>RYFJ01001113.1:0-207256 GCA_003991445.1 Oryza meyeriana var. granulata | reverse complement strand
CCGACTACCCAGTTGTGTCTTACCTGCAATGTTGAGGCTTGACTGCTCTGATGTGTAGCCCTCGAAACTGAGTTGAACCCAAAAGAGGGGGAGCCAAGCTAGAGAGGCCGACAGGCCAAGGCCAAGCTGAGATAAGAATGGCCGATTTGAAAAAAAGGCCAAGCCCGAGCTCAAGAAGAAAGACCGAGTTGAAGAAGGCCCAACGCCAGCTCGAGAAGGAGAAGGCTGAACTAGAGAAGGCCAGAGCCAAATGGGAGCGACTACGAAAGTAAGTCTCTGCATTTGACAATGCACTTACCAATCCATAGTGCCGCTATCTGCAAAATTTACCTAACAGTTTACTTCTGATGAACCTGGTAGCCGCTAGAGCCAATGCCGAGATCCAGTTGCAGCTTTTGCAGAGGAGTGAAGTTTCAAGGAGTCACGGGAGAGTCCTTGCCGGTCGTTGAAGTGCTCCTTAACATCATGGATCCTCACTACGTGGGAACTAGCTCCAACATGATCTCCCATGGCAGCGCGCGCCTTTAACGAAGCTCCGAGTATTCCTGGAGGTTACTCGAACGAGCATTTGTTTCGTCGTGGCCCAACCCTGCGATGACAAGTCAATCTCCCGGGTAGATATTGGAAGCCATGGAAAGGATTCACCGGGAGACGACACTGAGAAGGTGCTGGGTTGATAGGCCCCCCCCCCCTAAAGCGAGGCCGACTGCAGAGTGATCACCCGAGACCTGGGTATGTAAACAGTCCGTCAGCATTGGTGTATATAAACTTGGTAAGACATTTGTTAAATATATGTGCAATGCCGCCAAGCTCTAAGTTATGACTTAGTATCATTAGCTTACCGACTATATAGTCTACACCGAGTTAGTTTATAGGAATAATAAAATCGCGCACTGGCGGAAAGCTGTACTCGGGCAAACCATCAAGCATTGCAAAAACTGCATAATTAAGCAAAACAGGCTCGATATTATTTGACAAAGCACATATAATACATGTAGCCCGACTCAACACTCGGTTGGAACAAACGTGTAGTGGGTTAGAGACAAATATACAGTATGGAAAGTATAGAACTCAGGTATAGAAAGGACGAGCTTCCTCTAATTCCATGATTGCTACGAGGCACATCTTAGTCTTCAGTCGAGTAGGCGCCTGGGCCATGAACTTCTGCGATAAGAATGGCCTTCCATATTGGATAGTTATGCCTGTCTTTGGTGTATGTATTTGTCTCAAACGAGATCCCCAACCAAAAGGGTCGTGGCCACGGACATGCGGCTGTATTAATGCGCCAGTCCTTGAAGATACCTTGCCGACTGATTATTCGATGTCCCTTCTTCTTCCAATTACTAGCTCGACCATCGGGTATGTTGGATGTGTCTTTTGAGTAAGCCCGAACTCACGAGAGAAGCAAACTCTAACTCGGTAGGTAGCACTGCCTCGGCACCATAGACTAAAAGAAGTGGATTGCCCTGTGCCCGACTAACCGTGGTTCTAAGAGACCAGAGAATGGATGGGATTCTTGTACCACCGCCCGGCGCTATGGTTGTAGTCGCAATATCCTGTTCTGATGCCCTGAAACCATGCATCTGGCACGCTCAACCTGCCCATGCTCCGGGGTGCCACAGAGCATTAAACAGATCTTTGATGCCCGAATTTCACAAAATTCTTGAAGACGCGCCCGTGAACTGGTTACTGTGTCTGTTATATCGTTAGGAACCTTCGAATCGTATAGATACTCATGATGAAGTCCTTTGCTCGTCCGCTTATGGTGCAAGGTTGCCTCAATCCACTTTGTGAATTTTCCACTGCGACGAACAAGGGGTGTGAAACCCTCTTGGTGCTTCTTGAAAAGGCGACCATGCAGCCCATACTGCAAAAGGGGCCAAGAGATTGGATTGTTTGGAGTTCTTGGGCTGGAGAGATTGTTTGTCGTGCATAGAACTGGTAGCCTCGCATGTGTAACGTATGTCTTTTGATCTGTTACTGCGTGCCAGAAAAAAATCCTGCCGGTAGCCTTTCCGGACTAAACGTCCTGATGCGGCTGGTTGCCACATTATGCCCGAGTATCGATTGCAGATCTGCTTGCCCTTCCTCAGTGGGGACCGTCAGCGCATAGGACACTGGATGCACTTCTCGTATAGAGTCTTCTCCGACATTAAGGAAATTTTTGCTTCGACGTTTGATTTGTTCGGCTTGACTGCGATCTTGGGAGTTCGTATCGTATGAGGAATTTGAGAAGAGGAGTCCGCCAATTCTTGACATATGTTCAGTATTCTCTGTTGCCGGGTGGTTCGCTCCCGACTGCATTTAGCACTGTTTCTTCTTGACTGACGGCTCCATGAGTTGCTCGACAAAGAATTCCCTGTCGGGCTACTTCTCGCTTGGATCCCATGTCCAATTCAGTCTGCAGCATATTATATTGTCGTAGACGTGATTTATCTTCCAGCCATCAACTGTTTCTAGCTTCGGACCTCCTGACAGTATGCCGCCATGGTATCGTGAGACATGTCTAGTCTTTCATGACTTGGTTCACTACGAGTTGAGAGTCTCCTTGCACAACCAGTCAGCGGATGCTGAGTGATATAGCAATGCGGAGGCCATGGATGAGTGCCTCGTACTCGGCGACGTTGTGGGAAGCCGGGAAGTGGATCTGGAGAACGTACTTGAGTTTTTCGCAGGTGGGGGACGTCAGTACAACACCGGCCCCGGCACCGCCGATCCGTAGAGAACCTTTAAAGTACATTGTCCAGTACTCTAGCTTTGCTGTTGATGTAGGCATCTGAACTTCTGTCCACTCGGCCACAAAGTCGGCTAGAGCTTGTGATTTGATTGCTGTCCGTGGCTGAAAGGTGATGTTAAATGCCATCAACTCAAGCGCCCATTTAGCGAATCGGCCAGTGGCCTCGCGGTTATGCAGGATGTCCCCGAGTGGATACGATGTGACCACCGTGACCTGATACGATTGGAAATAGTGCACCAACTTCCGGACAGTGATAACTAGGCCATAAAGCAGCTTCTGGACCTGTGGATATCTCATCTTTCAGTCGGCTAGGACCTCGTTGACAAAGTAGACTGGCCATTGGATCTTCTGTATATGACCCGGTTCGGATCGCCCGACCACCATCACTGTGCTGACTACCTGAGTGGTTGCCGCCAGATATAGCATTAATGGCTCTTGGGGCATAAGTGACGCCAACACGGGTGGTGATGTGAGAAATTTCTTGAAGTCTTCGAAGGCTTGCTGGGCTTCGGGAGTCCATTGGAAATTGTCTGTGTAACGCCTCCTGCCCTGGCACCACCTACGGTGACACCAGAGAGGAAGCGCCGTAGGAGATTGGCGTGAACCAACTCCCACGGAACCGTGATGCCGGTACCAGTCCTAGGAAACCTTGCTGGTACCCACGGCCAACGGAGATGTACCACAACAAATAGCTAAGTAAATAAATATATATTATACCTTTATAAGTTGCGTCTTCGGGCAAGCCCTAAGAAGCAACCTGCAAATAGAACAACGGCAGTGGAACGACAGCGCAGCGAGAACCCATCCACAAGCAACAGCTTGGGATAGGAAAAAAACCCTAGTCTTCACTTCCACTTCACTCATCCTGAATGAGGGGAGAAAAGAAATAGATTGAGTACTTACGTACTCAGCAAGTCATGGAAACATGAGTTTTGCAGGCTATCAAAGGTAGGCTGGGGTTTATTTTGCAAACCTTTTCATTTGAAAACATTTTCGAAAAAAACCTAAGTGTGGGTTACCTCAATGTGACTGGAAGGAGGCTCTCGCCTCGATCATGTTCGCGAATTGCTTTTCAACAACTCGAGTGGACGAGTCAAATTTTAGTTGATCTTAAGTAATCTTATACCGCCTGTCGGATCACGACAGCGGTTTAGTGGATCTGCCCACAAGCAGCTTCCCACTGTTTTCTCATCTATTACTTTACTTTCAATTTCGTCCACCTAGGACGTAATCTCATGTTTCCTCTATTATTTTCCTTTCACTTTAGTCCCATCCAGGACTTCCTCTCATATCTCATCTCAGTGGCTCCTCAAGCCATCCATAATTCAACTCATTTCAGAAACTGCTTCCACTCAAGAAGCCTAATCTATGAAGCCATTCGACATCCCAGGTCACACAGCCCTGTTTCAGACCACTCAGGTCATCCATCAGCAACTGAGGCCGATTCTGGTAACGATTCCCATACCACAAATCACTTTTGTAAAACATTGGCAAACAAATCTACGCTAGAGGAATCACCTCACATTGCCCGTAACCGTGGGCACGGCTGTTCGAACAGTTCGTATTCCTTTGCAAAGGATGTACGCTTTACTCACACGACGTGAGCTTACTCCCACACTGATCAGGTGGGGAGGTTCACGATAGGGCCTTTCCAAAGCCTTCCCAGGATAGCACGTTGCCCTATAAATGGGTGCTCTCTCTCAAACAAGTACCAGGAACTCATTTCCTGTACTCAGGGATGGGGGTATATCGCCCTCTTGGCACCCAGCCAGTCCCACATTTATTAGCAACCGAAAACCATCCTGAGAACACTAGTTACTCAGCCAGGGGTGTCCCATTCCACCAGTGTGGTCGCACTATGAGATGCTCGGATGAAATTCCCCAAGGAATCAGTCCTTATATGCGAATACGAAGTGCCACCACACAGGCGATCACTTTGAACCATGGATTTTCGCAAATAAATTTTATTTTGCAATTTCGCCGACATCGCATGTCGGGTTTTCAAAATCTTTGGAAACCCTATTTCCCCAAATCGACAAACAATAGTGATGTGCGTAGGACCATCGGAATCCATGCTTGGAGAGCATGGTTACCGAGGTACTACGAGGTGGAGTGACAAGGAGTAGGGTATCAACGTCGTACTGGATTTATGCAACTACTAGGAAGGTCCGTCGGTTTGACACGCAAACCGAGGGCGATCAATTTAACGTGTACACTAGCGATGCAATTTTGCAAACAAAACATTTTAAATTTAGGAGCAATATGATCAAGGAGTGACTTGCCTCAGTCTTCGTCTTCAAACTTCGCGAGAATTCGACGTCCGATGAATTTCCAAAGCGTCGACTACGCACAAAATGAGGGAAAAACACACAGAACCCTAGAAATAATATACTATTATTAATAACTAATAGTTCCATGAGGTAGATCTCATTTTTAGAAAAATTTAGAGACTTGAACGGGGTTGATCGGAGTTACGGTTTGGAAGATATGATTTTTGGAAATTTTTAGGGATTTTCTGGAAAAGAAAAGAAAAAGAATTATTTGAATTTGGAAAAGGAATATTCCCTGGAATATTCCTTGGCTGACAAATGGGACCCAGTGTCAGTGGCTGGAGAGAAGGAATGAGGGGATGGCCCACTTGGAGGAGAGAGGGAAGTGGATGACGTAAAGGTCCCACATGTCATTGGCTAGAGAGGAGATGAGAGAGAGATAGGGGATGGGCCACATGTCAGGGATAGAGAGAGAGGATGAGATAGGGCCCACATGTCATAGGAGAGAGGAGAGATGATAGTGTGGTCCCACGTGTATGTGTGATAGGGAGGGTGAATAGGGATTAGGGTCCACATGGAAGAGAGAGGGAAAAGGATGACAGTGTGGCCCCACTCGTCATGCATACAGGAGTATTAATGGGGTGGGACCCACATGTCATTGACATATTATAGGGATAAATGAAGTTTAATTGTGTCGGGCCCATATGTCAAGGAGGGGGATCAAATGGGTTAATTGAATGGGGCCCACATGTAAGCCTCATACTATTTAAAATAAGGTTTTAATTAAAATCTTTAATGAGGCCGGGCCCATTAGTTAGAAGGAGGCCGAGAGAGAGGAGGGGCGGTGATGGGGGATGGGGGTTCCCGATCTTCCGTTAGGTAGAGATAACTATTGTTTTGGTGGAACGCGACACACCGATCCGGCTTCAGATCAACAGACCTGATTCTTGCAACCTTAGCACCACGACTCCTCTGGTTATCAAACGTGTCACAAATCCGGTTGACCTCACCAAGAAGGCTAATCCCCGCCTGCGAAACGAAGAACACAAGCAAGAACCCGAAAGTACGCAACTCAATTAAAGTGACAATTGCAGATGAATGATTAAGCACTCGAAGTTGGGGTTTCAAAACCGATGACGGCGACTGTTCGAAGACAGATTGATATAAAGCAAAACCCAAATCTAATGTGGGCGGTGGCTACTGAATATATAGTCTAAGGGTCACCACACCCCCTGGACGCGCCCTCTAACGGGCTCTAAGATGATACACGGCCCAACGGACCATAAGATAGTGACGCAGCACCCTGGCAGATTCTGGATGCTGACTTGTTTTGATGATTCCCGTTGACTCCGGTGGAATTTGGACATCAAACCAAAGCCATTGGTTAGCTTATGAAATTATCTTTCCATGCATATGTGGATCGTCGACAACAGAGTCCGTATGCATCCTGGGCGTCCATTTTACTGCAGGCTGATCCTGAAGGCTGAGGCAGACTCGAACTTGAGTTGGACTGGGCCTCCGGCTTGTCTTGGGTGTCCTTGCGGTTCTTCTCCGTCTCCACACCTCTCTCCAAGTACTTCATGATCCTCTCCAATGTTCCTAAGCAAGATAACATCATTAGGTAGCAATCTATTCTCAAAACTATGAAAAGGATCGCTTAAGAACGAGCTCACCTCTAGATTTAATTGGCGCATTCGAGCTCGGGTCATTGGACCTTGCATAATGGTTGGAGGATCAGCGGGTGCATCCGAAGGAGTGATGTCCTCATCATCCTCCCCCTCTTGAAGTGGAGTCGTCCTCGACTCAAGCTCATCTTCTTCTCCCAAGTATGGCTTCAAGTCTGCAATGTTAAATGTAGGACTAACCCCGAACTCGGGTGGCAACTCAAGTTTATATGCATTATCATTTATTTTCTCAATTATCTTAAAAGGACCAGCAGCTATTGGCATTAATTTAGACTTACGCAACTCTGGGAATCTATCTTTTCTCAAGTGCAACCAAACCAAATCACCCGGTTTAAGTTTAACTTTCTTTCTACCTTCACTACCAGCAATTCTATACTTTGCATTCATCTTTTCAATATTTGCCTTAGTGGTTTCATGCAATTTAAGAATAAACTCAGCGCGCTCTTTAGCATCATTATGTGCTCTCTCAGTGGTAGGTAAGGGCAAAAGATCAATAGGAGCATGGGGTTAAATCCATACACTACCTGGAACGGACTTATCTTGGTGGTGGAATGTTCCGCCCTATTATATGCAAACTCCACATGCGGCAAACACTCTTCCCACACCTTCAAATTGTGCTTCAAGATTGCTCTCAACATGGTGGACAAAGTGCGATTCACTACCTCAGTTTGTCCATCGGTTTGGGGATGACAAGTTGTAGAAAACAGCAACTTTGTCCCCAATTTATTCCACAAAGTGCGCCAAAAATGACTCAAGAATTTTGCATCGCGATCTGAAACAATAGTAGACGGCATACCATGCAAGCGAACGATTTCTTGAAAGAATAGGTCAGCAACATGAACAGCATCATCGCTTTTATGACAAGGAATAAAATGTGCCATCTTAGAAAAATGATCAACCACCACAAAAATACTATCCCTCCCCCTCTTAGTCCTTGGCAATCCCAAAACAAAGTCCATAGATATATTAGCCCAAGGAGTAGAAGGAACAGGAAGAGGCATATACAAACCATGTGGGTTCAACCGCGACTTAGCTTTAAAAGCAGTTTTCCATTCATCTCCTAATTTCATTCTTATTTGGTGGTATCCACTTCTCAAGTCTACTTTAGAGAAAATTATAGAACCACTTAACTCATCAAGCATGTCGTCTAGCCTAGGGATAGGATGACGGTACCTTATTGTGATATTGTTAATGGCTCTACAATCTACACACATGCGCTAAGTGCCATCTTTTTTTGGAATCAAAATAACTGGGATAGCACAAGGGCTAAGGCTCTCACGTACATACCCGCGGTCCAAAAGGTCTTGGACTTGGCGCTGAATCTCCTTAGTCTCCTCGGGGTTGGTTCTGTAGGCAGCTCGATTTGGCAGACTCGCTCCAGGAATCAAGTCAATCTGGTGCTCAATCCCTCGAATTGGTGGAAGTCCTGGAGGTAGCTCAGTGGGAAACACGTCACTATATTCCTGCAAAAGGTTAGTGACAGAAGGTGGCAAAGTGCTAGCTATATCATCAGTGGAAAATAAAGCATCTTTGCATATCAAAGCATAGCACACATCATTAATCTCTGCAAGATCAGTTTTAGTGGCAAGCATAACAGGATTTTTCAATTTAATTGCTTGCTGTTTTTCAGGTTTAGCATCAACTTGTTTAGTTTCACTAGCAACTCTCTCTCTATCAGCTTGTACAATTTGTGCAGGGGTCATAGGTAGCAAAGTAATTTTTTGTCCCTTATGCATAAGTGTGTATTTATTACTTCTACCATGGTGTGTAGCATCATTATCAAATTCCCATGGACGACCCAATAAGAGAGAACAAGCTTGCATCGGTACCACATCACAATCTACAAAATCAGAGTATGTACCAAGGGAAAAATGCACCTGGGCTGCTTGTGTTACCTTTGCCTTACCCGAGTCATTGAGCCAATGAATATGGTACGGATGTGGATGTGGCTGCATGGTCAATTCAAGCTTCTTGATCAAATCAGAACTCACCAAGTTGTTGCAACTTCCTCCGTCAATGATGACTCGTGCACGCCAATTTTTAATGACGAATAAAATCTGAAACAAGTTGTGGCGTTGCAGCTTTTCTGCTTCCTCCATCTGTGTACTGAGAACTCGCTGTACAATGATGGCTCGATGGTTTCCTGCGTTGTCTATGCTCAAAGAAAGGCCATCTCCACCATGATCATCGTCCGAGGCAGCTTCATCAACAATATCTTCTTCTACATCAAACGTGCTAATGTAGCCTCCATCTTCTGTAGCAATGTATGCCCGTTTGCTAGGACAATCCTTCTGCACGTGACCAAGTCCATGGCAGCGGTGGCACTGAATGGAATAAGAGCGCCCGGTGGAAGCCACAGATGATGCACTCTTGGCCGGCTCCTGCAAACAAGTCTTACCAGATTCCATGGTATGTGCGGCCGAAGGTGAAGGAGCTGAAGAACGTGTGCTCGCTGGTGGTGGAGGACGAGCACTCGACGAAGGGAGCGGTTTCGTTGGTGGTGCCGTCGTCGTCGTCTTGGGCGTGAAGGAGCTGTTGAAGTTGCTGCTCCGGCTCCTTTGTTGTTGTCATCCCTGCAATTCTTTTTCTGCAAGCATAGCAAGCTGGAACAAACAGTTGGTAGTAGTAAATTCTTTATAATCAACAATATCCTAAATTTCACACCTCAATCCACCATAAAAACGACACACTTTATCCTCCGGATCCTCTACTACCCCACAACGTATCATGCCCTTTTGCAGCTCTGCATAATATTCCTGGACAGACATATTTCCCTGATCTAAGCGCTGCAATTTCTTACGCAAATCACGTTTATAAGAAGGAGTAATAAAGCGATCACGCATTGCTTCTTTTAGCCTATCCCATGACTCAGGTTGTAGATGCAAAGTAGCTAGTTCTTGCCACCAGATTATAGCAAAATCTTTAAATTCACTAGTAGCTTGTCTAACCTTATGTTGATCAGGTACAAGGTGGGAAGCAAATTTTTGTTCTACTGTCATCTCCCAATCAAGATATTCTTCAGCATCATATTTTCCATAAAAAGGTGGCATGGTAAATTTTATTTTAGCATAAGGATCATCATTATTAACATTACCACGATTACGCTGATTTCCATTGCCTCCCATACCTGTATGATTGCGGCGAAGTATTCGACGCAGATTGTTCTCGCGTGTCGCCCTCTCATCAACTAGACCATCGTCACCGTAGACAACACCCTCATCGATGATCACGTCGTCGTTCTCATCTTTGTTGTCATCGTTGGTAGCTAGATGGTTGGCCTCAAGCTGTTGAACCTTCCCGGCTAGTGTGGACACTCGCCTGTCCACGCTCTCAAGTGAATGGCCGACATCCTTCATGGCTGTTTTGACTACATCCGTTAGCTTGGCCATCTCTGCTAGCATCTACTCCTTCAGGCCCTGCAAGCCACTTTTCAAAACAGGCTCGTCGTTTGGCATGGTTAGTTATCAAATAAAAATCCCTATCAATTATTTATGGGTCGGTGGAATCACACCCTCACTCACGTCTTACCGAGTTCTTACCAAGTTCTTACCAACGCAAGCAATGGATGGTACAAGTGGCAGCTGGTTCGTGATACCTGTGAGGAAGTGGCACCGAGATTGCAAGGATCTTTTTCTGTCTGATTTGAAGAATATGTGGAGCTTGGAAGGCACACAAGGAGAAAAAATATGTATATGTGGCACACAAGTCAGTAACAGATAGCAATGTTGAATTATAGTCTCAAATACCTGTTCTCGTTGCTGGCCTAAAGGTGTTCCAAGTACAGGTGTGTGACAAACAAGGTGGTGGAAAACAAGGATGATGAGCAGCAAGAGTATCAGAATCAAGGCACAAGACAGCACACGCTAACACAACTCAACTTGGTGTTCTCTATGTGCTCCTTTAAATATTGTTCCTCTTTTGCCCCTGTCTTTTTTTCTCTTTTTTGGGCTGTCTTTTTTTTTTGGGAAAATTTGACTTTTTCTTTTTCTTTTTTTGATATTTCTTTTTGCCTTAGGAGCACACAAGAAGTAACCACAGAAAATTTGAGCTCAAACAAGTGAAAGACGTGGCCTGTGGAGTTTTCAGAAGATGCGCCCAAAATTGGGAAAAAGCTTGCGGGCTCGGAAAGACGATCTTCCGGGCTGTTTTACGGCAAAATAAAATTGCCGAACCTGCCTAACGTGGGGACAGACAGATGCGAAATTTTTTTCTGATTCCGAAACATATATGGTTTGCTGAAAACGGAGTTCGTATGCGAAAGTTATGCCTGTTTTACGAACGGACTCTGAATTAGAGGACAGAATGGAAAGAAAGTGCGGAAAGTTGGCGTAGGCGGCTAGGGTTTGATAGAAACAGTGGGGGAAAGCACACGAACTAGACTCGAACATGATCTAACCAGCAACAAGACCTCAACCTAGGACACAAACTCAACACGACGGACTCGGAGACTGAAAAATGCAAAGGCTATGGCGCGGATGGTTGTAGGACAGGAAAAACAAGTATGGCAGTAGACTATGGGACGAAGGCGAAACACTCAATTATGGGTAAGATGCGAACCTGACGGTTTACCTGAGACTCTGATACCACTTGATGGGGGACGGGGGTTCCCGATCTTCCGTCAGGTAGAGACAACTATCGTTTTGGTGGAACACGACACATCGATCCGGCTTCAGATCAACATACCCGATTCCTGCAACCTTAGCACCACGACTCCTCTGGTTATCAACCGTGTCACAAATCCGGTTGACCTCACCAAGAAGGCTAATCCCTGCCTGTGAAATGAAGAACACAAGCAAGAACCCAAAAGTACGCAACTCAATTAAAGTGACAATTGCAGAAGAATGATTAAGCACTCGAAGTTGGGGTTTCACAACCGATGACGGCGACTGTTCGAAGACAGATTGATCTAAAGCAAAACCCAAACCTAATATGGGCGGCGGCTACTGAATATATAGTCTAAGGGTCGTCACATCCCCTGGACGCGCCCTCTAACGGGCTCTAAGACGATACACGGCCCAACGGACCAGAAGACGGTGATGCAGCACCCTGGCAGATTCTGGACGCTGACTTGTTTCGACGATTCCCGTTGACTCTGGTGGAATTTGGACATCAAACCAAAGCCATTGGTTAGCTTATGAAATTATCTTTCCATGCATATGTGGATCGTCGACAACGAGTCTGTATGCATCCTGGGCGTCTATTTTACTGCAGGCTGGTCCTGAAGGCCGAGGCAGACTCAAACTCGAGTTGAACTAGGCCTCCGGCTTGTCTTGGGTGTCCTTGCGGTTCTTCTCCGTCTCCACACCTCTCTCCAAGTACTTCATGATCCTCTCCAATGTTCATAAGCAAGATAACATCATTAGGTAGCAATCTATTCTCAGAACTATGAAAAGGATCGTTTAAGAACGAGCTCTCCTCTAGATTTAATTGTCGCATTCGAGCTCGGGTCATTGGACCTTGCATAACGGTTGGAGGATCAGCGGGTGCATCCGAAGGAGTGATGTCCTCATCAAGCAGGGCCCAAGGGTCAGAGACCGAGAGGGGTAGCGGTGCCAGACGGGGTACAGGGAACAGCCGGCAGAGATTGACGGCGCACAGCGGCCGGAGAGAATGCCAGCGAGCGGCAGCTCGCCAGAGAAAAGGAAGTGCCGAAATGGAATAAGAGAAGGATGGCGAACTTGGTGAACGGTGTGGATCGGGTGGATGGTGGCCAACGGTGGCGGGCGACGGCGGCCAGAGGGCGGCGGCGAGGTGTGGTCGTCGCCAGCGACCAGGGAGCGGCGGAAGGGCTCAGGGGCTTCGGGTTTGGCTGCGGAGCGACGAGGGGAAGAGAAAAGAGGACATTTGGGCATTACCGGCGGCGAAGGCGAAGGATTGACGACAGTGTCAATGGCGGGGCGGTGGCAGCCGAATTTGGGCCTTTCTCGCTTGGTGTCAATTGGGCGCCGGCGAGAGGTGGGAGGAGGTCGCGGGAATCCGAGGAATCCAGTGGTGGCGGCGGCTTGGGCGATTGTGCTTGGGAGTGGTCGGATTTGGGCGGACCAGATCGGCAATGGTGGCGGCGGAGAGAGAAAAGAGAGAGAGCTCGAGCTTGGGGGCCAAATGGCGCGGCGGGGTTGGGATTTATAGGCGCGGGCACGGCGCAACCTGACAAGGAAGAGAGGCGGTGGAAGCTTGGATATTTCTCGCGCGGCTGGCTTGATGGGACGCGATGATGCCGAGCCCCTGTAGCCGGCGTCACCATGCCTCGTGCTGCCACGAGAGAGAGGGAAGAGGGACAGAGGGGTATGACGACAGGACTGCACGGAGTTGTGTCCTGACCTTGAAGCTCGCCAGGAGACATGGGGGTATGGCACAGGCGTCCTGTGTTGGGAGCCGAGAAAAATCGAGAGAGAGCGAGAGAGCAGAGAGGGAGAGATCGAAGGAAGGAGATGGATCTGACAAAGGGGGCCCGGGGTGGGAAAACGGAGGCCATCCGCGTGGGTTGCCGGACAGTGAGGCTGACGGGTGGGCTCGGTGCCGAGGCGCGTGCACGCGTGTGTGGGCAGCCGCGCGCAGAGTGCGTAGAGGCTCACCACGCATCTCACTGGTGGGGCCCGATTGTCAGCGGGTCAGTGGAAGAGAGCGAGTTGGGCTTTTGCGGGCCGGTGGCCACGCGCAGGAGGAATGGCCTGGTGTGTAGGAGCTGGGCCGAGAAGAATATGGGGCGGCCCAGAGGAATAGTAGAGCTTGTCTTTTTCCCAGGGAATTGTTTTTAGAGGATATTTGGAGGATTTGGAAAGGATATTTAATTAGGAATTTGGTTCTTGGCTCATAATATTTTCAGGACTTTGAATAAGGGGATTTCAAGAGGGACTCACATATATACATATACATATATATTTATACATATATATATACATATGTATATATGAGAGAGGGATCTAGGGAGGGTTTTCGGAAGGGAGAATTCGGAGATTTAAACTCGGATTTGATTTTTAATTTCAAGGTTTGAACTCTGGGACTTTTGGGGAAACTTTTGGGGGGGGATTTATTTCAAAAATTCTATCCTTGGGCCCACAAAAATTCTTGAAATTTCAGGGAAGGATTTTTCCACCATAGTTGGGGAAGGATTTTTCCATATATATGTATATGTACATATATATATATATTAAAAAGATAGATGGGGATTTTGGAGGGAACAAAATATAATGAAACTCCAAGGGTTAGATTTTATTTCAGATATTTGAATTTTGGGAAAACCAGAGGGACTTAGAGGAGGGATTTTTAATAGGGATTGGGAAGGGTTTTCCAAAACGAAATTTCAATTTATTTGGAACTCGATCCGAAGTTTTATTTGGGGAAATTATTTTTGGGAGGGTTCAGAAAGGATTTATAAACTTGAATTTTATTCTTGGGATTTGAGGCAAACTTTGGGAAGAGAGTTCTTGATGGAATTTAGAGTTCCGAGAGGAACAAAATGAGGAGATTTTAAACAGAGGGCTTTGAATTGCAAAATTCGAACCTGAGTACAGAGAATTTTCGGAAGATATTTGATTTTGAATTTTTCGAGGAAGTTTAGAGAGAGTGACAGTCGAATTGCAAAATTCGAGTCTCGGAAATTTTGGAGAGAATTTTGGGACCGAGGTTTTTAGGGTTTCAAGGGAGGCTTGGACTGGGATCTATGGCACTAGTCCTTAATCACACACAAAGATCCAAATTTTTGAAGTTAGGGTTTTTACCAAAATAGTTTTTAACGGCCCAGAAATCGGGGCGTTACAGTCTGCTTTTTTTAATGGCTTGAAAAAGGGCATACCCCGTTCGCCTAGTCAGGAAATAAACCAGCTGAGTGCGGCCATGGAGCCTGTCGGCTTCTAGATGTCCTTCTGGCTAGTCGGGGATGCCACGGGTTGGCCACGATGCCGCGATATGAGACGATGAAGCCAAGTAGCTTGCCGGATGGCACACCGAAGGCGCACTTTTCCGGGTTCAACTTCATCTTGAATCTTTGAAGATTTCGGAAGGTTTCTTCCAGGTCAGCGATGAGGTCTTCTTTGGACTTGGTCTTGATCACCACGTCATCGACGTAGGCTTCCATGTTGCGCCTGATCTGAGTGTGTAGACACCGCTGAATTGCTCGTTGATACGTTGCTCCAGTGTTTTTCAAACCGAACGGCATAGTGATGTAGCAGTATGCGCCAAACAGCATGATGAAAGACTTCTTAAGGCAGTGCTCCTCCTTTAGACTGATTTGGTGGTATCCCGAGTAACAGTCGAGAAAGCTAAGAAGTTCGCACCCCGCGGTTGAATCCACCACCTGATCTATTCTCAGTAGACCAAACAGATCCTTGGGGCATGCCTTGTTGAGATCGGTGTAGTTGACGCACATGCGCCATTTACCCTTTTTCTTCTGGACTAGAACTAGGTTTGCCAGCTAGTCCGGGTGGTAGACCTCTTTGATGAACTCGGCTGTGAGGAGCTTGGTGATCTCTTCCCGAATAGCTAGGCCGTTGCTTGACTGGCTTGGCATCTATCTTGACATTGAGGGCGTGCTCGATCACCTCCCTGGGTACGCCCGGCATGTCAGACGGTTTCCATGCGAAGATATCTTTGTTGGCTTGGAGGAATGTGACGAGCGCGTCTTCCTATTTGTGGTCGAGTCTGGTCCCGACTAGAGTAGTCTTGGAGGGGTCGGAAGGGGCCAGGGGGATCTTCTTCATGTCAGAGCCCGCTGAAATTTCTGACTCTGCTGCTTTTTTCGCTGGAACTTGGTCTTCCTTGACTTCAGTTGTGACGGCTTGCCAAATGTTGTTGCGTCTGACTGCCGCCTCTTGTGATTGAGCCAACTCGCAGCTCTCCTTGTCGCAGGTGAAGGCTTGCTTGACATCGTTGCGGAGGGAGAGAACTCCGGCTGGCCTGGGCATCTTGAGCACCATGTATGTATAGTGTGGTATCGCCATGAATTTGGCGACCTCGAAGCAGATGTTTTCAGTGCGGAAGTTATCCCATGTGCCGAAGGTGACCGGCAAGGTTATCTGCCCAAGGGGTGTTGAAGACAGGCCGGGAATTATCCCTTGGAAGGGCGCCGTACTCGGCCGTAGTTCTAAACGAGAAATCTTCATCTCATCTAGAGTCTTGGCGAACAGAATGTTGAGCGCACTGCCTCCATCTATGAGGACCTTCTTCAGCTTGATATTTTTGACGACCAGGTCCAGGATGAGTGGGTAGCATCCTGGGTGTGAAACCTAATCTGGATGATCTACGCGGGTGAACGTGATGGACATCTCTAACCAACGCAAATACTGGGTGGCGTCTACTGTAGAAACCGCGTTGACGTCGCGTGCAGTTAGCTTCTGCTTCCGCTTGGATTCGTACGCACACACCCTTCGAAGATGTGGTTGAGCTCGGCCTGGGGATCTTGAAAATCATCGGCCGGGCCCAAATCTAGCTTGTCTTTGTCCTTGTCGGAGCCAGACAATTAAGCCTGCTCAGAGGCAAACTTCTTATGCATGAAGCAGTCCTTGGCCGCATGCTTGCCCTTGGGGTGGAAGGGGCAAGGCCCGTTCATAACTTTCTGGTAGTCATTGTTCCTTGGGGGCCGCGACCGGGTTCGCTCCATGTTGGCCACCTTGTTGTTCGACTTCCGCTTGCGGCTACTAGACTTGTTCTATGATGGCTCATTGTTGGCTTTGGCCTTCTGGTCCTTCTGCTGGGGCTCTTTCTTCTTACCGAAGGCCTCTGCGACCACTTCAGCCGAGTCGGCGTATTTATTTGCCATATCGAAGAGAGCCTGGACAGAGGCTGGTGGCTTCCGAGTGAACTTTGCGATGAACGGGGCATCCTTGACTCCCTTGCAGAAGGCAGTGATGACGACCTCGTCCTTAATCATAGGAATGGAATTGCGCTTCTCAGAGAACCTTTTGATGAACTCACGGAGGGATTCGTTCTTCCTCTAGTGCAGCTGGTAAAGATCGTGCTCGGAAGATGGTCTTTCGTAAGAACCTTGAAAGTTGGCTATGAAGCGTTCCCGGAGTTCCCCCCAGGAGCCGATTGATCGCTTCGGGAGCCCTATGTTGATGTTTTAGACCGGCAATATGAATATGGGGCTACTCGGCGGATGGAAACTCGGTGGATTGCAAAAGAACACAGAGAGATTTTATATTGGTTCAGGCCCTCGATGTGAGGTAATACCCTACGTCCAGTTGGAATATATTCCTTTGAGGATTATGGTGGAGGTTCTGACGAACTCTTGATCATCTGCCCTCATGGGGCGCCCTGTCTCCCCTTATATACTGGGGGACAGGGGTATAAGGTAGGAATCCCAGCCAGATATGACCAAGGGATTTCCTTCTTAGAGATACATCTTACCCGACTAGTACTGTATATTCCTTTTTGTACAAGGCAAAGCCTGCCGGGTGCAACTATATCTCTAATTGCAAGTCTCGGCCCATCCTCTGTCCGAGTGGTCCATATGCTTGTGATGAGGTACCAGGGGCCCATGGCCTCCACAGTAGCCCCTAAGACCTTCATAGTTGAGTCACAGCTGATACCGAGTGCTCATCCTCCACGGTGAAGATTGCCCGAGTGCATTACTCCCGAGTACTCTTTGTCTAAGTGCCTCTTCTTCCCGAATCCTGCTTCATGTCAGCTGGCAGTGAGGCTATGAAGGGCTTCATGTAGATGTATGAATAGTGTGTGCCGAATAGGCGCACCTATTAAGTGGAGCCCCCAACTTTGTGCTTAATTGTGAAAACAATTAAACATAAAGTCAAAGATCTTTAACATTGTAGTCTTTCCCGAGTAGTATACTACTGGTATATGAGACTCTTCGGTATCATGTCAACTGGAATATGATTTATAGTCTTTGCTGAATAGCATGCCACTCGTATATGAGACTCTTCAACTTCATGTCAGCCGGAAAAGGGGGTTTATAGTCTTTCCCGAGTGGCATCCCACTCGGAAGTTAGACTCCTCAGCATCATGTCGGCTAGAATAATGTCGCTCATGGCAACTGTTGGCCAAGCATGTAGGCCGAGTATCACTTTATGAAAATAAATCCATTGCGTGGTCAGGTGTACTTGAGAGAAACCTGCATCCCCAATGTTAATGAAGATTAGCTTGTGATCCTTATAAGGATATATCCTCAATACCTGGGGGATAAGACAGATACCCAAACACATGTGTTCAGCAATTAGGCCTTCATGAAGCATATCTGTTTATCTCATCGGTTCCTGTTGGTAGCACCAGTACTGCAATTTTAACACAGCCAGCGAGCGGCCCATATTGAGCGTACTACTGTAGAAACTCATATCTTGGTGGCCCAGTGCCGACTGTGTAAGCCCAGGCCCATGAGTCAGCACAGGCTCTATAAAGGCTGGGGGAGAGAGAAAAGATTCCTCATCTTCCCCAAGCGACCAATCGTTTCGTATTCCTAGCTCCGCGCCAAAATTTTGCCTCCCGCTCCACTAGGATTCGCCATTGCTTGCTCCTCCCTGTTGAAGCTTGAGCAATTCTGCTTTCCTTTGTCCATTCCTAGCCCCCGACCACATTTCCCCCAAATTTCTTGTCCCCCCAACCATGCCGAGGGTTCCAGATTTCGTTGGGGCATTGGACGAGGTGTGGCCGACCTCAGATTGCAGTCGGTCGAAGCTGGAGAGTCTGGAGAAGTCGCTGCGTCTGCAAAGCCGTGACATTATCCACTGGCGCCTGGCTGAGGGTGAGTCGGTTCCAAATCCCAAGCCAGCGAGACTGTTGTTTTTGCCTCTTTCTTTGACCGGGGTTTATTTCTTCCCTCCTCTAGGTTCCTCCGCCGTCTTCTTAGCTTTTATGGATTGGAGTTGGTGAATCTGAATCCCAATTCAATCTTGCAAATCTCTATTTTCGTGACTCTTTGCGAGTGCTTCTTGGATGTGGAACCCCACTTCAATTTCTTTAGACATTTATTCCACATCAAGCCCCAGCCCTCCAAGAATAGGGTCCATGTGATTGGGGGGCTGGCCTTCAGTTGAGGAGTGAAATGAAGAAAATATATATCAATCTTCCTTTGAAATCCTCCTTGAAAGGTTAGCATAAGGAGTGGTTCTACTATTCTGATCTGGAACCCTCCTTGCCTCCATTCACCGGCTCGCCACCGGCGGTCTCGCCCAATTGGTCATTGGATCCAACTTTTGAAGAGATGAGCCAAGTGCATCAGTTGCTGGCAAGATTAGAGAAATTTAAGAGAGCTAGCCTGACCGGCCCCTGGGTGGCCAAGCGTTTCCTAACCCGGCACTTATCCACGGGCTCCGCATTGCTATATCACTCGGCATACGTCAACTGGTTGTGCGTGGAGACTCTCAACTCGTGGTAAACCAAGTTACGAAAGACTAGACATGTCTCGACGACACCATGGCGGCATACTGTCAGGAGGTCTGCAAGCTGGAAAACAAATTCGACAGGCTAGAGATAACACACGTCCTACGACAATACAATGATGCAGCAGATGAACTGGCAAATATGGGATCAAAGCACAACGCAATCCCGACAGGGATCTTTGTCGAGCAACTTATGGAGCCATCAGTCAAGAAGAAACCAGTGCCGGAGCAGTCGGGAAGCGAACCTACCCCAGCGATAGACGAGGTACTGCACATATGTCAAGACTGGCGGACCCCTGTTCTCAAATTCCTCCTGGACGACGAACTCCCAGAAGATCGTAGTTAAGCCGAACAAATAAAACGCCAAAGCAAGAGTTTCCTAGTCATCGGAGAAGATTTTGCATCACCACCGAGGAGGGCAAGCAGATTCTGCACTCGATCCACTCGGGCATATGTGGCAACCACGCCGCATCCAGGACGTTAGTCGGAAAGACTTACCGGCAGGGATTTTTCTGGCCAATAGCAGTAACAAATGCAAAAGACATTGTTCGCACATGCGAGGGTTGCCAGTTCTACGCAAGATGATGAGGACATCATTTCTTTAGATACACGCTTACAACCTCCTCATGATGAACAAGATGTGCCACAGATCCAAGGACCAATTACCCGCGCACGTGCCCATCAACTTAATCGCCAGGTGAATGCGTCCCTAAGCTTACATGGAAATATTTCTACGAATGACATGCTATTTAATTCTTGTGATGATTTTATTGTTATTAGGAATCTGGGAGAAGACCATGGAGAATAGCTCAAGAAACCAAATATTAAAGTGGAGACTACAAGTGCAAGTAAACTCCTATTCCTGAGACCTATTCAGTTTTGGGCTGGGAGACAGCGTCAACTTCAAATGGCCATAACATTTGATCCAGAAGGAGTTACAGGGCCTACATGCACTTGTTGGAAAGCTTATAAAGTCTACTTTCAGATGGTTTTGGTCCCACGTCAAAATTCCTCCTGAGCTGTCCGGAATCATCGAAAAAAGATACGTACCTCTTCCAGTCCGAGTCTATTTTGGGCCTTGGGCCTTGTAATTGTGTCGTGGGCTAAACCCATGAGGAGTGCGTCCCTCACAGGGCAAACCCTCACCCTAGGACGTCCTAACTCATATATATTCAGTAGCCGCCATGGTTTAGGGTGGGTTTTGCTTAGATTAATCTGTCTGTGAACAGTTTCGCCGTTTATCGGCTTGTGAGACCCGAACTTCGAGAGTATAATCATTCATCTGCAAGTTGAGTTGCAATCTTCCTTGTTATTGCTTGTATTCTTCGATTCACATGCAGGGATTAGCCTTTGTGGCGAGGTCAACCGGGCAACGCACGGTTGATAACAAGAGGAGACGTGGTACTGTGATTGTAGGGTTCGGGTCTTGGTGATCAGAAGCCGGATTGTGAGTGTCAATTCTCCACCAAATCGAGAGTTATCTTTACCTAACGGAAGATCGGGCACCCCATTGCCATCAAGTGGTATCAGAGCGAAGGTTGCCCGTTAGGTATCATCTTTTCTGTCCTGTTTCAATATTTGTTTCCTATACCTAGAGTCCAGAAAAGCCACAAAAACAAAATTAGTAGACGTAGGTTCTTTTCCCTGTCCTGCAACCACGTTTAGCCTTTTTGCATAATTCTGTTTCAAAGTCCGTAGTGTTGAGTTTGTGTCCTAGGTCGAGTTCGGTTGCTGGCTTAGATTGTGTTCGAGTCCAGTTCGTGATCCATCCGCCGCACCCCCACAAACCCTCGGCACCGCCACCATTGTCTTTGTTTTCCTATCTAATAACCATCTTGTACCAGTGTTGGTCATTGTGTGTTCTGTGTTAGTGTCATATATCACGTCCTTTGACCACCCCTACACCTCCATCCACCTCCCCAGCAGCCACCGCCACCATATCATCCCTGGTTTCACTACCTGATTCTGAATCAGCCTTCACCAAAACACTGATACGAAGGATCCTTCTTGAAACAGCCATAACTTTCGCATACGGACTCGGAATCAGCCAAATAAGTAGTCTACTTCGTCGGGTTTGCCAAAATCAGTTTTGTTAAATTCAGGCTAGAAAATTGGGTATCAGCACTTCCAAGTTCTGGCATGCTTTTTAAAGCACACTCGTGTATTTCTACAGGCCACACCTTATATCAGACTGAACTGCCACCTCCTGAGGTTGTTGTTCCTGTGCTCCTAGTTGAGAAAAAAATATCAGAAAAATAAAAGCAAAATAAAAAAAATGGTGTGAAAGAAAAAAAAAGAAAAGGAGAGGAGCACATAGGACACACCAAGGAGCCGGCTGTGTTTTGCCTTGTCCTTATTTCCTTGCTGCTGTCCTTTCATACTTGCTTGTCTCCTTTGTTTTATCACATCTGGTTTAGAACGCGTTTAGGCCAACAACTAGGACAAGAGCTTTGGACATTTATTCAGTATTACTATCTGTTATTGAATTGTGTGCTACTAACATATTTGGCCTCCCAAGCTCCACATATATACTTCTGGTCAGCACGGTCTCGACCCTTGCAATCGCTAGATCACGCCCTCAAGGTATCACGAACCAGCCACCAGTTGTACCATCCTTTGCTCGCTAGTCTCAGAACCTTGTAAGAGCTCGGTAAGGTGCTTCCATTTGCGAGTGTCCACTATCCTTGCATAGTAGTATTTGATAGAGATAATTCCTTTGTGTTTTCTCTGTCTTCTTGCTAACAATGCCAGGGTCTGACGAAATGGTGGAGTGCGTTCTTCGCGGCGAGATGCACGGCTACATGGACCAGATGACGAAGGGACTGAATGAAACCATTCCGAAGGGGGTCAACACTGCTCTTGCTAAGCAGAACATAAACCACACACTTGAGAGTCTGGACAGATGAGTAGCCACGCTGGCTAGGAGGATTGATGAATTGGAGACACATCGGCCACCCTCCGGAGATGATGCCAACCAGGACACGATGTATGATGACGATGGAGAGGTTGACCGGCAAGCGACAGAAGAGGCACGACTATGTCAACGCCTTCGCCGAAATCGTCAAGGTATGGGAGGAAACCACCAAGGGCGAGGTAACAATGATCCTTTTGCTAAAGTTAAATTTACCTTGCCTTCATTTTCTAGAAAATATGACCCTGAAGCTTATTTGGATTGGGAGATGACCGCAGAGCAGAAATTTAATTCCCATTTAGTTCCTAAAATTCATAGGGTTAGGCAAGCAACTAGTGAGTTCAAGGACTTTGCTATTATCTGGTGGAATGAACTAGTTAAAACTGGCCTAGAACCTAACACATGGGAAAGGTTGAAGCGAGCTATGTGGAGTAGGTTTATTCCTCCATCCTTCAAACGTGATTTGAGAAATAAGTTGCAATGCTTAGACCAAGGAGAAAAATCGGTAGAAGATTACTTTCAGGAGCTACAAATAGGAATGTTGCGTTGTGAGGTAGAGGAGGATGAGGAGGATAAGATGGCTCGATTTTATGGGGGGTTGAGACGTGAAATTTAGGACATTATTCAATATAAAGAATACAATTCTCTTAATCGATTGTTCCATCTAGCTATATTAGCTGAATAGGAATTGCAGGGAAGGCAACCATTGAGAAGGAACAATTGGGGAAGCACGTCTACATCGAGACCTTCCATTGGGCAAGGCAAAAGTGTCCCTATTCAGAGTTCTACGCCCTCCACCAATAGGGTGCCAGCAGTGCCATCTTCACGAGCTATCGAGGTGAGCAAATCTGTTCGCGTGCAGGCACCCGCGAAAAGCGCATCATCGGTTACTTCTACGGGACGAACGAGGGATATCCAATGCTTCAAGTACAAAGGGATGGGCCATGTGTAGCATGATTGCCCAAATCAGAGAGTTCTCATTGCTACAGATGATGGTGAGTACACTAGTGCTAGTGATGTTGATGATGAATTAGCACATGGCACTAACAATGCAGGTGATGAAGACGAGAGCGACGAGGATGTGGAGCACATAGGTGCGGAAGATACAAGCAAGTACTTGAGCATTATAGCACAACGGGTGCTAAGTGCTCAAATAGAGAAGGTGGAGCAAAATCAGCGCCACAATTTGTTCCAATCAAGGTTCGTGGTTCACAATAGAGCATGCCATGTTGTCATTGATAGTGGCAGTTGTAGCAACCTTGCTAGTTCAAATTTGGTTGACAAGCTAGGTTTGCCTACACAACCACATCCATGGCCTTACTACATCCAATGGTTCAACTCTTGTGGTAAGTTGAAGGTAAGTAAAGTTGTGAGAGTACAATTTTCTGTTGGAAAGTACCATGATAGTGCAAATTTTGATGTCGTGCCTATGCAAGCATGTTCTTTGCTTTTGGGTAGACCTTGGGAATATGATAGAGATGTGCTGCACCGTGGTAGAACTAACACATACACTTTCACACATAATGGCAAAAAGATTGAGTTGCTACCAATGACCCCTGCTGAAATTTTGAAGGACGATATAGCACGTGCAAAAAATTCTAAGTCTAAAAATCAACAAGTAGCTAAAGATGTTTTTCCACCTAAAAAGGAGAAAAAAGAACCACATGCTAGGAAAGACACACTTAAGTTGAAAGGAGCTTCCATGTTAGCTACTAAATCTGAGATTTCTGAGTTAAATGTTAATGAATCTGTTTGCTATGCTTTAGTTTGCAAGAAAACATTCTTTACACTTGAGGACTTGCCTCCTTCTTTGCCACGTGCTATTATTAACCTTTTGCAGGAGTTTGCTGATGTATTTCCAAGAGAGATACCCCCGGGGCTGCCGCCTTTGAGAGGAATTGAGCATCAAATTGATTAAATCCCGGGAGCCGCTTTGCCAAACCGCACACCATATAGGACCAACCCCGAAGAGACTAAGGAAATTCAGCGTCAAGTGCAAGATTTGCTTGACAAAGGGTATGTACTTGAAAGCCTTAGTCCTTGTGCTGTTCCTGTTATTTTGGTACCTAAGAAAGATGAAACATGGCGTATGTGTGTTGATTGTAGAGCCATCAATAATATAACTATTAGGTATCGTCATCCTATTCCTAGGCTAGATGATATGCTTGATAAATTAAGTGGCTCTGTTGTGTTCTCTAAAGTAGACTTGCGTAGTGGATACCACCAAATTAGAATGAAATTGGGTGATGAATGGAAGACCGCGTTTAAAACTAAATTTGGTTTGTATGAGTGGTTAGTAATGCCTTTTGGTTTGACTAATTCTCCTAGTACGTTTATGCGACTCATGCATGAAGTTTTATGCACTTTCATTGGTAGATTTGTGGTGGTTTACTTTGATGACATACTTATTTACAGCAAGTCTTTAGATGAACATAAGGAACACTTACGTGTTATTTTTAATGCTTTGAGAGATGCATGTTTGTTCGGTAACCTTGTGAAGTGCACATTTTGCACGAAACGAGTTTCTTTTTTTGGTTATGTTGTGACTCCATAGGGAATTGAAGTTGATGAGACCAAGATAGAAGCGATCAAGAGTTGGCCGACTCCTACATCGCTTACACAGGTGTAGAGCTTTCTTGGGCTAGCTGGATTCTACCGCCGCTTTGTGAGAGATTTCAGCACCGTTGCCACTCCCATGAATGAGCTCACAAAGAAAGGCGTTCCCTTTTGATGGGGACAAGCACATGAAGATGCCTTCAATTTGCTTAAAGAGAAGTTGACTCATGCCCCACTACTCTAACTACCTGACTTTGGTAAGGTTTTTGAGCTTGAATGTGATGCAAGTGGTATTGGGATTGGAGGTGTGCTTATTCAAGAAGGTAAGCCAGTTGCATATTTTAGTGAGAAGCTGTCATGACCTAGTTTGAACTATTCAACTTATGATAAAGAATTGTATGCTTTGGTTCGAACATTAGAGACTTGGCAACATTATCTATGGCCAAAGGAATTTATCATACATTCTGATCATGAGTCTTTAAAACATATTCGAAGTCAAGCTAAATTGAATAAACGACATGCTAAATGGGTAGAATTTATTGCCTTGATGGCAACGGGGTGCCCGATCTTCCGTTAGGTAAAGATAACTCTTGATTTGGTGGAGAATTGACACTCATGATCCGGCTTCTGATCACCAAGACCCGAACCCTGCAATCGCAGTACCACGTCTCCTCTTGTTATCAACCGTGCGCTGCCCGGTTGTCCTCGCCACGAAGGCTAATCCTTGCATGCGAATCGAAGAACACAAGCAAGAACAAGGAAGATTGCAACTCAACTTGTAGATGAATGATTATACTCTTGAAGTTAGGGTCTCACAAGCCGATAAACGGCGAAACTGTTCACAAACAGATTAATCTAAGCAAAACCCACCCTAAACGGTGGCGGCTACTGAATATATATGAGTTAGGACGTCCTAGGGTGAGGGTTTGCCCTGTGAGGGGCACACTCCTCATGGGTTTAGCCCACGACACAATTACAAGGCCCAATGCCCAAAACAGACTAGGACTGGAAGAGGTACGTGTCTTGCTTCAATGATTTCGGACAGCTTAGGAGGAATTTTGATATGGGACCAAACCCATCTGAAAGTAGACTTCATAAGCTTTCTAACAAGTACTTGTAGGCCCTGTAACCCCTTCTGGATCAAAAGTTATGGCCGTTTGAAGTTGACGTTGTCTCCCAGCCCGAAACTGAATAGGTCTCAGGAATAGGAGTTTACTTGCACTTGTATTCTCCAGTTTAATATTTAGTTTCTTGAGCTATTCTCCATGGTCTTCTCCCAGGTTCCTAATAACAATAAAATCATCACAAGAATTAAATAGCATGCCATTCGTAGAAATATTTCCATGTAAGCTTAGGGACGCATTCACCTGGCGATTATGTTGACGGGCATGTGCGCGGGTAATTGGTCCTTGGATCTGTGGCATATCTTGTTCAACATGAGGAGGTTGTAAGTGTGTATCTAAAGAAATGATGTCCTCATCATCTTGCGTAGAACTGGCAACCCTCGCATGTGTGAACAATGTCTTTTGCATCTGTTACTGCTGTTGGCCAGAAAAATCCCTGCCGGTAAGCCTTTCCGACTAACGTCCTAGATGCGGCGTGGTTGCCACATATGCCCGAGTGGATCAAGTGCAGAATCGGCTTGCCCTCCTCGGTGGTGATGCAGCGCATGAGGACCCCAGATGCACTTCTTCGATACAAGTCTTCTCTGTTGACTAGGAAACTCTTGCTTGGACGTTTTATTTGTTCGGCTTGACTGCGATCTTCTGGGAGTTCATCGTCTAGGAGGAATTTGAGAACAGGGGTCCGCTAGTCTTGACATATGTGCAGTACCTTGTCTGTCGCCGAGGTAGGTTCGCCTCCCGACTGCTCTGGCACTGGTTTCTTCTTAACTGATGGCTCCATAAGTTGCTCGACAAAGATCCCTGTCGGGACCGCTTCTCGCTTGGATCCCATGTTTGCCAGTTCATCTACTGCATCATTGTATTGTCGTAGGACGTGTGTTATCTCTAGCCCGTCGAATTTGTTTTCCAGCTTGCGGACCTCCTGACAGTATGCCGCCATGGTGTCGTTGAGGCATGTCCAGTCTTTCGTAACTTGGTTTACCACGAGTTGAGAGTCTCCATGCACAACCAGTCGATGTATGCCGAGTGATATAGCAATGCGGAGCCCGTGGATAAGTGCCTCATACTCGGCGACGTTGTGGGAAGCCAGGAAGTGGAGTTGTAGAACATACTTGAGTTTTTCGCCGGTGGGGGACGTCAGTACGACGCCAGCCCCGGCGCCGCTGATCCGTAGAAAACCGTCGAAGTACATTGTCCAGTACTCTAGCTTTGCTGGTGATGTAGGCATTTGAACTTCTGTCCACTCGGCCACAAAGTCGGCTTGAGCTTGTGATTTGATTGCTGTCCATGGCTGAAAGGTGATGTCGAACGCCATCAACTCGAGCGCCCATTTAGCGATTCGGCCGGTGGCCTCGTGATTATGCAGGACGTCCCCAAGTGGAAACGATGTGACCACCGTGACTTGGTGTGCTTGGAAATAATGCACCAGCTTCCAGACAGAGATGAGTAGGCCATAGAGCAGCTTCTAGACCTGCGGATATCTCGTCTTCGAGTCGGTAAGGACTTTGCTAATAAAGTAGACTGGCCTTTGAACTCTTTGGATGTGACCCTATTCGGATCGCTCAACCACCATCACCGTGCTGACTACCTGAGTAGTTGCTGCCAGATATAGCAGTAGTGGTTCCTGGGGCATGGGTGACACCAACACGGGGGGTGATGTGAGAAATTGCTTGAAGTCTTCAAAGGCTTGCTGGGCTTCGGGAGTCCACTGAAAATTGTCTGCTTTCTTCAATAGCTTAAAGAAGGGCATGCCCCGTTTGCCCAGTCAGGAAATAAACCGGTTGAGTGCCGCCATGCAACCTGTCAGCTTCTGGACATCCTTTTGGTTAGTTGGGGGAGCCATGTTCATAATTGCATTGACTTTCTCCGGGTTGGCCTCGATGCCGCGATGCGAGACGATGAAGCCGAGTAGCTTGCCGGATGGCACACCGAAGGCGCACTTTTTTGGGTTCAACTTCATCTTGAATCTTCGAAGGTTTTGGAAGGTTTCTTCCAGGTCAGCGATGAGGTCTTCTTTGGACTTGGTCTTGATCACCACGTCGTCGACGTAGGCCTCCATGTTGCACCCGATCAGAGTGTGTAGACACCGCTGAATGGCCCGTTGATACATTGCTTCAGCGTTTTTCAAACCGAACGGCATAGTGATGTAGAAGTACGCTCCAAACGGTGTGATAAAAGACATCTTTAGGCAGTCTTCCTCCTTCAAGCTGATTTGGTGGAATCCCAAGTAGTAGTTGAGAAAACAGAGAAGGTCGCACCCTGCTGTTGAATCCACCACTTGGTCTATTCTTGGTAAACCAAATGGGTCCTTGGGGCACGTCTTGTTGAGATCGGTGTAGTTGACGCACATGCGCCATTTACCGTTTTTCTTTCGGACCAGAACTGGGTTAGCCAGCCAATCCGAGTGATAGACCTCTTTGATGAACCCGGCTGCGAGAAGCTTGGTTATCTCCTCCCGAATTGCATCTTTACGGTCTTGAGTGAAGCGCCGTAGCCGTTGCTTGACTGGCTTGGCGTCTGTCTTCACGTTGAGGGCATGCTCGATCACCTCCCTTGGTACGCCTAGCATGTCGGACGGTTTCGATGCAAAGATATCCTTGTTGGCTTGGAGGAAGGTGACGAGCGTGTCTTCCTATTTGGGGTCGAGTCCGGTCCTGACTAGAGCAGTCTTGGAGGGGTCGGAAGGGTCCAGGTGGATCTTCTTCATGTCCGAGTCCACTGAAATTCCCGACTTCGCTGCTTTTTTGGCCGGAACTGGGTCTTCCTCGACTTCTGTTGTGGCGCCTTGCTGAATGCTGTTGCGCCCGACTGCCGCCTCTTATGACTGAGCCAATTCGCAACTCTCCTTGTCGCAGGTGAAGGCTTGCTTGACATCGCTGCGGAGGGAGAGGACTCCTGCTGGCCCTGGCATCATGAGCACCATGTTTGTATAGTGCGATATCACCATGAACTTGGTGAGCGTCGGTCATCCGAGTATAGCGTGGTACGCGGTCTCGAAGTCGGCGACCTCGAAGCAGATGTTTTCTGTGCGGAAGTTATCCCACGTGCCGAAGGTGACCGGCAAGTTTATCTGCCCGAGTGGAGTTGAAGATAGGCCGGGAATTATCCCATGGAAGGGTGCCGTACTCGGCCGCAGATCTAAACTAGGAATCTTCATCTCGTCCAGGGTCTTGGCGAAGAGGAGGTTGAGTGCACTGCCTCCATCAATGAGAACCTTCTTCAACTTGATGTTCTTGACAACCAGGTCCAGGACGAGTAGATAGCGTCCCGGGTGCGAAACCCGATCTAGGTGGTCTGCGTGGGTGAACATGATGGGCATCTCTGACTAGCGCAAATACTGGGGTGTTTGCTGTAGAGATTGAGTTGACGTCGCGTGCTGTGAGCTTCTGCTTTCGCTTGGACTCGTACGCAGACGGTCCTCAGAAGATGTGGTTGAGCTCGGCCTGGGGATCTTGAAAATCGTCAGCCGAGCCTTGATCTGGCTTGTCTTTGTCCTTGTCGGCGCCAGATGATGAAGCCTGCTCGGAAGCAAACTTCTTGAGCATGAAGCAATCTTTGGCCGTGTGCTTGCCTTTGGGTGGAAGGGGCAAGGCCTGTTCATGATTTTCTAGTAGTCGTTGTTACGTTGGGGCCACGACTGAGTTCGCTCCATGTTGGCCACCTCGTTATCCGACTTCCGCTTGCGGTTGCCGGTCTTGTTTTGTGATGGCTCATTGTCAGCTTTCGCCTTTTGGTCCTTCTGCCGGGACTCCTTTTTCTCGTCGAGGGCCTCGGCGACTGCTTCAGCCGAGTCGGCGTATTTGTTCGCCATGTCAAAGAGAGCCTAGACGGAGGATGGTGGCTTCTGAGTGAACTTCGCGATGAACGGGGCGTCCTTTACTCCCTTGCGGAAGGCGGCGATGACGGCCTCGTCCTTGATCATTGGGATCTTGTTGCGCTTCTCGGAGAACCTCTTGATAAATTTGCATAGAGACTCGTTCTTCTTCTGGTGTAGTTGGTATAGATCATACTCAAAAGACGGCCTCTCGTAGGTTCCCTGAAAGTTAGCGATGAACCGCTCCCTGAGTTCTCCCCAGGAACCAATCAACCGCCTCGGGAGCCCTGTTAGCCATGTCCTCGCCGAGTCAGCTAGTGTGACTGGGAGGTAGTTAGCCATGGCTTTATGATCACCTCCTGCAGCTCGAATTGCCAAGGTGTATACGGTGAGCCAGGACTCGGGGTTGGTTTTGCCATCGTACTTCTCGATCACCGTAGGCTTGAAGCTCGACGCCCAGTCGACTTCCTGTAGCTCGTGGGTGAAAGCTGGAACGCCTTCGTCTTCGTGAGGGCTCCGGCTCTGACCGCGGCGGTTAAACCGCTCGTGGTGAGGACCAAAACACTCGTTCTCGTCCTCCAGTTGGCGGCGCTCGTCCTCTTCGCGTTGGCGGCGCCGGGCATTGATGTCGTATCGGAGGTCGCGTTGTAGATGAACTCGGAGGTCTTGATTGGACCGGCGATCGTATTGGTGACACCGCCGATTGTTGTTGTTGGTGTCGCCGAGTGATGTTTGGCGCGACTCTTCGTGTGGCCGTCTTGAGCCAGCCGCCCAGTGTTGAGCTGATGTAGATGAGCCTGCTGCCGGAGAACCCGACCGATTGGTCGATACAAGTGTGTCGCCCGACTACTGTTGCTGCTGACAGGCAATCGCTGTAATCATCGCCTTGATCTTGGCGATAGTCGGGGTGGCCTGGTGATCAGACCCGAGCTGGAGCGTGTCCAGTAGGGTTGCAGTGGCCACAACGTTCTGTTGTGGCATGACGAAGACGTTGTGGTCGCCGACTTTGGTCTAGAGAATCTGTTGCTGGGCGGTTCGTCCAGCCCTGCGTAGCCCGTTGTTGTGGGCCTCGCGATTGGCCTCTCCTGCTGCTCCTATTGTAGTCGGCGCACCTCCTCCTGCTGCTCCTCCTTGTAGTCGGCGCACCTCCGGTGTGTGGTGTTGAAGCCATGAAGATCTCACGAGGCAGGAGAAAACTCGCCAGACTGGAGTCCGAACTAGTGTTCGAACCATTGTCCGACTTGGAGTCAGAATCCGAGTAATCTATTGGAGTGAGAACGACTCCAACCTCCCTGGATCCAATCTGGAGTGGCTCTGAGCCATGTCCAAACTGAACCATGGGGGATTGGGTCTGCCGCATGAAGTGTAGATCTGCGGCGTGGCTGAGCCCGCGTGGGAGATTGACGATCTCTCCCCTTCCTAGCCCAACCCAGGCTGGCTCAAGGCCTAGCGCGAGTCGGACGCCGAAGGAGAGAGTTGTCCCAAAGCTCAGCGAAGTTGAAGATTGTTGCATTGGATTGATGATAGCTGGCGCGGCGTCTTGTGAGCCGACTAGTGCAGAGTCGGCTAGTTCCTCGGCCGGTTGGATTGGATCTGCGTCGGCCAAGATGAGATTGCCGATCTGGTCGGCGATGAAGTCGAGGCTTCTAAAGGTTATCGTGTCTCCAAGGAAGAATTTGTCGCCGTCGACTCCTGATGTAGGATCCATCGAGATTGTTGGTGTAGATCTTGCCGAAGCCCCTACCTGGCGCGCCAACTGTCGATGTTTTACACCGGCAATATGAATATAGGGCTACTCAGCGGATGGAAACTCGGTGGATTGCAAAGGAACACAAAGAGATTTTTATAACTGGTTCAGGCCCTCGACGTGAGGTAATACCCTACGTCCAGTTGGGATGTATTCCTTTGAGGATTATGGTGGAGGTTCTGACGAACTCTTGATCATCTGCTCTCATGGGGCGCCCTGCCTCTCCTTATATACCGGGGGATAGGGGTACAAGGTAGGAATCCCAGCCGGATACGACCAAGGGATTTCCTTCTTAGAGATACATCTTACCCGACTAGTACTATATATTCCTTTTTGTACAAGGCAAAGTCTGCCGGGTGCAACTATATCTCTAATTACAAGTCTCGGCCATCCTCTGTCCGAGTGGCCCATATGCTTGTGATGAGGTACCCGGGACCCATGGCCTCCACACCCTGTTAGCCATATCCTCGCTGAGTTGGCCAAGGCGACCGGGAGGTAGTTAGCCATGGCTTTATGGTCACCTCCGGTGGCTCGGATCGCCAGAGTATATACGGTGAGCCAGGACTCGGGGTTAGTCTTGCTGTCTTATTTCTCGATTCCTGTTGGCTTGAAGCTCAAAGGCCAGTCAACGTCTTGTAGTTCCTGGGTGAAAGCGGGTACGACTTCATCTTCGTGAGGGCTCCGGTTCCTACCGCGACGGTTAAATCACTCGTGGTGGAAATCGAAATGCTCATGCTCGTCCTCCAGTCGGCGGCGCTCGTCCTTTTCGCGTTCGCGGCGCCGAGCGTTGATATTGTGGCAGAGGTCGCGTTGTAGGCGTCCTCGGAGATCTTGATTGTCACGGCGATCATACTGGGGACACCGCCGGTTGCTGTTAGGATGGCTGAGGGATGTTTGCCGTGACTCCGCGTGCGGCTGACTTGAGCCGGCCGCCCGGCGTCGTGCTGATGTAGACGATCCTGCCGCCGGAGAACCCGACCGGTTGGTCGGTACAAGTGTGTTGCCCGACTGCTGGTGCTGCTGACAGGCAGCAGCTGTAATCATCGCCTTGATTTTGGCGATAGTCAGGGTGGCCTGGTGATCAGGCCTGAGCTGGAGTGTGTCTAGCAGGGTTGCAGCAGCCACGACGTTCTGTTGTGGCGTGATGAAGATGTCGTGGTCGCCGACTTTGGTCTGGAGGATTTGTTGCTAAGTGGTTCGCCTAGCCCTGCGTAGCTCGTCGTTGCGAGCCTCGCGATCGGCCTCCTCCTGTTGTCGTAGTCAGCGTGCCTCCTCTTGTTGCTCCTCTTGTAGTCGGCGCACCTCCGGTGGAGGGGTTGAAGCCATGAAGATCTCCCGGGGCAAAAGGAAACTCGCTAGATTGGTGTCTGAACTGGTGTTCGAACCATTGTCCAACTTGGAGTCGGAATCCGAGTAGTTGATTGGAGTAAGGACGACTCCGACCTCCCTAGATCCAACCTGGATCGGCTCTGGGCCGTGTCCAAACTGAATCACAAGGATCGGGTCTGCCGCATGAGATGTAAATCCGTGGCATCGTCCAGTCTGTACGGGAGGTTGACGATCTCTCCCCTTCCTAGCCCAACCCAGGCTGGCTCGAGGCCAAGCGCGAGTCGGACGCTGAAGGAGAGAGTTGTCCCGAGACTCAAGCAGGTGGTAGATCGCCGCAGCATGTCGACGAGGGTGGCTGCAGCGTCTTGTGGGCCGACTGGCGCGGAGTCAGCTGGTTCCTCGGCTGGTTGGATTGGATCTGTGTCGACCAAGGTGAGGTTGCTGATCTAGTCGGCGACGAAGTCGAGGCTTCCGAAAGAGATTGTATCTCCGGGAGAGAATTTGTCGCCGTCGACTCCTGTTGTTGGATCCATCGAGCTTGTGGATGTAGATCTCGCCGAAGCCCCTACCTGGCGCGCCAACTGTCGATGTTTTACACCAGTAATATGATTATAGGGCTACTTAGCGGATTGAAACTCGATGGATTGCAAAGGAACACGGGGAGATTTATACTGGTTCAGGCCCTCGGTGTGAGGTAATACCCTACGTCCAGTTGTGATGTATTCCTTTGAGGATGTATGTTCGCTTCTATGAGCCTCTGCCCTCAGGGGGCGCCCTATCTCCCCTTATATACTGGGGGACAGGAGTACAAGGTAGGAGTCCCAGCTGGATTACAACCAAGGGATTTCCTCTTAGAGATATAACCTACCTAACTAGGACTGTATATTCCTTATCATACAAGGTAAAGTCTGCCGGGTTCTATCATATCTCTAATTACAAGGCTAGGCCCATCCTCTATCCGAGTGGCCCATATGCTTGTCATGAGGTACCCAAGGCCCATGGCCTCCACAGAGTGTCATCCACGAGGTATACAATGTAGTCATCACCAAAAGACTTTGCAGTCCTTTGTCTCCTACTGATACGAGGGTGCGCCCAACCTTCACGGTGTAGAATCGAAGATATTCGTGAAACCTGACGAGTCTTGTGCGGCCAACCGTTGCATGTGCAACAACCTGCAGCACGGAGTTCGCCCAACCTCATGTTGTCCACTCAACCAAGTCAAGCGGATTACAATCCTCGCTGCAATCACAAAGAGCTTGCAAGAACAACGGGAAGGAATGCACAATCTCAGAGATGATTTAGCCTGTGGCTAAAATACTCAAGAAAATGCATATAGCATATTGTATTTGGTTCTTAAAACAAAAATGTGTCCCCTAACAGATGAGAGTACTCCTAATATATAGGCGAGATGGAAACTAGACGTTTTACATGGCTCAAGGCCAGTTATGTTGCATAACACCCTAATTAAAGCAAATAAAGCTTTTGGCAGTTTTTGGTCGCCACATTAATTTGTTGATAACTCAGCGCTTGGGTTGAATTCAAGGATGGGGCTGGATCCATTGGAAAGCTTATGAGATCATAAGCTTTCCAGGCTGTCGCTAAACATTGCAATCGGAGCTCAAGTACTTCTTCTATGCATATTTTTCTCCCATCAGATCATTGGAAACCAAAATGACATCATTGGCATTTATTGCATGGTTAATGACTTGGTGTTGCTCCTTTTGGAATTCTCCAATGTCTTCATACCTGAGAACAATTAAATTGTGGGCATTAGGTAGCAATTGATTCTCACAGGTAATACTATTCTTACTCAGGAGCGAATTCACCTATTGGTTGATTTGTTTAGCACGGGCACGCGTTATTGGCCCTTGGAATTGATTTTGAGTGTCTTGATCAACTGTAGGGGAAGAAAATGATAGTGGTGCTATGTTGCCCGTATCACTTACTCTTTCGAGTAACTACAATGTTATCCTCCTCAGGATTTTTCACAGGCATTTGTTCATCATGTTCTATCGGCACAGGTGAACTAGGAGATAAAATAGGTTCTTGATTAGATGAACTAGGTACCTTTTTCATAGGAAACTCATTCTCAAAAAATGTAGCATCTCTGGACTCAATGATTGTACCAACACGCATGTCCAGTACTCCAGAGTTTACAGTTAAGAACCTATATCCTACGCTGTGGATAGCGTAACCAAGAAAAACACAATCAATAGTTTTTGGTCCAAGTTTGCGCTTTTTGATTATTGGCGCATTTACTTTGTCCAAACATCCCCAAGTGCGCAAGTATGAGAAAGTCAACATTTTCTTTTCTCATTCCTCGAATGGTGTTACTTCCTTATTCTTTATAGGAACTCTATTTAGGACATAACATGCAGTCAATATAGCCTCACCCCACCATTCTCTGGAAAGTCCCGCAATGTCTAACATGGCGTTAACCTAATCAGTTAGAGTGTGGTTCTTTCTTTTGGCAACCCCGTTTGACTGGGGTGAATAGGGAGGCGTCCTCTCATGAATAATACCGAGTTCCTCATAGAATACAGTAAACTCATGTGAAAAATACTCTCCACCATGATCCGACTGTTTGATTTTTCTTTCAAGTTGGTTTTCTACCTCGGCCTTATATATCTTAAAGTAATGCAATGCTTCATCTTTTGTTTTCAATAGGTACACATAGCAAAATCTAGTACAATCATCTATTAAAGTCATGAAATATTTCTTTCCCCCTTTGGTCAGCACGCCGTTCATCTCGCACAAATCGGTATGAACAAGTTCTAGTGGTGCCAAATTCCTCGCCTCCTTAACCTTGTAAGGCTTGCGAGGTTGTTTTGATTGAACACACGTATGGCACTTAGAACCTTTGACCAAATTGAACTTAGGGATTAAACTCATGTTGGCTAAGCGTGTCATACAGCCAAAATTAATGTGACAGAGTCAAGAATGCCAAACATTAGACTCATCATCATTACTCACATGGTTCACAACTTTATTACATGCATCATTCAAAGAGAAGCGGAACAAGTCTCCGCTTTCATATCCTTTACCAACAAATGTACCATATTTTGATACAACACATTTATTGGACTCAAAGACAAGTTTAAAACCATCTCTACAAAGTAGAAAGCCGCTCACGAGATTTTTCTTTATTGAGGGGACATGCTACACGTTCTTCCCCTACACGATCTTTCCCGAAGTAAACTTTAGATCGACTGTACCAACACCATGAACAGCTGCATGTAACCCGTTCCCCATCAACAAGGAGGTACCTCTGCCGTCCTGATAAGATGAAAATAAGGAAATATCAGCACACACATGAATATTAGCACCAGTATCAACCCACCATTTAGGTGAGTGAAACACAGAGAGAACTGTAGGTAAAAAATTACCATACCCCGTAGTTCGTCTAGCCTCGCTAATGACCATGTTGCGGACCTTTTCTGCTTATCCTTGCGGTCTGGACAATTCTTGGCCCAATGGCCAGAATCACCACACACAAAGCAGATGCCCTTTCCCTTGCCCTTCTTCTTCTTAAAAGTGGTATTGCCTTTGGGCTTGGCATCGGGCTTGTTCTTCTTCTTGTGGGAGCTTGAGGGTTCTTCTTCTACACTAGATTAGTGCTAGAACCTCCCTCAGTTCTCTTGCCACGATTATCCTTTGCCCTCGCCTTCTCTTCAACACCCAAGGAGCCAATGAGATCAGTAACACTGAACTCTTGTCTCTTGTGTTTCAGAGAAGTGGCAAAGTCTATCCAAGAAGGTGGCAGTTTGGCAATAATGCCACCTGCCATAAAGTTGTCCAGTAACTCACAGTTGCTATTCTCTAGTTCCTTTGCCAACGCTTGAATCTCATGAGCCTGTTCTACTACAGATGGTCATCGATCATCTTGCAGTGATAGAACTGCTCCATGAGATATAGCCCACTGCCAGTGTCAGAAACTCTGAACTTGGCATCGAGTGCATCCCACGTCTCTTTGCCCATAGGCATATGCATGTACACGTTTGTCAACCAGCACGCTTATCAGTGCACCTCGAAACAGGCAATTAGAAGCCTAGAACTTCCACTCCTCCTCAGGGGTAGGAGGCGGTTTAGTCAGCTTGCCTTGTGCAATGTGAAAGTGCCTTCCAACGTTTATAGTTGGAACCATCAAATGGGTGTGGCTTAAGTGACGTAGCAAAACCAACAACCAAAAAAGACCTATCAAGTTTTTGGATTGTTGGAAATATAGTCAAATTTTGGCATATTTTAATCCATAAATTCATTAGAAATATTATAACAAAAAAGTGTGTGAGTGATTCGTTACTTGTGCTAAACATGTATATGCTACAAAATGCATCTAACAATGTATTTAACACAAAAAGAACGAGAATGAGTACAAAGTTGTACCCTGATGCCATTCCAGTGTTCCTGACACTAGAATCAGGAGTAGTGTTGGTGTTGGCATCATTGTTCTGCTGATCTATCGATATGAAGTAGATGAAGTAAACGTTGCAGGTGTAGCAGAGTGTAGACGTTGGCAGAGGAAGTAGACGAAGTAGAGAAGAAGCGTCGGTGTAGCAGGAAGTAGCATTGCAGTGATGGAGCAGTCGTGCCGAGCGCTCCCCAAAAACTTGCCCGCCCACCCGTGCAGGTTCTCAGACGGGCGTAGTTTCGGAGGCCTGCTCGTCCAGAAGACTTGTGCGTGCAAGCTCTCCTAAACCAGGGAATGCCTAACACTGCAACACAGGAGGAGAGGAGCTGGTGGTTGTTCTAACTCAACGGGCTCTAGTGCGGTATGGAGGAGGAGGCCTGTGCCTCCTTTTATAGTGTGCAGAGCAGGCAACCCAAGAGTCAGACGAAGCCCATGAGACAGGATGGCCCAGGTGAAGAGTCGCAATTAACCGTCCACCAGCCATTCATCAGCCCAACAAAAATTAAGAGCGGGAGGTGAAAGATGAAGAGTCTCTGACTGTTCATGTCACGCACACGCCACGGCTTGACTCGGCGCGCACACGTGTCTCTTCAGCTGCCACCCTCAACTTGTCAACAGGTGCACACAATTGTAGCATATTTAAGTTGAGTCGATTTCTTGTTAAATTCCTATGTGTGACTAAACAATTTTACCACCTAGCATTAACTTTGGGCCTTTGAAATTCCTAGGATTAATGGGCTAGGCCCATATAAATCTAACAGAGGAAGCACAAGACATTCCTCCATGATTCACACTGTAGCATGGATGAGATTAACACCCATCTTAAGGCTGCACTCAAAGTCGTTAGCATGCTCTGGAACATGCATGGCACGGTCAAGTCCCACCTCGAGCCACTGGCAGATATGGCCTAGGCCAATGAGTTTTAACCCTACCCTGTCCTACATCTTCCTTCGGTTCTAAATCTGCATTGACAGGAAGTGTGTCTCACCATTGAAGAAAGGACAGGAGCACCAAGAAGGTCAAGGCGGCAAGAATAATTGCATTAGCGAGTAGGAATACGAAGACAACGAGGAGGAGGTGATCAACCCCATGGGTCATGGCGTGGCTGCACTCCACCTTGAGCCATCGCCAAACATGACTGAGGCTAAATGGATCGCCACCCCAACCCTGCCCTTGCCTGAGATCTGCCAGTAGTCCTGGATCTGCACCAACAAAAAGTTGAATTCATCATCGAGGGAAAGCAGAAATGCCAGGTAGGTCAAGGCCACAAAAATAGTTAAATATGTTGCGAAGAAGAGGAAAAGGAGGAGGTGATCCACATCAACGTGCATTGCTCGGATTTACCTTGCCTCAAGACCCTGTTGGACATGGTTGTGGCTGATAAGATCATTGCATATAATCCTACCATGGATCACCCTCAGATCCTTAACTTGGTCCAAGAAGAAGTGGATCTCACCGTGGAAGAAGGGCAGGATTGCCGTGAAGGCCAAGGTGGGAAGAATAATGATTTGAACTTCTAGGAAGAGGAGCTAGAGGTGATCCACACCAACGTGCATGCATAGCACGGTTGTGCCTCACCTCAAGCCACCACCAGACATGTTTGAGGTCAACGAAATTGCTGCACCTACCCCTGCCTTGGATCTGCCACCGGTCATGGATCTATACTAGTAGGAAGTGGAGTTTACCCTGGAAGAAGGGCACGAGTGACGAGTATTAGGTCTTATAGATGTTCTTACCCTAGCACATACATGATCACCTTTAGAGCTTATGCGGAATAGAGGTGAAGTACTGACCGGTTGTGTTGGACCCCATTAGTGCCGTAGTCAAAGTTGACGCCGATGCAGTAGAAAACCGCCCAAGGTGTGGATGGCGTCGCCCTTCCGGCCGCCACCTGCACTGGCCGGCAATGGTGAAGGAGATCGCCCTTCGGTCTCCTTCTAGTGGGCTTAGGATCGGCTAGGGTTTCGGGGTTAGCTTAGCGTGAGATAGATCGTCACCCATTCACGTTGCCGTAGCCCCTTTTAATATTGCGCTGGAGGAGCTCGGGGGCAATTCTGTTAGCGAAAAAACGGCGCTACCGATCGATGCGCGTGTGCGTGGGATTCGCCCCATGTTCGTTAGCAGCGTGTGGGAGTGGGTGGGCCGAGCCCACACGCCTCTAATGGCTCGGTGGCCATTAGATCAACCAACATTCTCCCACTTGATCTTAAGGCTAACGAGTCCAATCTAAGTAATATGGCGAACCAAAATAATGTGTCACAGCGGTCAATAAAATGCCACTACGACAACAGTATCTATAGTCACCAAATTACCTCGACAGGAAACAACTTACTCTTATAGGGTGTTGATTGATTCTTATGCCCCTATTACAGAATCACACTTATAGGCTACCTACTAATCCCATGCCGGCAATATGCTCATTAAATAAATTGGGTGGTAGACCTTTAGTGAGCGGATCCACGAGCATTAACTTAGTGCTTATGTGCTCAACTTTAATTGTTTGATCCTGGATTCTATCTTTCACAACGAAATACTTTATGTCAATGTGTTTGGCAGAACCACTTGACTTGTTGTTACTTGAATAGAACACTGCGGCTTTATTGTCGCAGTATATAGTGAGTGGTTTAGAAATGATGTCTACCACTCTTAGTCCCGGAATAAAACCTTTAAGCCATATGGCCTGTCCGGTTGCCTCATAACATGCTATAAACTCAAACTGCATCGTCGACACTGTAGTGAGAGATTGTTTGGAGCTTTTCCATGAAATGACTCCTCCTGCAAGGGTAAAGACATAGCCTGATGTAGATTTCTTGGTGTCAACACACCCTGCAAAATTAGCATCTGAATAACCAATAACTTCAAGGTTATCAGACTTTCTATAAGTTAGCATGTAATGCTTAGTGCCTTGCAAATAATGCAAAACTTTCTTAACAGCCTTCCAGTGGTCTAGACCTGGGTTAGACTGGTATCTGCCAAGCATTCCGGTCACAAAAGCCAAGTCCGGTCGCGTACGGACTTGTGCATACATTAAGCTTCCGACAGCTGAAGCATACGAAATCGACCTCATCTGATTTTTTTCTAATTGATTCCGCGGGCTTTGGAATAAACCAAACTTATCGCCCTTGATAATTGGAGCAGGCATGGCAGAGTACTTACTCATGTTGTATCTTTCAAGTACTTTGTCAATGTATGACCTCTGAGATAACCCTAATACTCCTCTAGACCTATCTCGGTGTATCTCAATGCCCAAAACATAAGACACTTCACCAAGATCTTTCATGTCGAACTTAGAGGATAAAAATGCCTTAGTCTCTTGCAGCAAATGCTTATCGCTGCTTGCTAATAGAATATCGTCCACATAGAGTACTAAGATTATAAACTTACCACCCTTATACTTCATATAGACACAATTATCCACTTCATTCTCCCTAAATCCGAAATTCTTAATTATATCATCGAATTTAAGGTACCATTGTCTAGACGCTTGCTTAAGAACATAAATGGATTTCTTTAGCCTGCATCCCATATGCACCTTGCCTTTCATGACGAAACTTTCCGGTTGTGCCATGAAAACGTGCTCATGCAAGTCACCATTAAGAAATGCAGTCTTAACATCCATCTGATGTAACTCTAAATCATAATGAGCTACCAGCGTCATAACAACTCTAAATGAGTCCTTCTTAGAGACCGGGGAAAAGGTTTTATTATAGTCTATTCCCTCTCTCTGCGAAAAACCCTTAGCTACGAGCCTTGCCTTGAATCGTTCGACATTACCCTTAGAGTCATACTTAGTTTTGTAGACCCACATACAGCCTACTGTTTTAACTCCTTCGGGAATTTCTACTAGATCCCAGACATCGTTAGCGCCCATAGACTTTAGTTCATCTTCCATGGCGTCAAGCCACTTGAATGAATTCTCACTAATGATGGCTTCCTTGAATGAAGTGGGATTATCTGCTTTCCCAATATCTTCTCCAATAAAAATCTCATAATCACTAGGAATGGCAGATCTCCTCTCCCGCTGTGATCTTCTTAATTGTTCATCCTGAACTCCAGCGGGCTGAGGAATTTGCACATCAGTATGTACATCATTTTGTGCTATAGGTTCATTAGTACCCTCAACTGTAGACGAATCCACAGAAGAAGATACCTGTGGCACTTGCTGAGACACAGGCAGATTTTCCTGTTAGATAACCGGCATGGTGACACGGATTTCCTCAAGGTCCAGCTGTCTGTTCTGTGAGCTCCCACAGATTTGATCATTCTCCAAGAAGATGGCATGTCTAGTTTCCATGAATTTATTGACATGGTCTGGACAATAAAAACGATACCCTTAGATCTTTTTGGGTACCCAATGAAGTGACAGCTCACAGTCTTATGGTCTAATTTTTTTAGATGTGGATTAAAAGGTCTGGCATCAGCAGCACATCCCCATACTCTTAAATAATTTATACTCGGCTTTCTACCAGTCCATAATTCATAAGGTGTCTTAGATACGGACTTAGTAGGCACCCGATTTAGTATATAAGCGGCTGTCTTTAATGCCTCCATCCACAATTTCACAGACAGACTAGAGTGACTAAGCATGCTACACACCATGTCCATTAGTGTGTGATTGCGATGCTCAGCAACTCCATTCTGTTGTGGTTCACTGGGCATAGAATATTGGGCAACTATGCTATTTTCCTATAGGAATTTGGCAAATGGCCCCGGAATTTGCCCGTATGGAGCACTTTTTCCATAATATTCTCCTCCTCGGTCTGAGCACACTACTTTAATCTTAACATTATGCTGATTTTCTACCTCAGCCTTAAAAATCTTAAACCTATCTAGTGCTTCAGACCGGTCATTAACGGGGAAAATGTAGCCATAACGGGAAAAGTTATCAGTAAACGTAATAAAGGAATCAAAACCGTCTACTGATGTCACTGGGAAGGGTCCACAGATATCCGTGTGGATTAACTCAAGTATTCCTGTACTCCTAGTGGCCCATTTCTTAATTGTTTTAGTGAATTTGCCTTTGATACAGTCTAAGCAAGGATTTTCCTCAGTAAAATCTAATGGTTGAAGTATTTCGTCTTTAATGAGACGCTCCATCCTCCCCTTCGAAATATGACCTAAACGATAGTGCCATAGTTTCGATGAGGTCTTATTTATCTTAACATGATTAGCAACATCACACAAAGTCATTGCAGATTCATCAAGAGAGAGCAAATAAAGTTTGCCTCGCTTAAAAGCAAGGCCCACAACTTCATTATTAAGCTTAATGAAACATTCAATGTCTCCAAAATCAACTCTAAATCTATATTCCGTTAAACAAGCAACGAAAATAAGGTTTCTTTTAACAGATGGAACATAAAGAACATTATGCAATAACAGTTTGAAGCCTTCTCCTAGAACTAATGGAAGATCTCCAATGGCTTCAACATGAAGTTCATTACCATCTGCCACTTTAAGACTTTGCTCCCCCTTTGTGATAGTCCTCACAGAACGCAATTCCTAAAATGAAATGGTGACGTGCACAGTTGCACCTGAGTCAATCCACCAAGAACTAGAGGCATAATTCACATAAAGTGCATCATCAACATAAGAGATAATGTCAATAATAACGTTACCATGCTTAGCGAGCCACTTCTTAAAGCCATTGCATTGTTTCTATATGTGCCCAGTCTTTTTGCAAAACTTGCACATTATGTCATTGGCTACAGACACACCAGATCCAGATGGAGCACCACCAAATCCAGATGGAGCACCTTAGGATGGCTTAAACTTCCCCTTAGGCTTAGGTTTAGGCTTGCCAGTCTTAGGTCTTTTGCTGGACTCGCCTACATAAGTTTCATCCACCTTCCTCTTTCCCTTATCAGACTCAGCGAGGAAAGCCTGTTCCTTTTGCCTTTCTGCCTTTTGTCGCTCCTCCTCCTCAACGGAGTGAGAAATGAGCTCGGCAATGGACCATTTGTCCTTCTGAGTATTATAGTTAATCTTAAATGGACCGTAGTCTGGTGGCAAGGAACTCATGTTGAAGTGGACTAGGAAACCATCAGAAATAGCCATGTCCATACTCTTCAATTGTGCTGCCATGTTGGTCATAGACATAATGTGATCTCGCACACTCCCCTTCCCGTCGTAACGAGAGGTGAGCATCCTCATTATGAGAACACTAGCATAAGTCTTAGATGAGCCTTTAAAGTTTTGCTCAACATTAGTCATATACTTTCTGGCGTTGTTAGCATCAGAAATGCCGCCTCTAATGCCAAGAGATATAGAGTTCTTAATGACCAATAAACTCATGCGATTGGCCTTTTCCCATTTCTACGCCTTCTCCTCATATGCCTTCTTAGTTGCATTAGTGGCACTAGCAGGAGGGGGAATGAGTGCATCCTCGCGTAAGGCAACATCGTAATCAAGTAGCCCAAGAGTAATTGTCACCCTCTCCTTCCATTCCTGGAAGTTGGTGCCATTTAGTTGCTCAATGTTGTTTATTTGAGCAACAACATCATTAACAACTGAAATTAACGATAAAGCATTAGTAAACAGTGAAAATATACATAATTAACCCTACGTTGGTTTGGTTAATCATGCATAAGAAATTATTTTACTCCATAATTCCATTGGGCAAAATGAAGCAAAACTAAATTTGTCGTCAATAATAATATCCCAAGCCATAACTCCGTTGGGTCGAAATAACGAAGGAAATAAATAAAATATTTCAACTAAATTTCCCGTTGGTTCCATTTAGTTGGAAATTAATTCTAATGCAGAAAATGAATTTTACTTAAATTTATAGCATTAAGAAATGGCTCAAAAGGATTAAATCTCAATATGTAAACCATAAATTAATAATTATAGCTTAAAGAAATTAAATCTCAGGACATGAAATGTAAGGGAAAAATTTTACTTAAATTTAATGGCAATATAATGATTTTACTTAAATTTAATAGCATCATAAAAAATAGCTTAAAGGAATTAAATTGATTCATGCCAATTTAGTGAGGAAATAACAAAAGAAAATTAATTAAAACAGTTCGGCCTTGCGGCCCATTAACTGAAATGCCGGCCCGTTACTGTGCTCCGGCGCGCGCGGTCCTCATGCGCGCGACCCGGCAGCGTTGAGCGCTTGCAGCCCAAACACACCCGCGGCCCATAGCCGACCGCCATCCGATGTGATCCGACGGTCGGGATTCCACGGACGCGCGACAAAAGCGGCACTCGGCCGGCCGAAACCCTAATCCCTTTCGGTCCTCTCCCCATTCCCGATCTCCATGCGCGAAAAGCACGGCGACGCCAGCGCCAAGCGAAGCGGCGACGGTGGCGGCCATGGCGCGCGCGGCTATTCAGCAATGAAATCGGGTAAAAACTTAGTCCCGTTTCTCTGTGATTTGCCTTCTTAATTTTGGGGAAAAACTTAGGGTTTTGACTGAAAGGAAAAGTAATGGGGATTTCTAATTCGGAATTTCTTAGGGTTTTGGGAGTTTCGGCCGAAGGGGATTTTGGGGGTTTCTTGATTTCTTATTCCAAATCTGACTCCCCTCCTTCTAAATGCTACCCAAACCGAATCCGACTAGCTAATGCCGTATGCCACGGTCTTAGGGTTCAACAACCGGAATGATGGATGCATGTATGTATCTGAGGATGGCTCTGATACCACAATATTAGGTCTTACAGATGTTCTTAGCCTAGCACATACATGATCACCTTTAGAAGCATGCGGAATAGAGGTGAAGTACTAACCGGTTGTGTTGGACCCCATTAGTGCCGTAGTCGAAGTTGACGCCGATGCAGTAGAAAACCGCCCAAGGTGTGGATGGCATCGCCCTTCCGGCCGCCACCTGCACTGGCCGGCAATGGTGAAGGAGATCGCCCTTCGGTCTCCTTCCAGCGGGCTTAGGATCGGCTAGGGTTTCGGGGTTAGCTTAGCGTGAGATAGATCGTCACCCATTCACGTTGCCGTAGCCCCTTTTAATATTGCACTGGAGGAGATCGGGGGCAATTCCATTAGCGAAAAAACGGCGCTACCGATCGATGCGCGCGTGCGTGGGATTCGCCCCACGTTCGTTAGCAGCGTGTGGAAGTGGGTGGGCCAAGCCCACACGCCTCTAATGGCTCGGTGGCCATTAGATCAACCAACAACGAGAAAGTCAATATGGAAACAATAGTTACATCTGTTGTGGCAAAAAGGATGAGTTGAACCACATCTTCTTGCAAGAGGAAGATTATGGACAAAGAGGAAGGTGATAATCCAGAAAGCCAACATAAGATAGATAGCACCAAAAAGCAAGGAAGACCATGCAAGTATGTAATTAAGTCAGCATCACTAGCCAAGTCAGATGAGTCAAGGTATAGGCTACAACTGCAACTGCCATTGTCATCCTTGGGGCCAGCATCCACAAACGTCTCACCTGTGGCGGTCATAGAGACCATGCCTCCTCCGGTCAGGATCATTGTTAGTCCACCCTTATTTTTACAATTAGACAAACATGTAGAAAATGGGGCAATAAATCACTCTTTTCTAAGTTGGGGAGTGATGAAGAAGATGGTAGAGTCAAAGTGAATAGAGCTCCCCTGCTAGCATCACCTATGCAGCATCCTTCTTCCTTGGGGCTGACGTCCATGATTGGTTCTCCGATAGCTTAGTTGTGCTTACCTCTGTTCCAGACATGAGCCCACCCTTGGTTGACGAATCAAGCCAACAAAGATGTACAAATGCAAAAGAATCCATTCAATTTGGACTCGAATATTTTCATGAAAAATATTCTTTTCATGGTATGATGGAAGAGAGTGGAAGCACTTCTGATCTAAGATTATACATGGATATAAAAATATCGTTGTCTTTGGTGCCTTCGCCCATAGCTTTATTACCATTTCTAATTACAGAGCAGTGAGAATCTGAGGAAAATATGGTGATGACACTGATGGAAGGTGTGGAGCTCTGCATGGAAGCTCTTTGTGCTCTTTATCAGCAAAATAAGTTAATGGTCAAATTGACAAATGGAGAACAAACTATCTTTACTGGACTCAGTGAAAGCGAAGCATACAGGTATGTTAACTATTGGTTTAAAGGATATAAAAGCAAGTTCATTGGATTATTACATACTTAAATTTATACCATATTTGTTATTATCAAATTCCACCAAGTCACATAAATTTAATTTTTCACCTCGCCATCTGGTGTTAATGGACTCCATTTCCAATTTATGGTTTAGTACTTCTGGATCCAGACTCTATAGTTCAAAATTTTCAATAATGGCAAGTTTATTTACCACAATGGATCTTAATATGTAAGAGCAGGTACAATAGTTGGCTACAACGACTTCACATAGGATTTTTTTATGACCTGGAGGAGAGAGGGGAAGAGAGAAGAGGAGCCGGCGACTAATCTGTCGCCGGGTTCCTCACGCGCACCGAGGCAAGGACATGGGCCCGCGTCTACGCATGCGCAGTCGCCCACGCCCGCGCGCTTCGGCCGCCGCCCTCGCCCGCGTGTCTGCCGGCCGCCGCCCACGCCCTCGCCTTCTTCCCAAAATATAAGAATTTCTAAAGTTTTCACGGGGACTAAGGAAATATGTGAAATTTAATGGAGATGGTTGTGAATGGTTGAAATGAGAAAGTGTGTAGATTAAATGAGAGTCATGATTGGTTTAGATAAATTCTGAACGCTAGAAATTCCTTTATTTTGGTACTAAAGGAGTACATATCTAGTGTCATTGCAATGTAACATTAGTTTATTTCCATTATATGTGTGTGTGACACAAACAACTTTGCTGATCATCCAGTTATTGAAACTGTTGTTTTTTGTTGTTCACATTAGGGCAACAAAGCTGGCAGAATTTCTTTTGGATGGCAATCTTAAAGGACCGATGAAAAGACTAAACAATGCCTATTGAACCATGATGCTACAGGTCCCATTTCATTAAGGAATTGGTGATACATTACTGTAAGGAATTGGTGATGTCACTTGTTTTCTCTTAAGATTTGGCCGACAGTGTCATTATAATTCTGACATTTTGGTTCTTCACATGCATAAGTGCTACTATATATTTTGTGGTGATGTATGAATAGAAGATTATTGGGAACTTTGTTTAACAGGTTAATTTTATAGCAATTTCGTTCATGAAAAATTCCAAGTGCAATTGCAATCTACACATGGACTGGAAAGACAATAAATTCCAAAAGGTTGAAACTATTAATTCGGGCCCATAGTCAGAACTGGAACAAGGTCACGCGGACAGGCCATTTTGAACATTGTCAAAGGCACCAAACAATGTGGCAGCTTGACACAAGTATACTACACATTTTTTTACTGTAGTGTATTACACATTTACGACAGTACTAGTCATTCCTAAATCAAAGCTCCAAACACCCCCCCTGCAAAACTCCCAAATTGATTCCCACCAATATCCAGTCCAGGCTAGGTTAGGTTAGGTAAACACATGCTGCAATTGTCACAATGGCCTCCGATGGTGACATCAGCGCCAAGATTGACCACCTCTCCGGTGCAGACCTTGTGCGCCACCACCGCACCACAAGCCACATGGCCGATTACGAGGCTGGCGTACGTGTGATTTGCGAACGCGAGCGCTGGCCCCCCAAGTCAAACGCCTACCTCCCGGCCAAGATTGACGCTATGTGGAAAGAGCATGATGTGCTAACCCGAGCAGTGCACGAGGACAAAGAGTAGGTGCGCCTCAAGAGAATCATCCGAGGCTGATGCCCGCTTCAAGTCCATGCTTGCCGGAATGGACACACTAAAGAGGAAGCACAAGGTATTCCTCCATGATTCACAGCATAGCATGGATGAGACTAACAGTATCCCGCCCACAAATTTACTAGAATTTTTAAAGCTAATTTGTGCAATAAATTCTCGTCCAGAAATCAGCCAAGGTATATAAATCGACAATTTGATAAACATAACCAAAACATAATAATAATAAATACTTACAAAATAGACACTTAGTTCTCGCACAGAAAAAATAGTAGCAGAACGGCAACTAGCGTAGCTTCAACTCCAAACCACAGGTAGCTCAACTTGCGTATAAGACAAACACCAAATTTCTTCTCCTCGCAAAGCTTCGCTCTTACGATTGCAATATTGCAAGACTGAGTACCACCCACCGTACTCAACAAGCCACACTAAGAAATGCAATGTAATGCAACAAGACTCCAAAGGATAGGTATAGTATGGCTTATTTGCATAAACGGTATTTAAAATATTTGCATTTAAAAGCATCGAAAACAGTGTAGTTTAATTAATAATCAATATTAAACCAACCACTGAACAGCGCTCCAACGCAGTTTAGCCCAAACCACAACCTCCAGACTAGAGCTATTAAATTTCCACCATTTATCATCATTAATGAATAGTGTGGGACTAATCACACAAAACATTGCTAGGCCCACCCATTAACCGCGGGCATGGCTATTCGAATAGTTTTACTCTTGCCAAAGGTGTATCAATTTACCCACAAGACACAACTCCACAACACATCACTGTACGCCTTAATACCACTAGAATACCTCGAAAAGGAGTTGTAACATGACCCTCCATGTAACCCGCACAATAAGAGAGCCACCCGTTGAACCATCAGTCTCCGGCAGGAGCTGATCAAGCCCCCAATAGGAAAACGATCCAATACCCCAGACATGGACTTACTGACGCAACCATTGTGGTCTTATTGACATAGCCACAACACACCGTGGGACCTCCGGTTGAACGAACTATATTTTGGTTCCCGCCATTACCCATTCTGGCTTGTGGTTAGCATGGGTGTTGCTTCACAACAAGTAGTCCGCGAACCGGTCCTTAAATGTCATGAGCACTGCTAGCAATATACACAACCCATGTACTCACAACCCACCATTCAGTCAAGTTTTAGTTGACACAATTAATTATCCATTCACGACCAACTGTCGTGAAAATATAGCCTTTAAACATTAATTATCCATAAGTGAATCATAAATTATCCCACATAAAATGACGCTAAAGTTTCTAGACATGGCTAACCAAATCCTAAATAATCTAGCTAGATAATTAATTAAACATCAAGCTAGTCAGTATTAATCACCCAGGGTATCAAGGTAAAGGAATCAATATCAACATGGCCAAAAAAATCAAGGATTATTGGATAATAAATAAATACCCGTAATAATGACATTCTAAAACATTGCATGCAATAACGTTAAAATAAAATACCTTCCACAAATGGGATCAATATGCTCAAGGAGATTGTCGTGTGACTTGCCTTGCAATCGAAACGTCTTCCGCAAATCTCTTGAACTCTTTCGCCGACTCTGTGATCTTCCAAAATGGCGATTACGACAGACTACACGCAAAATAAGGAAAACCCTATGAAACTTCAAATAAACAGAACACAAAAAGTATATAAACAAGTAGATCATGATTTTAGATGAATTTAGGAAGAAGAACAGGTCAAATCGGAGTTTGAACTGAAAAGATACGGCTTCCGGAAGATTAGTTCAGAGCAAATCCAAAAAGAAAAGGAAAAAGAATATTCTTAGGAATATTCTCTAGATTTTTGAATTAAAATAAATATTTTTGGCTGTGTACAGTAGTGGGGTCCACTAGTCAGAGAGATGGTTCAGAGTGGACCTGGTTCATGAGCCAAAGGGAGATGGGGGTTTTGTAGACTGCTGAGGTGGATGCCACGTGGCCGAGGAGGCTGATATGGCTGGGTGATGTGGCAGCCAAGGTGGACCGAGCAAGGGTTGACGTGGCGTCGATCCGAGGAGTTATGAAAATCCGAGGGCTGTGGTTCAATCAGGGTAGATGGATAGCTTAGATTGTCTCGAGTGGATCCGACGGTTGATGGAGCTTGGGGATCTGCATGAAGGGGTCCACCTATCGGTCATAGAAGAGAGAGATGTCGGTGGGGCCCACACAGCAGTGACACATGGCTGAGGTCCTGTGCTCCCATGGCGCCGGTGGGATGGGATGATGTTTGGCGACGGTGGACCGGCAGCGAGCATCGGAAGACGTTGTTGGGGCAGCGGGGCGATGAGGACGACGACGGTGGCTCATTGGCCGAGACGGCGGTGCAACGACGGCGGTGATGCAGAAGGGAAGAAGGCGACAGACGGCAAGGACGAGATGGGAAAGAGGAACGGGGGATGGCTCCGGAGGCGAGGAAGAAGGAGGCGGCGGTGGAGGCTAGGGCCGAGGTGCTCACTGGCGGTGGAGGGAGACGGCGATGGTGTCGGCGGCCTCAGGTGCGGCGGGAGCAAGCCAAGCGGCGGAGCGATGCAGGTGGCGGTGGGCTCGGGCGAGGCAGCAAGGTTGGAGAGCGGCGGCGGCATGCACGGGATTGGCGGCAGCGCGCACAGAGAGGAGGCACAGGCGGCGGCGTAGATCGGAGCAGGGCGGCGGCTAGGGCTTCTGGGCAGCGGTGCTGCTGCTATATATAGGGCGTGGCTCAGAGTTCGGGGCAGCACAGCAGCACACGAGAGACCAAGATGCGTGGCGGCTACAGCGGGGAAAGGCACAGGCGGCGGCAGCTGCGAGCCAGGTCGGCGGCGGCGGTGGTGGTGGACCGGGTCCCGGGCAGCGGTGGCACGCAGGAGGCTGGGACAAGGGGGAGGGGATCTGCCCAAGCGGTGCACGAAGCATGGAAGAAGAAGATGAACAGGGAAAGAAAGAGAGGAAAAAAAGAAAGAAAAGAAAAAGGGAGGGAGACAAGGAAAAAAAAGAAGGAAAACCCAAGGGGTTTTTGGGGAAAAACCTAAATTGGAGGATTTAGAATTTTATAATATTTAGGGAGTTAAGGATTATTTTGAAATATCAAAATTTTGGGGGAAATATTTGGAACATTTTGGATATTGTTTTTGGGATTCAAGAACACGGATTTATTTTGCAGAATCGGAAATTGGATACGCTCGAAGTATCTGAGGATTCGGACTTATTTCAAAGGACTTGGATTTTTGTGGAGACCAAGGACATTTGAAGAAAAAGAAAATATGGATATTTAATAAAAACGGAATGAATAGATTCGAGACTTTCAGATTTGGAACTTCGAGGAGTTTTCTGGAGTCAGAATTTTTAGGGAATTAGGGATTTGGGGACGACACCCCGACCCTGAGCTGAACAGAGAAGTGCAACAAGGATTGGAGACGGAACGACCCGAGAAAAGGATTTTGAAATTTGTTTAAATAATTACTGAAATTGATCTTTGTAATATTAAAATTACTTCTGGAGCTCCGAAATATCCGAGGAAATTTCAGAGAGTGTACTTAAACACAAATAATTTATTAAAAATGATTTTGACAATGATTTATTAAAGAAATTTTTATTCCCCATTTTTACTTTACTTAACTAATTTATTTTATAATTTAATATAAATTTCAGAAAATCAATATTTATTTAATTATTTAATTCCCAAAAATTGGGTTGTGACAAACTACCCCCCTTACAAAGAATCTCGTCCTGTGATTCGGAATGGCTAGAAAGAAAAGGCGATAGATAAATTAAAGGCTGACTTATTCCATAATTCTCCATAAACATTCTAAGGCTAAGGAACTGCTGCTCTTCTGATCCGGCTATGCATCACTTGGAGGTGTAATTGGCACTGCATTGGCTCCAATGATGACGATGTTGTTGACATGTCCCTGTTGTTGATGACAGTTCAGCTTCGGACAATGTTTTGCAAAGTGGCCGGGCTCAAAACAATTGTAACACACAAACGTCTTCTTTTCATTGTTGTCCTGTTGCGGCTGGTCTTGCTAGACTGGTGCAGGTTGAGATCCTTGAGCACTGTCCACTGTATTGTTGTGGAGGCCATGGGCCCCGGGTACCTCATCACAAGCATATGGGCTACTCGGATAGAGGATGGGCCGAGTCTTGTAGTTAAAGATATAGTAGTACCCGGCAGGCTTTGCCTTGTATAATAAGGAATATACAGTCTAGATCGGGTAAGATGTATCTCTAAGAAGGAAATCCCTTGGCCATACCCGGCTGGGACTCCTACCTTGTACCCCTATCCCCCAGTATATAAGGGGAGGCAGGGCACCCCCAAAGGGCGAGATGATCATTGATCGACACAACCCCTCAGAAGAATAACACCATAACTGGACGTAAGGTATTACCTCACATCGAGGGCCTGAACCAGTATAAACTCTCTTTGCGTTCCTCTGCAATCCATTGAGTTTCCCCTCGCCGAGTAGCCCTATAGTTATATTGCCGGTGTAAAACATAGACAGTTGGCGTGCCAGGTAGGGGTTCCGGTGATTTCTTCATCAACAAATTCGATGGATCCAACAAGCAGAGTCGACGGCAACAAGTTCTCCCCTGGAGACATAATTTCTTTTGGAAGCCTCGATTTCATTGCCGACCAGATCGGCAACCTCACCTTGGCCGAAGCAGATCTAATCCAGCCGGCTGAGGAACCAGCCGACGTTGCGCCAGTCGGCCCACAAGACGCCGCAATCTCCTTCAATGATCTACTGCAGCAATCCTTCACGTCGCGGAGCATTGGGACAACTCTTTCCTTCGGCATCCAACTTGCGCTAGGCCTCGAGCCAGCCCGGGTTGGGCCAAGAAGGGGAGAGATCGTCAATCTCCCGCACGGACTCGGCAACACTGCAGATCTACATCCCGCGCAGCAGACCCGATCTCCCGTGATTCAGTTTGGACACGGCCAAGCGCCGTTTCAGATTGGATCTAGAGAGGTCAAAGTCGTTCTAACTCCGATAAACTATTCGGACTCCGACTGTAAGTCGGACAAGGGTTAGAACGCTAGTTTAGACTCCAGTCTGGCAAGCTTTCTCCTGCCCCGCGAGATTTTCATGGCTTCAACACCACCACCCGAGGTGTGCCGACTACAAGAGGAGCAGCAGGAGGAGGCGCGCCAACTACGACAACAGGAGGAAGCCAATCACGAGGCCCGCAACGACGAGCTGCGCAAAGCTGGGCGAACTGCTCAGCAACAGATCCTCCAGACAAAAGTTGGTGACCACGACGTCTTCGTCACGCCACAACAGAATGTCGTGGCCGCCGCAACCTTGTTGGACACGCTCTAGCTCGAGCCTGATCACCAGGCCACCCCAACTATCGCCAAGATCAAGGCGATGATTACGGCTGCTGCCTACCAGCAACAACAGCAGCAGTCGGGTGACACCGTGGTGCCGACTAACTGGTCAAGATCTCCAGCGGCGGGCTCATCTACATCAGCACGGCATCGGGCGGCCGGCTCAAGTCGGCCACACAAGGAATCAAGGCAAACGACACTCGGCAACACCAACGACAACCGGTGGCGCCACCAATATGATCCCCGGCCCAACCAAGATCTCTGAGTACGCCTACAACACGACCTCCGCCATACCATCAACGCCCGGCGCCACGAGTGAGAAGAGGATGAGCGCCGCCGACTGGAGGACGGAAACGAGCGCTTCGGTCTCCATCACGAGCGATTTATCCGCCGTGGTCGAAGCCCAAGCCCTCATGAAGACAAAGGCATTCCAGCTTTCACACGGGAGCTACAGGACGTCGACTGGCCGACTGGTTTTAAGCCCATACGGATTGAAAAGTATGACGGCAAAACAAATCCCGAGTCCTGGCTTACCATATATACCCTGGTAGTTCAAGCTACTAGGGACGACAGCAAAGCCATGGCTAACTACCTCCCAGTCGCGCTAGCCAACTCGGCGAGGACATGGCTGACAGGGCTCCCGAGGCAGTCGATCGGTTTCTAGGGAGAACTCAGGGAGTGGTTCATCGCTAATTTTCAGGGAACCTACGAGAGGCCATCTTCTAAGCACAATTTGTATCACTGCACCAGAAGAAGAACGAGTCTCTATGGGATTTTATCAAGAGATTTTCCGAGAAGCACAACAAGATCCCAACGATCCGAGACGAGGCCGTCATCACTGCCTTCTGCAAGGGAGTAAAGGACGCCCCGTTCATCGTGAAATTCACTCGGAAGCCACCATCCTCTGTCCAGGCTCTTTTTGACATGGCCAACAAATACGCTGACTCAGCTGAAGCGGTCGCAGAGGCCCTCGACAAGAAGAAGGAGTCCCAACAGAAGGATCAGAAGGCGAAAGCCGACAATGAGTCATCCCAAAACAAGTCCAGCAACCGCAAGCGGAAGTCGGACAACGAGGTGGCCAACATGGAGCGAACTCGGTCGCGGCCCCAATGCAACAATGACTACCAGAAAGTCATGAATGGGCCTTGCCCCTTTCACCCCAAAGGCAAACACGCGGCTAAGGATTGTTTCATGCTTAAGAAGTTTGCCTCCAAGCAGGCTTCATCATCTAGCATTGATAAGGACAAGGACAAGCCAGATCAGGGCCCGGCTGATGATTTTCAAGATCCCCAAGCCGAGCTCAACCATATCTTCAGAGGGCCATCTGCCTACGAGTCCAAGCGAAAGCAGAAGCTTACAACGCACGACGTTAACTCAATCTCCACAGCAGACACCCCCCAATACTTGCGCTGGTCAGAGACGTCAATCACGTTCACCCGCGCAGATCACCCAGATCAGGTTTCACACACGGGGCGTTACCCACTCGTCCTGGACCCGGTCGTAAAGAACATCAAGCTGAAGAAGGTGCTCATTGACGGAGGCAGCGTGCTCAATATCCTCTTTGCCAAGACCCTGGATGAGATGAAGATTCCTTGTTCAGATCTACGGCCGAGTACGGCACCCTTCCACGTGATAATTCCTAGCCTATCTTCAACACCACTCGGGCAGATTACTTTGCCGGTCACCTTCGGCACGCGGGATAACTTCCGCACGGAAAACATTTGCTTCGAGGTTGCCGACTTCGAGACTGCGTACCACGCGATACTCAGACGACCGGTGCTCGCCAGATTCATGGCGGTACCGCACTACACATATATGGTGCTTAAGATGCCAGCACCAGCAGGAGTCCTCTCCCTCCGCAGTGACATCAAGCAAGCCTTCACCTGCGACAAGGAGAGCTGCGAGTTGGCTCAAACACAAGAGGCGGCAATCGGGCGTAACAGCATTCGGCAAGCCATCACAACTGAAGTTGAGGAAGACCCAGTTCTGGCCAAAAAAGCAGCGAAGTCAGGAATTTCAACGGACTCCGACATGAAGAAGATCCCCATGGACCCTTCCGACCCCTCCAAGACTGCTCTAGTCGAGACCGGACTCGACCCCAAATAGGAAGACGCGCTCATCACCTTCCTCCAAGCTAACAAGGATATCTTCGCGTGGAAACCGTCCGACATGCCGGGCGTACCAAGGGAGGTGATCGAGCACGCCCTCAACGTGAAGATAGATGCCAAGCCAATCAAGCAACGGCTGCGGCGCTTCGATCAAGATCGTAAAGATGCTATTCGGGAGGAGATAACCAAGCTTCTTACAGCCGGGTTCATCAAGGAGGTCTATCACCTGGATTGGCTGGCAAACCCAGTCCTCATCCAGAAGAAAAACGGTAAATGGCGCATGTGCGTTGACTACACCGATCTCAACAAAGCGTGCCCTAAGGACCCGTTTGGTTTACCAAGAATAGACCAAGTGGTTGATTCAACTGTAGGGTTCGACCTTCTCAGTTTTCTCGACTGCTACTCGGGATACCACCAAATCAGCCTAAAAGAGGAGGATTGTCACAAGACATCTTTTATCACGCCGTTTGGAGTGTACTACTACATCACCATGTCGTTCGGTTTGAAAAACACTGGAGCAACATATCAACGGGCGATTCAACGGTGTCTACACACTCAAATCGGGTGCAACGTGGAAGCCTACGTCGACGACGTGGTGATCAAGACTAAGTCCAAAGAAGACCTCATCGCCGATCTAGAAGAAACCTTCCAAAATCTTCGAAGATTCAAGATGAAGTTGAATCCGGAAAAGTGTGCCTTCGGTGTGCCATCTGGCAAGTTACTCGGCTTCATCGTCTCACATCGAGGCATCGAGGCCAACCCGGAGAAAGTCACCGCAATAATGAACATGGCCCCCCCGACTAACCAGAAGGACGTCTAGAAGCTGACAGGCTACATGGCGGCACTCAGCCGGTTTATTTCCTGACTGGGCGAACGGGGTATGCCCTTTTTCAAGCTATTGAAGAAAGCAGACGACTTCCAATGAACTCCTGAAGCCCAGCAAGCCTTCGAAGACTTCAAGAAATTTCTCACATCACCCCCCGCGTTGGATTCACCCATGGCCCAAGAACCGCTAATGCTATATCTGGCGGCAACCACTCAGGTAGTCAGCACGGTGCTGGTGGTCGAGCGATCCAAACAGGGTCACATCCAGAAAATTCAACGGCTAGTTTACTTTGTCAGCGAGGTCCTTGCCGACTCGAAGACGAGATATCCGCAGGCCTAGAAGCTGTTATATGGCCTACTCATCACAGTCCGGAAGCTGGTACACTACTTCCAAGCACATCAAGTCACGGTGGTAACATCGTTTCCACTCGGGGATGTCCTTCATAACCGCAAGGCCACCGGCCGAATCGCTAAATGGGCACTCGAGTTGATGGCGTTCGATATCACTTTTCAGCCACGGACAGCAATTAAATCACAAGCTCTAGCCGACTTCATGGCCGAGTGGACCAACGTTCAACTGCCTACATCAACAGCAAAGCTAGAGTACTGGACAATGTACTTTGATGGATCTCTATGGATCAGCGGCGCCGGGGCTGGCGTTGTACTGATGTCCCCGACCGGCGAAAAACTGAAGTACGTTCTACAAATCCACTTCCTGGCTTTCCACAACGTCGCCAAGTACGAGGCACTAATCCACGGGCTCCGTATCGCTATATCACTCGGCATACGTCGACTGGTTGTCCGTGGAGACTCCCAGCTCGTGGTCAACCAAGTAATGAAAGACTGGACGTGTCTCGACGATACCATGGCGGCATACTGTCAGGAGGTCCGCAAGATGGAAAACAAGTTCGACGGGCTGGAGATAACACGTCCTACGACAATACAATGATGCTGCAGACCAGCTGACGAACATGGGATCTAAGCGAGAAGCCGTCTCGACTGGAATCTTTGTCGAGCAACTTATGGAGCCGTCAGTCAAGAAGAAACCAGTGCCAGAGCAGTCGGGAGGCAAACCTACCGCGGCAACGGAAGAGGCGCTGCACTATGTCAAGACTGGCGGACTCCTGTTCTCAAATTCCTTCTAGACGATGAACTCCCAGAAGACTGTAGCGAAGCCGAACGAATCAAACGTTGAGGCAAGAGTTTCCTAGTCGTTGGAGAAGACCTGTACCAAAGAAGCGCATTCGGCGTCCTCATGCGCTGCGTCACCACCGAGGAAGGCAAGCAGATCCTGCAGTCAATCCACTCGGGCGTATGTGGCAACCATGCCGCATCTAGGACGTTAGTCGGCAAGGCTTATCGGCAGGGATTTTTCTGGCCAACAGCAGTAACAGATGCCAAAGACATTGTTCGTACATGCGAGGGTTACCAGTTTCACACAAGACAAACCAATCTCCTAGCCCAGGAACTTCAGACAATCCCAATCTCTTGGCCCTTTGCAGTATGGGGGCTTGACATGGTCGGACCTTTCAAGAAATCGCCAGGAGGGTTCACACACTTGTTCATTGCAGTGGATAAATTCACCAAGTGGATCGAGGCCAAACCCGTTGCAACCATAATAGCGGCACGAGCAAAGGACTTCATCATGAGTATACTATACCGATTCGGGGTCCCCAACCGCATCATCACCGACAACGGCACTCAGTTCATGGGCGGCATGTTTCAAGATTTCTGTGACGATTTCGGCATCAAGATCTGCTATGCCTCTGTGGCACACCCGCGGAGCAATGGGCAGGTTGAACGAGCCAATAGTATGGTCTTACAAGGCATCAAGACAAGGATATTTGATTGACTACAACCATATGCGGGCCGGTGGGTACAAGAACTCCCATCTGTTCTCTGGTTTCTCAAAACCACGGTTAGTCAGGCAACTGGGCAATCCCCTTTCTTTCTAGTCTACGGTGCCGAGGCTGTACTACCAACCGAGTTAGAGTTCAGTTCACCACGAGTCCAGGCTTACTCAGAAGACATCTCAAATAATACCCGATTGGCTGAGTTAGATCAGTTGGAAGAAGCGAGGGATATCACAACAATCCAGTCGGCAAGGTATCTTCAAGGCCTGCGCCGCTACCATAATCGCAATGTCCGTGGCCGCGCCTTTTTGGTCGGGGATCTCGTCTTGAGGAAAATATAAACTACCAAGGACAGGCACAAACTATCCCCAATCTGGGAAGGGCCATTCATTATAGCCGAGGTCATGCGGCTAGGCGCCTACCGACTGAAGACCGAAGACGGTGCCCTCATCAGCAACTCATGGAATATAGAACAACTACGTCCTTTCTATACCTGAGTTTTATATCTTTTCATGTGTACAGTTCCACTCTGACTCACTACACCGCTTGTTTCAACCGAGTAGTGAGTCGGGGGCTGCATGTATCTTATATGCTTTGTCAATAATATACGAGCCTATTTTACTCAAGTTATGAAGCTTCACTATGATTCTATTGTGCTTGCCCGAGTACAACCTCCTTCAGTGAACGATTTTATAAAGTTCCTATAGACTAACTCGGTGTAGACCGTGTAATCGAGTAAAGCTAATGACAACTGAGTAATAGTCTAAAGCTTGGCGGCATTGCACATATATTTACACATGTTTCTTACAAATGTTTATACATAACCAACTACATGATACGTGGCTCTCACAGACTTAGGTCTCAGGTGATCGTCGCTACAGTCGGCTTCGCCTCGGCTATCAGCTTCAGCGCCTCTTCAGGCATCGTCTCCTCGACAAACCCCTCCCCAATGGCTTCGATATCTACCCTTGGGTAGATGGATTTGGTCGTTGCCAGGGTATGGGCCACGCCGGCAACAACATGCTCATCCGAGTACCTTTTTAGGGCACTCGGTGCATCCTTAAGGTGCGCCTCGACTTGAAAGATGGTGCTGGAGCTGGTTCCCTCGTCGCGAGGGTCCATTATGTCAAGGAGCCCTTTCACGGACTTTCTGAGGGTCTCCCGTGACTCCTTGACAACTTTGATTTCCTCTGCGAAAGCCTGAAACTGGATTTGGGAATTGGCTCTAGTGGCTACCCGGGTTCGCCAACAAGAGCACTCGTTAGGCAAAACCGCAGACGGAGTAACTAAAGGATTGGCTAAGAGCACAGTTGGGACGGAGACTTACTCTTGTAGTTGGCCTCCCACTTGGCGATGGTTTTTTCCAGTTCGACTCTTTCCTTCTCGAGCTCGGTATTGGCCTTCTTCAAACCGGCCCTCTCTTGCTCGAGCTCGGCATTGGCCTTTGTCAGGTCGGCCTTGGCTTTTTCGGCCTCCTCCAGCCTGGATTCTTCTTCTGTCTGGGCCTTCAGCTCGGCTTCGAGGTCTGCATCACAGATTAGTCAAGCACTCAACATTGCAGTCATGGCACAATTGGGCAGTCGGGGAACGACCTAGCTGGAGAAAAATACTAAGGGCTCAGTCGGGAGGAAGTGTTCAGGGGATGTACCCCTAATCCTCTTGGCTTGGTCCTAGTTTTCGGTCCTAAGCTTAGCGACACTTTCCCTCAGCCAAGTCTCCCTCTCTTGGCTGCGCTGCTCCACTTCGGCTTTTAATTCCTAGAGCTATGCAGTTCCTGGAGCCCGGGAGCTAGCTGGGTCAGAATCTCGCTCATCTCCTCTGACCGATCGACGATCTTCTACTCGAAGCAAAAACAAAGTAAAGCAGGAGTAAGTATCAAGACATCCGAATAACGAAGACAGATAGAAACCCATCACAATGAAGGCCTTACTTGGGCCCCCTCGGACGCGGCAATCGTGACGCGAAGGAAATCTTCACGTTCCCTCCACGCCGCCGCTTCATCAAGCTTGTGCTTCTTCGCCGCCCGCTGGAGTCCGTCCAACGGAAGGTCCTTGGGAACTTCCGGGGAGGAGCTTCGAGCCTGGGGAGGTTCACTCTCTCCATCGATGGCACCGAAGACGACGATGACGACAACGACCAAGACGGAGACGGGGTCCTCGCCCCTACCCCAGCGGCCTCGGGGGCCTCGGGGGCTGATTCTGGGGCCTCGGGGGCTGATTCTGGGGCGTCATGGGCTGGCTCTAGGGTGTCAAGGCTTGGTCCAAGGGCTAGAACAGCAGCTTCGACGACTACACCTTGGTCGGTCGGCGCTGGCGGCCCTGCAATCGGGACCATCCCAGTTCCTGCAACGGGGATCGTCGCTGGCTCAGCGGGTGCGCTCACTGGCGCTGGTTCGGCTGGGGCTGGTTCTACAACAAGGGTGGCTGGAGTGGCATCCTTGAGATCGATATCGGCTCGCTTCCTGCGTAACAAGTCAGACATCAACACAACACCACTACGCCAGACAAGATTTTCAGAAGATCCGAAGCAACTTGCCTCTTGGAGAACTTGAGCTTCCCTCTGGGTGACCCAGGCCCTGGCGGTGCGGTACAACCGGCTGTCGATCCAATCGGCATGGCAATCGGCGATGGCGTTGTCGCCTGAGTCGGCTCCATTCGCGGCGCGGCCGGCTCGGGCACTCGGATACTCGGCAGCGCTTGCTCTGACCGCGCACTCGGCGGCACTCTTGCCGGGCTCGACGAGGTCGGGCTTGGCCGTACTGGCCCCGGCCTGCGGCTTGACGCCCCGGGTGCCGCGACGGTGGGGTCCTTTATTCTTAGACTCCCGGCTGCGGCTCTCGGCATCACCACCTTCTTGCCCCGGTCTATAACAGGCCTTTTCCCCGCTCTCTTGGAGTCGGGTTGGGCGGTAGAAGGACTCCTAGGCCTCTTCTTCAACTTGGTGGCTGACAACGGGCGGGAGTCATCATCAAATTCCTCGCACCACTACAGATGATTCAACAAAGTACATCACTCAATGCTAGGCAATCATAGATACAAGACCACAGGCATTCATTACAGAAAAAAGATGAGGGTTACCTTGGGACGGGGCCGATTGTGGCTATAAGACGCGATGCGGCGTTTCTCGTCTTCGGTCTCGATCACCCCGCTGGAGAAATAACCAAACAGGGTTTTGGTCACTTTCTGCTCGTTGGCCGATTCGTGGCTGACCCGGTTAGGATCATATTTTCCCAGATAATCCCAGCCAAACACGCCTCTCAGCTTCAGTGGCTGGATGCGCCGAGTCAGAAAACGCCTGGCCACCCAAGGTCCGATCAGGCCGGCTTTCTTGAAACTATCCAATTTCGCCAATAATTGATGCACTTGGCCTATCTCCTCAAAGGTCGGATCTGATGACCAATTTGGTGAAACTACTGGTGGCAAGCCGGTGAATGGACACAAGGAGGGTGTCAGATCTGAACAATAGAACCACTCCTTGTGCCAACCTTTTAAGGAAGATTTCAAAGGGAGATCAATGTATGTTTTCTTCCCCTCGCTCCTCAACTGAAGACCAGCCCCCCCCCCCCCCCCAATCACTTGGATGTTACTCTTGGAGGGCTGGGGTTTAATGTGGAACAAATGCCTAAAGAGGTTGAAGTGGGGTTCCACACCCAAAAAACACTCACAAAGAGTCACGAATATGGAGATTTGAAGGATAGAGTTGGGATTCAAATTCACCAACTCCAACCCATAGAAGTCAAGGATGCGGTGGAAGAACGCAGAAGAGGGGAGGAACAAACCCCGGTCGAAAAAAGAGGCAAATACTATGGTTTTGCTGGATTGGGGATTTGGAACCGACTCACCCTTAGCCGGCCACCAATGTATCACCTCCTGGCTCTACATCTTCAATTGACTCTCCAGCAGCTTCATCTTCACCGCGCCACAATCCGAAGTCGGCCAGGCATTCATCGACGCACCTGTAGAATCTGAAGCTTTCGGCATTGTCGGGGGCGGAGAAGTTTGGGGGAAACACGATTGGTGGCTCGGCATAAACAAAGAAGATCGGAATCACCCGAGTTCTAGCAGGGAACAGTGAGCAGCAGTGAACCCTAGTAAAGCGGAAGGCGAAATTTAGGCGCGGAGGAGGAAGATGAAACGATTGGTCGCTTTGGGGAAGATGAAGGAATCTTTTTCTCTCTCCCCGTTATTTATAGAACATGTGCCGACTAAATGGGCTTGGGCCTACACAGTTGGCGCTGGGCCACCAAGATATGAGTTCCTACCGTAGCACGCTCATAATGGGCTGCTAGCAGGCTGTGTTGAAATCACAGTGCTGGTGCTACTAACAGGAGCCGATGAGATAAATAGGTATGCTTCATGAAGGCCTAATTGCTAAACATATATGTTTGGGTATCTGTTTTATCCACTAGGTCTCGAGGATATATCCTTATAAGGATCACAAGCTGGTCTTCATTAAAATTGGGGATGCAGGTATCTTTCTCAAGTACACCTGACCACATAATGGATTTATTTTCATAAAAGTGGTACTCGGCCTACATGCTTGGTTAACAGTTGCCATGAGCAACATTATTCCAGCCGACATGACACTGAGGAGTCTAACTCCCGAGTGGGACGCCACTCGGGAAAGACTATAAACCCTCTATTCCAGCTGACATGAAGCTGAAGAGTCCCATATACGAGTGGCTTGCTACTCGGCAACACTATAAAACATATTCCGGTTGACATGATACCGAAGAGTCTCATATACCAGTAGTAATCTACTCGGGAAAGACTTCTAGGTTAGAGATCTTTGACTTTATGTTTAATTGTCTTCACAATTAAGCACAAAGTCGGGGGCTACACCTAATAGGTACGCCTATTCGGCGCACACTATTCATATATCTACATGAAGCCCTTCATAGCCTCGTTGACAGCTGACATGAAGCAGGACTCGGGAAAGAAGCACTCGGACAAAAGAGTACTCAGGAGCAATGCACTCGGAAAGACTTCACCGTGGAGGATGAGCACTCGGCATCAGCTGTGACTCAACTATGAAGGTCTTAGGGGCTACTGTGGAGGTCATGGGCCCCAGGTACCTCATCACAAGCATATGGGTCACTCGGATAGAGGATGGGCCGAGTCTTGTAGTTAGAGATATAGTAGTACCCAATAGGCTTTGTCTTGTATAATAAGGAATATACAGTCTATATCGGGTAAGATGTATCTCTAAGAAGGAAATCCCTTGGCCATACCCGGCTGGGACTCCTACCTTGTACCCCTGTCCTCCAGTATATAAGGGGAGGCAGGGCGCCCCCAAAGGGCGAGATGATCATTGATCGACACAACCCCTCAGAGGAATAACACCATAACTGGATGTAGGGTATTACCTCATATCGAGAGCCTGAACCAGTATAAACTCTCTTTGCGTTCCTCTGCAATTCATTGAGTTTCCCCTCGCCGAGTAGCCCTATAGTTATATTGCTAGTGTAAAACATCGACAATTGTTTCTTTTGTCTTGATCGTGACCATTGGGGTTGGCATCCTGGGAAACTTGCGATGCTGAGGACGATCCACCAATCTGAAGCGGCATGGTTCGCTGTCTCTGGTTGCTGCTCTAGAGTCCCGTGTAAGCAGTCATTCGCCTCTTGCGGTTCTCTATCCAGTTATGCTTATCTTCCTAGCTAATTGCTTTATCTACCAGCTTCTGAAAATCTTCATAGTCACCAGAGATCAACTGAACTGATAGCTCATCATTCAACCTCCTAGGAACTTCTCTTGTTTTTCTTCACCAGTACGCACATCTTCTAGAGCATAGCGTGCCAAGCAGTTGAACTCGTGGATAAACTCTGTCACAGTGTGGTTACCTTGTCTGAGAGAATGAAACTCCCGTTTCTTCAAAGCAACTATTCCAGCAAGAATGTGGGCTCTCTTGAAACCATTGGTGAACTCTGCCCAGGTAATCTGCTGACCTTCTGCTCTGTTCGCCTTGAAGTGATCCCACCATTTTGAAGCAGGTCCATGAAGCTGATGCGAGGCAAAGGTGACCTTCTCTTGATCCGTACACTGAAGTAGCTCCAGCTTCTTCTCAATAGCATGCAACCAATCACTGGCTTCCACTGGGTTGGTAGTGCTTGAAAACGTAGGTGGCCTTACACGAAGAAACTCAGACAGCTTGGAGTGGGGTGGAGGAGCTGGTGCTTGATTCTGAGCTTGGCTGTTTTGCATCCTTTGCATCATCAAGGTCATTAACAAGGTCTGGTTAGCTAACACTTGAGCAAGCGTGGGGTTCTTCGGCATGTTGGGGATATGGGTGGTTGTTTCGTTGTTCTGTGTGCTGGAACCACCCCTGTTGTTGTTGTTGTTCTCTGTGTAACTTCCGTTCCTGGTGTCGACCATCTGTTGTAGGGGCCCAGAGAGAGAAAGAAGAGGGCTACGCTATAGAAAGGACCTTAACCATGTTGTACTACTGATGTGATGTGAGTAAGTAGTTACAGTTTAGGTTGACTAGGCAAACAACCTAGTATGATCACATCCCCAGATGTAGACCATACCTACAAACAAGCAAGCAACACACGTGCTATTGCTAACGTCACTACTCTTTAGGGGTCACAAGGGAGGTTTGGGTCAGGATAGGTTCATTGCACAAAGTCTTCGTTCCACGTAGACGGCACGATGACTTGGATCCGAGAATCTTTCTTGACGCTCTCCGATGCTTGGAACGACTTCAACAGGTTGACACCATCAGCAACTTCTAGCATCTTCACTGTCGTAGCCACTAGGTTTAATGACTAGACCAGTTGAAAAAGGAAGGGAGGATAGATAAAAATTTGCAAACAATTCCGTAGTTAAGAGGAGAATTTTTCACAAAAAGATTTTTCAGAAAAGATGTCCTTAAGGTCTGACCATTTGGCTTATCCTACAGTCAAGATTGGCTCTAATACCAACTTGTCACGCCCAGAAATTCACTAGAATTTTCAAAGCTAATTTGTGCAATAAATCCTCGTCCAGGAATCAGCCGAGGTACACAAATCGACAATTTGATAAACATAACCAAAACGTGATAATGATAAATGCTTACAAAAGAGGCACTTAGTCCTCACATAGAAGAAAACAGTAGTGGAACGGTAACTAGCGTAGCTTCAACTCCAAACCACAGGCAGCTCAACTTGGGTATAAGCCAAACACCAAACATCTCCTCCTCTTAAAGCTTCGCTCTGATGATTGCAATATTGCAAGACAGAGTACCACCCACCGTACTCAACAGCCCACACTAGGAAATGCAATGTAATGCAATAGGATTCCAAAGGATAGGCATAGTATGGCTTATTTGCATAAACGGCATTTAAAACATTTGCATTTAAAAGCATCAAAAACAGTGTAGTTTAATTAATAATCAATATTAAACCAACCACTGAACAGTGCTCCAACATAGTTCAGGCCCAAACCACAACCTCTAGACTAGAGCTATCAAGTTTCCACCATTTATCATCATTAATGAATAGTGTGGGACTAATCACACAAAACATTGCTAGGCCCGCCCATTAATCGTGGGCACGGCTATTCGAATAGTTTTACTCTTGCCAGAGGTGTACCAATTTACCCACAAGACACAACTCCACAACACATCACTGTGGGCCTTAATACCACCATAGTACCTCGGAAAGGAGTTGTGACATGACCCTCCATGTAACCCGCACAACAAGAGAGCCACCTGTTGAACCACTAGTCTCTGGCAGGAGCTGATCAAGCCCCCAATAGGGAAACGATCCAATACCCGAGACATGGACTTATTGACGCAGCCATGGTGGTCTTATTGACACAGCCACAACACACCGTGAGGCCTTCGGTTGAACGAACTACACTTTGGTTCCTGCCATTACCCATTCTGGCTTGTGGTTAGCACGGGTGTTGCTTCACAACAAGTAGTCCGTGAACCGGTCCTTAAATGTCATGAGCACCGCTAGCAACATACACAACCCTGATGCTCACAACCCACCATTCAGTCAAGTTTTAGTTGACACAATTAATTATCCAGCCACGACCAACTGTCGTGAAAATATAGCCTTTAAACATTAATTATCCATAAGTGAATCATAAATTATCCCACATAAAATGACGCTAAAGTTTCTAGGCATGACTAACCAAATCCTAAATAATCTAGCTAGATAATTAATTAAACATCTAGCTAGTCAGTATTAATCACCCAGGGTATCAAGGTAAAGGAATCAATATCAACATGGCCATAAAAATCAAGGATTATTGGATAATAAATAAATACCCATAATAATGACATTCTAGAACATTGCATGCAATAACGTTAAAATAAAATAACTTTCACAAATAGGATCAACATGCTCAAGGAGATTGTCGTGTGACTTGCTTTGCAATCAAAAATGTCTTCCTCAAATCTCCTGAACTCTTCCGCAGACTCCGCGATCTTCCAAAACGGCGATTACGACAGACTACACACAAAATGAGGAAAACCCTAAGAAACTCCAAATAAATAGTACATAAACAAGTAGATCATGATTTCAGATGAATTTAGGAAGAAGAATGGGTCGAATCGGAGTTCGAACGGAAAAGATACGGCTTCCGGAAGATTAGTTCAAAGAAAATTCGAAATGAAAAGGAAAAAGAATATTCTCAGGAATATTCTCTAGAGTTTTGAATTAAAATAAATATTTTTGGCTGTGTATAGTAGTGGGGCCCACACAGCAGTGACACAGGGCCGAGGTCCTGTGCTCCCATGGCGCCGGCGGGATGGGATGATGTTCGGCGACGGTGGACCGGCAGTGTAACATCCCCAATCTAATAGAGATAATTATTTAAGTTTCCTAGAACCATCAATGTCTTCTAATTAAAATGTTGAATCATCTTTTCATGTAACTCAAATTAAATTAAGCCCTAGCTAATCCTTTGCTTTGTGCTAGTTTTTACTTCCCAAGTTCTGTATATCTAAAAATCCTAGAAAAATTCCTAAACATGTCAGGTGATGTGATTAAGCCCCTGTAAAGATTTCATAATTTTATCCCTTCTGGGAGCACCTCAATTAAATAGATCAGTACCAGTTTGTTCTAGATGAATAGTAAAACCCTAATCGGCAAAAACAAAATACTACCAAATAGTGCATCAAATTTAACAGAAGAATATGTGGGAAATAATTTATTCAAATACTAGTTTACTTATCATGAATTAATATAATATTTCCAGAATTTATTTCATTAGTTTAGACCTCTTAAAAATTCAAACAGGTTTCAGCCTGGATCCTTTTCTTTGACCTATGCACTTATATAATCTAAGGATTTTCTAAAGATGTTTGGTTGCACATAAAATCATGGAAAAATTCCTGTGAACACTTTTCCACATAATCAATCCACTGTAAATTTTAAATGATTTTATCACTTCAATAAATACCTCAATAAATGGTTTTCTTCATTGCCACTTAACTCAGTTCGAGGTTGGGCCGATCTGGAAAAGCAATTCCACAAGTATTTCTTTATGGGGAGTCAGGAGATGAGTTTGATAGACTTAACATCGGTAATACAGAAGCCGGAGGAATCAGTCGCAGAATATATCCAGCGGTTTCGTGATGTTAGAAGCCGATGTTATAGTTTATGTCTGGATGATGCACAGCTGGCCGAATTAGCATTCCAAGGTTTGTTGGCTCCGATCAGGGAAAGATTTGCATTAGAAGACTTTGAGTGCCTAGCACACCTAGTACAGAAGGTATCGGTTCATGAAAGCCGATTTCAGGAGGTCAGGAAGGAATATTGAGGCCCAAACAGAAGAAGAATTTCGAAGTTTGATAACAAACTCCGAAATTGGGGGGCATGTGTTAACACCAAAATTTGGCACGATTCATATCCATGTTCGGTTAAGGAAAGAAGCCATGTCAGCCAATGGAAGCTCATCTGGAAGAGACCAAACCTGGAAGGAATCGTGAAGACCACGTTATGGCAGTTATTTATCTTATCTATTAGATAGTTTTATCTTTTAGGAAACCTGATCTCTTGTCCGATCAGGTCTGTCAGTTTTCCTTTTTCTAGTTAGGAAAGTCCTGTACCGTGTCCTATAAGGACTCTTGTAACTCGGGGTATATATACGTATGCCCGGGGACCTTGTAATCTATCTAATCGATCAATACAACTTCGGCGCATCGCCACCCTTTACCAACGGGTTCTTGCTTCTCGAGCGGGGCTGCATCGGTTAGGTCCGAACTCCTGCGAGAGGGTAAGTCTCGTTACCCCGACTACCAATCGGCTAGGACTTTCTCGGTTAGGTCCGATATTCTAGTCGGTCTATGGTAGTCGGCTTACCACGGTGTATCGGATCTGTCTACGGCTGCATCGGTTCGGTCCGACCTCTTAGGCTGGTCAGGTATATCACATCACGCGTGCATAGTTTTTATCAGTTTATCGGGGGTAGTTTATCATCAGTTTGTGCTGCATCGGTTGGGTCCGACCTACTAAACTGCTAGCGATAAATTATTCCTGTTAGGCTGATAGCCTTTGTGCAAGCGTCTTATCGGAATGTATAGCCGGTAAGTTATTTTCATCACAGTTGCATTAGATCTATCGGTTTGTTGAGGTTCCTTTACTATTATCGATCTGTGCTGCATCAGTTAGGTTTGAACTACTAGATCGATAATAATAGATTTATCCTTGTCGAGCCGATCGGTGTATATGCGACGTTCTATCGGAGTGCTTAGCCGATAGGTTATCTTTCTATAAAGCCGACTGTATTATCTTTACTATTTTGGTCATCTATATTATCATCGGTTCTCTAGCCGGTGCACATGTGTTTCCTTGGCAGTCGGCTAGTTCACTATTCTGCCTATCTATTTTATCATCGGCTTCTAGCCGATGCACATGTTATACTGACAGCTTATCCACTTGTTTATAGCGCTATCGGTTTCCTAGCCGATACACAGGTGCCATCGGCTATCGGCTACAAGGAGCCTACATCAGTCCGTATCGGCCGATAGCCGATGTGCAGTTGCTGCTGACCCGGGCACGAGCACAAGCGAGGACCTGGGAGCGAGAACCCAAGCACGAGACCCGGGCGCGAGTACAGGCGAGGGCCCGGGCACAAGCATAGCGGCAATCGGCTGGAAGGAATCCGTATCGGCTCACTGGCCGATTGGATCAATAATCAAATTTATTCATCTCCTTGTCAATTGCGGGGTCAAATTGACTGGCACGCCTACGAACCTCAAATATTTTAGGACCTGCACTGGAGCTAAGCAGATCTCCCAGGCCTTCGCGTGTCACCAGACGCCGAACCAGATCGTCAGCAAGCTTTTTGGCACACCCGGCGGTTTTCGGCGTCAACATCTCCCTAGGAATTCACTTCAAGGACCCACAACTCATAGACTAAAACTAGCTAAAAATGTGTAGGAAAAGGTTACCTTACATGTGGGACCCACCATGGGCACTGTAGAGCTGGAGCCACCTCATTTTGCATGAGCCAACGTGTCAGCACCTCCTTTCTCTCCCTCACAGCACACAGAGGCATAGAGATGAGCTCAACCACTGGAAACCTCGGTCATTTCGCTCCAAATCTCGCCAGCAGCAACCTCCTCTCATCCTCTTCACGTTCCCACCAAGAACACCGACGGAGACCGCAAAGATCACCGCCGGCAAGCCCATCTTATCCCCTGCCGAAACTGTTCGATCGAACCTGAGCTTGCTCTGGTGAGCCCCATCCTCTTCCCTCTTCTGGAACGTGATTAGCACCTCCCAATAATTCCATTTTTGTATTACCTGCCCTAGGAACCGCCGGCCGAAGTCGCTGTGGTGCTGCCGACCTTGTCCTCTGATCCGCAGCCCCACCGCCGGCGTTGCCTCGCCGTTCCGACCGATCCAGAACACCGCCGACCGAGCCAGCTCGCCAGTGTCATCGCCTTACTCCCAGAAGACAACCGGCAGAAGGAATCGGGAGATGGTGCAGTGAAGCTTGAGATCGAGGCCATCTTCTTCCTCTCCGGCCAACTGCCGCTGCCATCGATTTCTTTCTCTCTTGTAGGTCTCAGTCCGATTCCTTGCATAGGAGCCATCCTTAGGAAGCCACTGACCTCGGGAACCATTCGCCTTGGCCGCAGATCGACGGGAGCAAGCCACTACCGTGGAGCCCGAAGCTTCCGCCGCCGCCGAGCCGTTCTCTCCGTCGCCGCCGCTGTCCAACCCTCCTCCGCCTCGGGCCATCGCAGGGTGAGCATCCTTGCACCCAGTAGTAACTTATGCATGCACTGGATGGACCGGTTTAAGCCCGTAGGGCGTTTTGCCTCAGTGTCCCGAGAGTATCCGCCGCTTATCCTCACCACCGGCGAGATTCCAGCCACCGCCGGTGACGAGAAGACCACTGATGGTTTCGCCAATGTCTCCTCTACCTTTTCTCTGTTGGCCACTACCCGAGCCGACGCCGCCATCGCCGTCACCGCCGCCGAGAAGCTCGCCGGCTCTGTCTGCCTGCGCTCTGCTCTGCTTTGTCTCGCTGCCGTGTGGACCCGGGCTGGAAGAGAAATAAGAAAAGAAAAGAAAACGAGGAACTCAATTTATTTTCCAACAGAAAAATGGTTAAACTTTGTAAATCGATATCTTTTTCATTTTAACTCCTTTTTGAGTGAAACCAATTTTGTTAGTTCTGTAAATTTGTAAACTTTAATATTGTGAAATAAAATATGACCATTTCTGTACAGAAAATATCTATAAAATAATATGAAGCTATAATAACTTATTTGTGCCTAGAAACTTGGAATATTTCTATAAAATCCAATATAACTCCTTTTGAGGTGAACCAAATTTCCTTGGATTCATAAAAATGTTCTCTTTAATGTTATAAAATAAAAAGTGAGGACTTCTGTGTAGGATTTTTCTTTAAAAATGGAAATACCTCTTTATAACCTAGAAGTTTATAAATTTCTAGAAAATTCATCCTAATTGCTAAAAATATGAAACCACTTTTGTTTAACTCAGAAAATTGTAACCTTTGCTGTGGATAAATTGTTTTTGACAAAAATACCTCCCAAAGTAGACCGAAATAATTTCTAACCCGTCTTTTTGATAAACTTGTAAAATTCACAACTAAATCAATTTAAATCAAAATCCAGTGAACCTAATTTTGTTAGGTGATGCTATTTTATATATAAATGTATGCCTTCTTGAAATCTTAATAGAAAATGTCAGTCAAAAATAATAATTAAGGTTACAATATAAATAATTACAAAACTGCCATTTTCAGCCTTTTCATCTTGTTATTTTTGTAACTCATAAACCGTAAAAGATTTTGAGGTGATTCTTTCACTAAAATTCACTTTAGAATGTGGCCTACCTACTGTATTTATCCCAGCATTTATTGATCATTTTGCATAGACATGTTTATTTGGTTCTTATTGCATATTCACTTTTTATCGGTAGATTCAGACAATTCGGAGTACGTGGAGCAAGAACCTAAGGTTGAGAGTGACCACTCGCTGCAGCAAGGCAAGCATCTAAATCAATTATCTAAGCATATTGAACCTATATCTTCAATAAATTGATTTGTTTACGAAAACAATATCTATATGCATGTTCAGTCCTTTTTAAATGGGAAAAACGGGTAGAGTCAAGATTTCCCAATTGTATGCATTTCCATTCCTTGATTATTGACTCCATGTTGTTACCTTGTCACCACTGGTTAAGGGCTTTGAGATACTTTTATTTTACCGAATGCTTAGCCATGCTTATTTATAAACTTAGAAAAGTCTGATAGATGGAGCTATCGGTTCAAAACTAGTTTAATACGCATGGATGGGTTAAAATCTGACAAGAATAACTTCTGATTAATAATTGAGAAAATGTTTGACTTGGACAGATGATAGGGCGATGACGGGATGGTGTTTCCCTGATGCACGTAGCTCCGTCTGGGTCGTTAAGGACCGAACATGTTGACATTTATTCAAGCACCCTACGTACTTCCACACGCCAGGAATAGGATGGCTTAACTCAGTAGCACGGGAGGCTGTGGCCATCTACGCCCGTCCGTCAGTCGTGAGGGGAGACCTTTGGAGGACCTCATGTGAGCTTGGTTTTAGCCGGAGGTGCCTCCCGCGACGGTGAGCCTGCCTTAGTTACCACGCATGCACGTGACTAAGTCGTCGGGGGCCCAGACGTGGTTTAGGTGGTTGGGGCTAAGCGTGCAAAAGGTTTTGTTGTGACCTCTAGTCCGCACTCAATGTGTAGAGTGTGGGTACCGACGGGTACGGATCAAACTAGAGTGTAGCCGTTTGGCTTCTATCACATCGTGTGGGTAAAGATGTACATCTCTGATTAGAGTAAGAACTATTCGAATAGCCATGTTCACGGTCACAGGATGACCACTTGATGTGTTAGTCAGTCATGTTAGCATCCAACTTGGGATATGTGGAGGTGGAATTATGTTGTTATATCATGACTTAGGATAGTCATGAATGGATGGGTTTATATAAAAGGTTTTAATGATAAATATGACTTGGTTTTAGTCATGGATAATGATATGCTTGTGTAGCATAATTGTTTGGGCAATGGTGGCCCATGGATGATGATTAGAGCATGGTTTGTACTCATTCTTACTTACATTTCAGAATTATAAGCTTGTTGTCCTAAATTTTCAGATTGAGCTATTTCGCAAATGCTTATGTTTTAAATGTATTACTTGCTCAATAAAATCAGCTTGATGCAAAATCGATCAACCTAGCCATACTCCTTGATGTAGAGACTAGCATTACTCCTTTGTACTGTTATTATTGTATAAGTCTAGCTGAGTACTTGTTGTACTCACGCTGCATCTTTCAGGTGAGGACAATGATGACATTGATGTGGTCTACTATTATCCCGCTGAGGGTGGTGAGGATAATGTGTAGTTGAAGTTAAGTTCTGCCCCAGTCGGTTGCCTTGTGGGATGGGTATGGCACCACTGGTTTTACCCTTGATGTTTATATTTTTCCGCTGCTATCTTTTGTGTCACTTTGTGATGAATTAGGGTGTGAACCCTCTATGTAATATATATATAACCCTGCTGCTCGTTTATCCATATTTAGAGTACTTGTGATGTTTATCAATTGCTTGCAATGAAAGTGGGAGGCTAGTCGCTTTCCTGGGGACTAGATGAACATGAGTATGAATTTAGAAATGATGAGATGCATGGATGTTGGTTCAACCGTAGACCATGTCCCCAGAAGTGTGTATCGTGTTTGGTCGCCACCTTCGTGTGGTTTGACGGGCATACTTCGCCATTTGGGACTGGTGAATCAACTCTCCAAATATCTCTTTATTTCTGAATTCAGCGCGTTGGATTTGTATTGTGAGTGGGTAAAGATTATGGCAAGGTTGCAATGAGGATGGATGGTTACTATACTTATTTGGTTTTTATTCGAGACCCCATCCATCTAGATATTTCGCGTTGTCATAATAATTACTCTCCATAATTCACTTCCGGGGTGCCCACAAGCAGCAGGCGTCGGAAGACGACGTTGGGGCGGCGGGACGATGAAGACGACGACGGTGGCGATGCAGAAGGGAAGAAGGCGACGGACGGCGAGGCCGAGTCGGGAAAGAGAACGGGGGACGGCTCCGGAGGCGAGGAAGAAGGAGGCTGCAGTGGAGGCTAGGGCCGAGGTGCTCACCGGCGGCAAAGGGAGACGGCGACGGTGTCGGCAGCCTCAGGTGTGGCGGGAGCAAGCCAAGCGGCGGTGCGATGCAGGTGGCGGTGGGCTCGGGCGAGGCGGCAAGGCTGGAGAGCAGTGGCGGCATGCATGGGATTGGCGGCGACGGGCACGGAGAGGAGGCGCAGGCAGCGGCACAGATCGGAGCAGGGTGTGGCTAGGGCTTCTGGGCGGCGGTGCTGCTACTATATATAAGGCGCGGCTCAGAATCCGGGGCGGCACGGCAGCACGCGGGATGCCGAGATGCGTGGCGGCTATAGCAGGAAAAGGCACAGCGGCGGCGGTTGCGGGCCGGGTCGGCGGCGGTGGTGGCGGTGGGTCGGGTCTCGGATGGCGGTGGCACGCAGGAGGCCAGGCCGAGGGGGAGGGACTCGTCCTTGGCGGTGCACGAAGCAGGGAAGAAGAAGATGAACAGGGAAAGAAAGAGAGGAAAAAAAAGAAAGAAAAGAAAAAGGGAGGGAGAGAAGGAAAACCCAAGGGGTTTTTGGGGAAAAACCTAAATTGGAGGATTTAGAATTTTATAATATTTAGGGAGTCAAGGATTATTTTGAAATATCGAAATTTTAGGGGAAATATTTGGAACATTTTGGATATTGTTTTTGGGATTCAAGAACATAGATTTATTTTGTGGAATAGGAAATTGGATAAGCTCGAAGTATCTAAGGATTCAGACTTATTTTAAAGGACCTGGATTTTTGTGGAGACCAAGGACATTCGAATAAATAGGAAATATGGATATTTAATAAAAAGGGAATGAGTAGATTTGAGACGCTCAAATTTGAAACTTCGGGGAGTTTTCCGGAGTCAGAATTTTCGTGGAATTAGAGATTCGGGGATGACACCTCGAGCCCGAGCTGAACAGAGAAGTGCAATAAGGATTGGAGGCAAACCGACCCGAGAAAAGGATTTTGAAATTTGTTTAAATAATTACTGAAATTGATCTTTGTAATATTAAAATTAATTCTGAAGTTCTGAAAAATCTGAGAAAATTTTGGAGAGTGTAATTACACACAAATAATTTATTAAAAATGATTTTGATAATGATTTATTAAAGAAATTTTTATTCCCCATTTTTACTTTACTTAATTGATTTACTTTACAATCTAATATAAATTCTAGAAAATCAATATTTAATTAATTATTTAATTCTTGAAAAATCGGGTTGTGACAGATAGCCATCTTAAGGCTGTACTCAAATCGTTAACATGCTCCGGAATAAGCATGCCAAGGTCATGTCCCACCTTGAGCCGCTGCTAGATATGGCCCAGGCCAATGAGTTCATTACCGCCCCTATACTAGATCTGCCTTCGGTTCTGAATCTGCATCCAGAGAAAGAGTGTCTTGCCATTGAAGAAGGGCAGGAACACCGAAAAGGTCAAGGCGGCAAGAATAATTGCATCGGTGATAGGGAAGAGGAAGATGAGGACACGGAGGTAATCAGCCCCAAGGAGCATGGCATGGCTGCACCCCAGCTCGAGCCATCGCTGGACATGACTGAGGCCAAACAGATCGCCACCCCCGCCCTTGCCCCAGATCAGCCAGTAGTCCTAGATTTGTACCAACAACAAGTTGATCTCACCATCGAAGGAAAGCAAGAATGAAAGGAAGGTCAAGGTTGCAAAAATAGTGAAATCTGCTGCGAGGAAGAGGAAGAGGTCATCCACGTCAACATGCATTGCTCGGATGCACCTTGCCTCAAGCCCCCATTGGGCATGGTCGTGACCGATAAGATTATTGTGCATAATCCTTCCATGGATCACCCTCAAATCCTTAGTGTAGTCCAGCAAGAAGTGGATCTTAGTGTGGAAGAAGGGCAGGAGTGTCATGAAGGCCAAGGTGGGAAGAATACTCAAATCAAACACGGGAAGAGGAGGAGACGGAGGTGATCCACACCAACGTGCACAGCACTGCTACGCCCTACCTCAATCCACCACCAGACCTGGTCAAGGTCAACAAGATTTGCCTCTGGTCATGGATCTACACTAGTATGAAGTGGAGTTCACCCTAGAAGAAGGGCACGAGTGTCGAGAAGGTCAATATGGAAACAACGGTTACATCAGTTGGGACAAAAAAGATGAGGTGAGCCACATCAATGGTTTAACTTCTTCTTGCAAGAGGAAGATGATGGACAAAGAGGAAGTCACAATCCGCAAAGCCAGCGTAAGAAAACTGGTCGTGCTGCCAAGATAAAAAGCACCAAAAAGCAAGGAAGACCATGCAAATATTTAATTAGGTTTGCATCACTAGCTAAGTTGGATGAGTCACGGTACATGCTACAACTACAACTGCCATTGTCATCCTTGGGTGTTAGTGATATGCCCTAGAGGCAACATAGAGATACTATATATATCACATGCTATGTTTATAATGTATTGATTTGTTCCTTGAAATAGACATTATCATTATTGATCAATGAGTATGTGACTTATTCATGAGACTCTTAATGTCAAATGTTGCTATTTCTAAATGATCCCTGATCATATATCATATGAGGAACAAATATGACTCTAACATCAGCATATGTATTGATTGATGATCATGTCTCATGGATCATGGTATGGAGATACCAAATCGATAATATGAACATATGTTAGTTGATGAGGACATTACTAGCTCGGGTATGATCATAGCTACCTTATGTATTCATCAATCAAAGGTGCATGTTTTCTACGTAAGATTTATGTGTTATATATTTGAACAGCCGTTACTGCACCATGAGTTTTGTGTGTTCTCGTTTGCAGAGATACTTGCTTGGGTGAAGGGAAAGAGACCGTGCGCAAGGAACGCATGGATGATCAAAGAAGTTGATTGGGGACCAAACCAAAACCTTACCCAAATCTACTTCTATATCACCACGTCACTTTTGGTCCATAGAAGGCAAGAGAAGAAGTTCTGCACGTTTTGGATTTGGATTCGGGCCTCCTGATAGTATCAACTTCAAATGGACCTAGCCGCTGATCCAGAAGGACTTTCAGCGCCCATGAGTACTTGTTGGAAAGCTTATAGAGTCTACTTTCAGATGGTTTTAGTCCCACGTCAAAATTCCTCATGATCTGTCTGGAATCATCGAAACAAGACACGTACCTCTTCCAGTCCGAGTCTATTTTGGGCCTTGTAATCATGTCGTGGGCTAAGCCCAAGGGGCGTGCGCCCTAGGGATAACCCTAAGACATCCCAACTCATATATATACAGTAGTCGTCATTGTTTAGAGGTGGGTTTTGCTTAGATTAATCTGTCTATGAATAGTTTCGCCGTTTATCGGCTTGTGAGACCCCAACTTCGAGAGTATAATCATTCATCTGCAAGTTGAGTTGCAATCTTCCTTGTTCTTCCTTGTGTTCTTCGATTCGCATGTAGGGATTAGCCTTCGTGGTGAGGTCAACTGGGCAACGCACGGTTGATAACAAGAGGAGTCGTCATGCTGCGATTGTAGGGTTCGGGTCTTAGTGATCAAAAGCCGGATCATGAGTGTCAATTCTCCACCAAATCGAGAGTTATCCTTACCTAACGAAAGATCGGGCACCTCGTTGCCATCAAGTGGTATCAAAGCCAGGTTGCCTGTTAGGTATCAATTTTTTTCCATCCTGTTTCAATCTTTGTTTTCTATACCTAGAGTCCAGAAAAGCCACAGAAGAAAAATTGGTAGTCGTAAGTTTTTCCCTGTCCTACAACCACGTTTAGCCTTTTGCATAATTATGTTTCAGAGTCTGTAGTGTTGCGTTTGTGTCCTAGGTCGAGTTCAGTTGCTGGCTTAAATTGTGTTTGAGTCCAGTTCGTGATCCATCCGCCGCACCCCCCACAAACCCTCAGCACCGCCACCATTGTCTTTGTTTTCCTATCTACTAACCATCTTGTACCAGTGTTGGTCATTGTGTGTTCTGTGTTAGTGTCATATATCACGTCCTTTGTCCACTCCTACACCTCCATCCACCTCCCCAGTAGCCACCGCCACCATATCATCCCTGGTTGCACTACCTGATTCTGAATCAGCCTCCACCAAAACCCTGATACGGAGGACCCTCCTTGAAGCAGCCATAACTTTCTCATACAGACTCGGAATCAGGCAAATAAGTAGTCTACGGACATCTACAAAAAAATTCCCATCCGCTACTCCCTGACTCTATCGGGTTTGCCAAAATCAGTTTTGCAAAATTCAGGCCAAAAAATTGGGTATCTGCACTTCAAAGTTCTAGCACGCCTTTTAAAGCACGCTCATGTATTTCTATAGGCCACACCTTATATCAAACTGAGCTGCCACCTTCCTGAGGTTGTTGTTCCTATGCTCCTAGTTGAGAAAAAAAATATCAAAAAAATAAAAGAAAAATAAAAAAAAGGTGTGAAAGAAGAGAAAAAAAAGAAAAGGAGAGGAGCACATAGGACACACTAGGGAGCCAGCTGTGTGCTGTTTTGTGCTATGTTTTTTGCCTTGTCCCTTTTTCCTTGCTGCTGTCCTTTCATATTTGTTTGTCTCCCTTGTTTTATCACATCTGATTTAGAACGCGTTTAGGCCAGCAACTAGGACAAGTGATTTGGATATTTATTCAGCATTACTATCTGTTATTGAATTGTGTGCCACTAACATTTTTGGGCCTCCCAAGCTCCACATATATACTTCTGGTCATCACGGTCTCGACCCTTGCAATCTCTGGACCACGCCCTCAAGGTATCACGAACCAGCCACCGGTTGTACCATCCTTTGCTCGCTAGTCTCAAAACCTTATAAGAGCTCGGTAAGGTGCTTCCACTTGCGAGTGTCCACTACCTAGTAGTTGATAGGGATAACGCTTTTGTGTTGTTTTCTATTTTCTACTAACAGTGGCAGGAATATGATGACATAGCATGAACTCTATACAACAAGACCTTCAGGCGATAGCTAAGAGCACGAAAGGTCTCCTTAGTGAATATGAACAATTGAGACGACATCAGCAGCCAACTATTGTTTCTTCTTGTCTTCCACTAACTATGAGAGTTCATACCAAGGACGAAAAGGAGATGAAGAATTTGGATGAGAGCTCTACCATAGCTGCCACATCACCTTCGACAAGTGAAGGTAAGACTGTGTCATCTCCCCCTTCGTATAATGGAGTTGGTGCTGAAGCATACATGAGTTGGGAAGTTGCGATTGATAAATTTTTTTCTCATCGTCATATGTGTGATAAATGAAAGATTAAGAACGCTGCTAGTGTCTTGACTTCTTATGCTTTAATATGGTGGCAAGATTTAATAACGTCTTCACATGATAGATTGCCTCAGACTTGGAACGATATAAAAATGCTTATGCGAGAGAAATTTGTTTCTCCATCTCAAAATTTTGCTTACAAAAATAAAGTGTGTCATTTAGAGAAGCAACCCCTTGTTGTCCTTTCTTCTGTGACTAACCTTTTGCAAGATAATGAGAGTACTTTGATACAACGAGTGCTAAGTTCTATCATGATAGTGCCATATTCAATGTTGTTCCAATGCAAGCATGTTCTCTACTTTTGGGTAGACCTTGGGAATATGATGGAGATATTGTGCACCATGGTAGAACCAACACGTACACTTTCACACATAATGGCAAGAAATTTAAGTTGCTACCTATGTCCCCTGCTGAAATTTTGAAAGATGATCTTGAGAGGGAAAAGATTAAAAACCATGAGGTTTTGAGAAATAAATGTAATAATACTAATATTTTGATGCCTTCACCTAAACCTGAGTTATTGCAAAACGAACATATTGCTTTGGGCACTAACATTTTGCAGGTATCTGAGAAGAGCCAAGGTAATGAGGAAAAGAAAAAAGACATAGAGAAAGAAGATCCACCTGTTGTTCCATGCATGTTTCAAGATGGTTTAATTAAGAGTGCACCTATAGTTTTTGAAAATAAGAACAAAGGTAACAGAAATGGTGCTACATTCACTCAAGGTATGGACAATTCTGATGTGCTATATATGTACACTAATCATGTTAGTTTAGAGCAATCACCAGTGGAATCATGTGTTAAATTACCTTTGTCACACGATGATTTGGTTCCTATTTCTTGTGATAAAGAAGAGTTGTGCAATGCTTCACTTATATCCATGCCACAACTAGTGAATGAACATGTTAGTAATGTTGTCGAACCACCATGTGCTGATTTTAGACATGTTGTTCACATTGCTAGCGAGAATGAAGAGCTTAGATTGCTATCTTCTTTAAATACTTGGGGCTATATTCAATTTGATGATCTTTGAATAAATTATTTGCTAGATCTCATTTACCATGTCCTTCTCATGTCATTTTTCATGTTAGGCAATTATGATAATAAAAGAGAATATAATGTGCATAGAGTATACATTTGTTCGAATTTTAATATACCTCCTTTTCATAATAACATGTCTTGTCTAGAGGACCGCATGAGTATAAATAATTCTCTATCTAGTTCCTCTATTTGTTTAAATGAGTTTCAGGTTAGTTTGCAAGAAGGGGAGTGTTGTGAGCTGCATGATACTACAAAGTGTTCTCCGTGTTTAAAAATTTTAGAATCCAACCATATGCACAACACTACCTCACCCAATGTTGTGAAAGATAAAGATATGTTCATCAGGCTTAACGACAAGGTGAAACCGCGGACGGTTTCCAATCAAGAAGGGGAGGATGATAAGGACATCACTAGCTTGGATATAACCATATCTACCTTATGTATTCATCAATCAAAGGTGCATGCTTTCTATGTAAGATTTATGTGTTATATATTTGAACAGTTATTACTGCACCATGAGTTTTGTGTGTTCTCGTTTGCAGAGATACTTGCTTGGGTGAAGGAAAAGAGACCATGCTCAAGGAACGCATGGATGATCAAAGAAGTTGATTGGGGGCCAAACCAAAACCTTACCCAAGTCTACTTCTACATCACCATGTCACTTTTGGCCCATAGAAGGCAAGAGAAGAAGTTCTGCACGTTTTGGATTCGGATTCGGGCCTCCTGGTAGCATCAACTTCAAACGGATCTAGCTGTTGATCCAGAAGGACTTTCGAGGCCTATGAGTACTTGTTGGAAAGTTTATGGAGTCTACTTTCATATGGTTTTGGTCCCACATCAAAATTCCTCCTAAGCTGTCCAAAATCATCGAAATAAGACACGTACCTCTTCCAGTCCGAGTCTATTTTGGATCTTGGGCCTTGTAATCGTGTCGTGGGCTAAGCCCAAGGGGCGTGCGCCCTAGGGATAACCCTAGGACGTCCCAACTCATATATATACAGTAGCCGTCATTGTTTAGGAGTGGGTTTTGCTTAGATTAATCTGTCTGTGAACAGTTTCGCCATTTATCGGCTTGTGAGACCCCAACTTCGAAAGTATAATCATTCATCTGCAAGTTGAGTTGCAATCTTCCTTGTTCTTGCTTGTATTCTTCGATTCGCATGCAAGGATTAGCCTTCGTGGCGAGGTCAACCAGGCAGCGCACGGTTGATAACAAGAGGAGTCATGGTGCTGCGGTTGCAGGGTTCAGGTCTTGATGATCAGAAACCGGATCGTGAGTGTCAATTCTCCACCAAATCGAGAGTTATCCTTACCTAACGGAAGATTGGGCACCCCATTACCATCATTAGTGAACATATGTTGGATAGACCCGCCATGAGATACTGCAGAGATTTCATGTGTCATCAGTTAGTCTCAAGTAGTGTTTTTGTAGAGTCCTTAGACTTGAGATCATCATGGTTCCCAACATACATAGTACCTTATTTGGGGACTACTGAACACTACTCCATAACTGAGTAGTCATAAAAGTAGCCTTCAGATTTGCTATGAAACATGTAGTGGGATGTGAATGATCAAGATAGAATTTGCCCCTTCTTACGGGAGAGATATCTCTGGGCCCCTCGATGTAATGGATTATGGAAGTGCATGGCCATGCTAGGGTGATTGAGGTGTCAATCACAATTTTGTAATCCATCACAGGATCGAGAGAGTGATTGAGTTATTAAGAGGATGACACAAGTCTCGCCTTGAGCTCAATTGATATCGTGAGGCAAAGGGATTTGTACATGACATTACAGGTTCAGCCGATATGATCTTTACGTATATTTTGGGGCTAATATGCCTTGCTAGAGGCCACTATTAACAGGGTGACCAGAAAGGCGTTTTCGGGTCGCGACAAAATATACGTGAACCTACAGGGTCGCACGCTTAATAGGTTGAAACACTTATTCGAATATGGGCTCGATTCGGATAGAGATCCGAGTAGACTCTTATTAGGTCTCGGTCCACGAGGCCCAAGTGAGGAGGTCTATATATAGGGAGGCGAGGGGCCAAGGAGATTCATGTTTTTTTGGTTGCCTCGAGCCAACCCTAGCCGCCACCTCCCGAGCCAAACCCTAGCCACTCACGAGTGCTAGTACACTCGCAATCGGCATTCCAGCCCTGGACGTGTGGATACCGATGGAGGCGCTGCTCGTTGCGGTGTTGATCGGCATCGACGCTGATTAGATCGACTACTTCCACTACTACCTCGATGCACGCGCGGTTGGACCGGCTTCTCCAACCCTTCTTCCGCTGCACTGCGCGTCTAGTGGTAACGATTCATGATCCCTCTCTCGCATGATGTCTTAGTGTGCGCGGTAAAAAAGTTATGTTTTCTGCTATCATAGCCTACGCGTACTCCTTTAGCTAGCATCCAACATCTCACCGGTGGCGATCATAGAGAGCATGCCCCATCCGGTTGGGATCATGGTTAATCCACCCTTTTAGAATTATACAAACAAGATAGAAAATGGGGCAGGAATTCACTCTTTCCTGATTTGGGCAGTGATGAAGAAGATGGTAGAACTGAAGTGAATAGAGTTACCCTGCTAGCATCACCTATGCACCATCCTTATTCCTTGGGGCACACATCCATGTTGGTTCTCTGGTAGCTTTAGTTGTGCTTACCTCTGTTCCAGACATGAGCCCACCCTTGGTTAACGAATCAAGCCAACAAGATGTACAAATGCAAACAAAATCATTCAATTTGGACTTAAATATTTTGATGAAAGAATATTCTTTTGATGGTATGATCAAACGTGGATTTAAACATCTTTGTCTTTGGTGCCTTCGCCCAGCAGTAAAAGCAATACTCTCCAGCTAACAATGGGAATAGCTTTATTGCCATTTCTAATTACAAAGCAGTGGAAATATGAGGAAAATATGTGATCACACTCGTGGAAAGTGTGGAGCTCTGCATGGAAGCATAAATATATTTTTCACATTGCCATCTAATGTTGATGGACTCCATTTCCAATTTTATGGTTTAGAACTTCTGAATCCAGACTCTGTAGTTCAAAATTTACAATAGTGGCATGTTTATTTACCATAATGGATCTTAATATGCAATAAACATTTTATGGTATTACATGCATGTACATGGAATTTAGTAATATAATATTGTGGTTACTTATGTTGCATACATTTTTGATATATAGTTATGCTCCCACGTGTTTGATAAGTGTGTGCAATTGTTTTCAATACAGAAACTAAAAAAATGTACATCTCTAGTTTCACTGCAATGTAACATTAGTTTAGTTCCATTATATATGTGTTTGACACAAACAACTTTGCTAATCATCCAGTTATTGGAACTATTTTTTTTGTCAAATTAGGGCAACAAAGCTGGCATAATTTATTTGGATGATCTTAAAGGACTGGTGAAAAAGACTAAACAAGACCTGTTGAACCATGATGCTACAGGTCTCATATTCTTTAAGGAATTGGTAATACATTACTCTAAGCAGTTGTTTGAAATCTATCAGAACATAAAGGATCCGTGCTTCTGTTGATAGAGGCAAGGTGACGTCACTTATTTTCTTTTAGGATTTGGCAGACATTCTGGATATTCACATGCATAAGTGCTAGTATTATATATTCTGTGGTGATGTATGAATAGAATATTATTGGAACTTTGTTTAACATGTTAATATTATGGCAATTTCACCTATGAACAATTTCAATCTACACATGGAAGGGGAAAATAACAACAAACTCTGCTAACTGGATTTCGTTAATCCTAAATATCCATCGAATTTAACCATCCATGTTTGCAGAGTGAGGCAGGGCACTAAGATATATGTTTTCAAAATTTTCACAATTTTCTTCGTGACTGTTTCTTTAGTATGTAAGGGAGGACATTATACACCCTTGAGGTATAAAATAACTTTTCTGGTTAGTATTTTTCTGAAGTTATTTCCATACCGAAGATGATAGCTTTCAATGCACCACTTGCTTTCATGTTATAACAGTCGTAAAGTAGCTAGATTAGGGACAATGGGCTCAGAAAGGGACAATAAAATACCCAATTTTGACGATATGCCTAGTTCTATAGTGGTTGCAACTTGTCAAACTAGACAAGCCAAAAATCCTAGGACTATGACATCAAAGATTTATTGGGTGACTATTAAATCATTTGAACATCACAAAGGCGAGCAAGAGGGATACCTATTTCATTGGTAGAGCCGAAGGGCGAGGAACACCGAGTAAATGAAGAAATAAAATATATAAAGAGCGAGAAAAGAGAGAAAAAAAGAGGAAATGGGAATGACTATCCCAGGGTAGACAAGGAGAGGAGGTAGGTATTTTGCTCCTCAACTAACGACGTTCAATGCTACAAGGTGTTGAAAGGGGATGCAAATTGATGAGGATCTTCATAGCTCCTCTCATTCTTCTACTACTGCTACTCTAGATCCACCTATCTCCAATGCGTACAAAAGCCCTATAACACGAGCACATGCACGGAAAATTAATAACAAGGTGAATCTATTTCTAAGTACTTCTAATGATGATATTAGTGAGAATAGTTTACTAACTAATAGTTGTACTTTGCTTGTGATCAGGTTTGAGGAAATTGCATCATTGGAGATCAAGGAACAAGAGGAGGAGATTGTTGGGCCAATGTTATGTTTGATGGCGCTCAACTCAGAATGGTCCCACATGAGAACATATTTTTCCATGAATACTCATCAAGTCTACTTTCCAATGAATCAAACGGCATGTGATTTGGAGTTTTCTACATCAAGTTGTGCATATTTGAATACCTGTTGCACAGGCAGACCCGGTTATGCACGCGAGTTAATGAAGATACAATGGCCGTGGCCCATATGCTTTGTTGAGATGATGGGCTCCTATTCCAAGACGTTCTACAGGTGGAGAAGGACTTCTTTTGCAAGCCCTACACGGATTCAAACCTTCCCACACAAGAGAACTAAGGATAAGGTGGAAGGCCCAATTCAGATTCGGTTTGAGCAGTCAGGAGAGGCCCGCACTAAAACGAACGTAGATTTGGCATATGGAGTCTGTTTTGGGTGAATGAGCACTTGTTGGAAAGCTTACTTTGAGCCCAATCCAGATTATACTCATGGGCCTCAAGATTCGGTGTGATCACATCACAATGGCCGAAACAATTCGACACTTGTAATGTGTTGTTTCTAAATTGAGTCCTAGTTTATCTCCTAGTGTTAGGTTTTTGTATATAAGGCCATGTACTCAACCAAAAAGGTTGGACCACGTTTAATATACACCTATGTTCGCAACAATATTGCTCTTGTTCTTCACCTAGGGTTTGTGCCACCGCCGCCAAACTAGAGAGGGGAATTGGGAGTTTCTGCCGTCGATTGTTCTTGCTTTTCCTTTCAAGGAATTGAGGGAGCAATAGATCCACTTTTGATTGACCGAGTGGATCATCTCTTGCGTGTGGTTTTGTGAATTCGTGGTGAAAGGTGTGCTGCAAAGGTAGCATGTTGTTCATCCTCTTCGTTGATTACACGGTGTATCCAGATTCTACATCAAGAAAGTCGGGCACCCCGTATCATCTTGGTATCAGAGCACGGTTGTCTCGGTAGGATCTTTACCCTTAGCTACATATTTTGTTTCTGTCCTATACACAAAAACCCTAAAAAAATATAACCGTAGTTTATATTTTGTTTCTAGTGCGTTTTATTAAGTTCTAGTCCATTAGACTTGTGTTTTACTTGCTAATCCTAGTTTTCCTTTGTGTTCCCTTTGAGCCTACATAGATTTATCTTGTTCACATGCTAGGGCTTGCTTTTGTGGTGAGTTTTCTGTGCTAAAACTAAAACCCTAGCTGTGTGCATAATTCCTTTCACGTTCTAAATTTTCAGTGCTTGTGTCTTTCGGTAAAAGTGTCGTAATTGTTATATATACAGTTGGTTTTCAGAGTTTAGATACTTGTTGGAAAGAGCACGAGGTCCTCTACATATCACTGTCTAATGCAAAAGTTGAAATTTGGCCTTTAGCTATCTGTTTTTGAGTCGAGAAAGTTAGTATCTCGTTTTAGTTTTCTTGTCCCGTCAGTTTCAGTTTTACTTTCAGTTTTGTGTGTTGAGTCCATACCTCAAAAACAAAATAGTGAACCATTCTTTCCTTTGTGAACACTTTGATCCCATTTAGACTAGCTGTAGAAAGTTGCTCTTAGGCTTTGCACGTTTGTGAGTTGTATTGAACAATTATATCTTATCATCGTAGTACAATCTGGTGTGCTGATTGTAGTAGAAAAAAAAGAGAAAAGAAAAAAGTTCAGAAGAAAAAGGTTGAAAAAAAAGAAGAAGAAAGAAAGAAAAGTGCTACAATCACCACATTGATTGGTTATATTTGCTACCTTTTTTTGAAGTTGTTTGGCTTATGCAAATCTTGTAGCCCAATTCTGAATTTGAGCAATCAGCTAGCGTCTCTCTTTGTACTTTCGCAACACGAGCTTTGGTTTTAAAATTCATATTGTGATAGCTCATTCCTTGGCTGCATAAGTCCCATTATCGTTATGTGTGAGTTGCTATATACTTTACTTATATCTTGTTATTAGCAACTAGGCATATTCTTCTAGCTTGGATTATTACTTAACGAAACAATAGCTAGAATTCAGAATTGCTAGAACATACACTAAGCCCTCCAAGCTCCACATATTTACTACTTGTGCATTTGCTCCTAAACTGTGAATTCGCTTAACCATCACATTTGAGTTATCTACAGCCAGCAAAGTGATCAGCCCCTCATCTCAATAAGGAAAGGTAAGAATATCGATTGGTAAGAGGGGGTAGTTAAGAGTTTTCACCATAATCTTGCTTATTTGCTGTTATAGATAGGGACATTTTTTTCTCTAACTAACCATGGCAGGAGAAGAAAAAAATGAGGACATTGACAATGCACCAATCATTCATCTCCAATACAATGTATTGAGAGATGTCTTGCAAAGGGAGATGAATTCTCGGATGGATGCACTAGAGGGAAGAACAGATGAACTATCTGAAAATTTTAAAAAGACTGTCCAAGATTTTGAGGTGCAAGTGAACAACAATATGGAGCAATTGAGACAAAACATTCTTAATGATCTGGAACATGTTTTGAGGCCTCAAGTGGAGGATGGTAGTGTTCATGGCCCTGAGCATGATGAGACGGATGCTGAGGCTGCTCCTCATGAGCAACGTGAAGCACAACAAAGGTGCAACAATGTTGCCGCACATGCCATGTGTCCTCAAGGACCTAGACGTGGTGATGGAGGCAATGGAAGAGGTCGTGGTCATGCTGGCCGTGGCCATGCAGCACATGGTCTTGATGATGATGAAGACTTTGTGTTGCATGGCAATGATGGATACCAACGGTGCAATGCCAACAATGGCGAGCAAGAGGATAGATTTGAAAAGCTCAAGATTACTATACCCAAATTTTGTGTTACCAATGACCCTGAGGAGTATCTCACTTGGGAATTGAAGGTTGATAAGATTTTTCGTATGCACAACTACACAGAAGAAACGAAGCTACAAATGGCATCACTAGAATTTGATGAGTATGTGCTGATTTGGTGGGAGCAAGTGCTGAACCAAAGGGAGGAACACAATTAACCTACTGTTGCTACGTGGGTAGAGATGAAGCATGAGATGCGTGCACGGTTTGTTCCTAGTCACTATAAACGTGACATTTTTGAGAAATTGCAGCATATGAAGCAGGGAACAAGCTCTATGGAGGAGTACTACAAGGAGATGGAGAAAGCAATGATTTGAGCTAAGGTGCAAGAAGATGAAGAGTAAACAATGGCACATTTCTTTGTTGGATTAAATTATCCTATCAAGCCCATAGTCAATTTTCAGACATACAACAATGTTGTGCAATTGGTGCACAAGCTACAAAGGCAGAACAACAAGTGCAAGAAGATGCAAAGGTGACGCGCACCACTTCATTTGCTGCTCACTCTTCGTCTAATGGAGGTAGGCCAACCCCAAAGTTCAATTTGAGTAAGAACTTCACCTCCAACAACACTAGTTCTCTCAATTCAACAAGTAAGAAACAAGATACTACACCAAGTGCGAGCAAGAAGCCCATTGTCCCTACAGGAAGCAACACCTCTTCGGTAGGTTCTACGGTGAAGACTAGCAATATTCAATGTTTCAAATGCCTTGGATGAGGTCACATGCAAAAGGATTGCCCGAACAACAAGACTATGCTGATTTTGGAGGATGGTGAATACGAATCAGCAAGTGAAGATGAGAATGAGCAAGCTGCTGATTTGGCACGTTTTGATGATGCCCAAGAAGAAGATGAGGAGCCACATGGTACTGTTTATTGTGATTTTGAAGAGGGACCTTCCCTCGTTGTGACGCCAAAGGTGTTGACTGTTCAGCCCAAGGTTGATAACAAACAGCGCTGCAATTTATTTCAAACCAAGGCAAAAGTTGATGGAAAGGTATGCAAAGTTATCATTGATGGTGGTAGTTGTCATAACCTAGCTAGTAAGGAGATTTGCAATAAGCTTGGTTTGAGGTTGGTGCGTCATCCCCATCCCTATCAGATGCAATGGTTTAGTGATTGTGGGGACGTGAAGATTCAATTTATGGTGAAAGTTACCTTTCAGATTGGGAACTATTGTGACACCATTGAGTGTGATGTGGTGCCAATGACAATGTGTCACTTGCTGCTAGGTAGGCCATGGCAGTATGATCGTTCGGTGCAACATGATGGCCGTACAAATCAATATAAGTTAAGGTGGAAAGAAAATGATATAGTGCTGCAACCTATGACTCCTTCACAAATCATAAATGAGAATTTCCAAAAGCAGGAGGTTGTAGTTGAGAGTTATAGAAATAGAGAGCAAAAGAGTGTTATCCACAAATCGATGAGTGAGAGCCACAAGCCAAAACAGAGTGGTAAAAAGAAAAGTGAGGGAGATAAGTTAGTGATGTTAGCCACAAAATCAGAGATGAGAGAAATGAGAGATGATCCTAATTTGTTGCACTTTGTATCGCTGTACAAAGATGCATTGCTTTCTACTAACGACTTAACATCTCTTCCAAGTGTTGTCTCTCATGTTTTGCAGGAGTATGATGGTGTATTTCCAAAAGAAGTACCTACTAGTTTGCCACCAATTTGTTAGATTGAACATCAGATTGACATGATTCCAGGAGCATCCCTTCCCAATCGCCCACCTTACCGCACCAATCCAGAAGAAACGAAAAAAATTCAACGACAAGTACAAGAACTTCTAAACAAGGGGTATGTACATGAAAGCCTTAGTCCTTGTGTTGTCCCTGTTATTCTTGTTCCAAAGAAATGATGGTACATGGCGCATGTGTGTTGATTGTAGAGCAATTAATAACATCACTGTTAGGTATCGTCATCCTATTCCTAGACTTGATGATATGCTAGATGAACTTAGTGGTGCTGTTATTTTCTCTAAAATTGATTTGCGTAGTGGTTACCATCAGATTCGGGTGAAAGATGGCGATGAGTGGAAAACTGCCTTTAAAACAAAATTTGGATTGTATGAGTGGTTAGTCATGACATTTGGTCTAACTAATGCACCTAGTACTTTCATACGATTAATGAATCATGTTCTAAGGGCTTTCATTGGGAAATTTGTGGTGGTATACTTTGATGACATTCTGATCTATAGCAAAAACATGGAGGAACACCTTGGTCATATTAAGCAAGTGCTAGAAGTGCTTAGGTCTGAGCGCTTGTTCACTAATTTTGAAAAGTGCATTTTTTGCAAAGAAAAGGTGGTGTTTCTAGGATATGTTGTTTCTGGACAGGGTGTAGAAGTTGATGAATCCAAGGTTGAATCAATTAAAAATTGGCCTACACCTATGAATGTTAGTCAAGTGCGCAGTTTTCGTGGCCTTGCTGGTTTCTACAACTATGAATGTTAGTCAAGTGCGTAGTTTTCATGGTCTTGCTGGTTTCTATAGGCGTTTTGTGAAAGATTTTAGCACTGTTGCAGCCCCATTAAATGAGTTAACTAAAAAGGGTGTGCCTTTTGTTTGGGGTAAAGCGCAAGAGGATTTCTTTTGTGAGCTAAAAAAGAGGCTAACCGAAGCATCTTTGCTTGTTTTACCTGATTTCACTAAAACTTTTGAAATTGAATGTGATGCTAGTAGAATTCGTATTGGTGGTGTTTTGATGTAGGAAGGTAAGCCCGTTGCTTATTTTAGTAAGAAGCTTGGTAGTGCACAATTAAACTATCCAGTTTATGATAAAGAACTCTATGCTCTTGTGCGTGTTTTGGAAACTTGGCAATATTATCTTTGGCCCAAAGAATTTGTTATTCATTCTGATCATGAAGCTTGGAAATATTTAAAGGGCCAAGCTAATCTGAACAGTAGACACGTTAAGTGGGTTGAATTCATTGAATATTTTCCATATGTTGTGCGCTATAAGAACGGAAAAGAGAATGTGGTTGCTGATGCTTTATCTCGAAAGAGTGCTCTTTTAACTCAACTAGATGTGAAAGTTCCAGGGTTGGAGAGTTTGAAAGAATTATATGCAATTGATTGCGAATTTTTAGCACCATATTTTAAGTGTTTAGATGGAAAAGGCTAGGAGAAGTATCATGTGCATGATGGGTTTTTATTTCGTGTTAATAAGCTATGTGTTCCAGAATCGTCCGTGCGTTTGCTATTGCTGCAGGAATCACAAGCGACTTGTCACCCACAAACTTATGGTCAAATGGAAGTGGTGAATCGAACACTTTCTATGCTGCTACGAACGACGATAAAGAAGAACTTGAAAGAGTGGGAAGATTGTTTGGCATATATGGAGTTTGCGTATAACAGGGTGGTACATTCTACTACTCAACTCAGTCCATTTGAGGTCGTGTATGGATTTAATCCAATCACGCCACTTGATTTGCTGCACCTACCACTTCAAGAACATGCCAACATAGAAGCATCGAAACGTGTAGATTTTGTGAAGAAAATGCATGACAAGACAAAGGAAACAATTGAAAAGAAAGTTAAATCCTATGCTGCAAGGGCAAACAGAAGCAGAAAGAAGATGCTATTTGAACCAGGTGACTTAGTTTTGGTGCATCTTCGCAAGGATCGTTTTCTGGAGAAGCGGAAGTCCAAGCTCATGCCACGTGGTGATGGCCCATTCAGAGTTTTGAAGAAGATAAAGGACAATGCTTACAAGATAGATCTTCCGAATGATTATGTTGTGAGTGACATGTTCAACATTTCTGATTTGTCACCAATCATTGGTATGGCAAACACAGATTCAAGGACGAATCCTTTCCAAGAGGGGGAGGATGATGAAGATCTACATAGCTCCTCTCATTCTTCTACTACTGCTGCACTAAATCCACCTATCTCCAATGCGTACAAAGGCCCTATCACACGAGCATGTGCACGGAAAATTAATAACAAGGTGAATCTGTTTCTAAGTATTTATAATGATGATATTAGTGAGAATAGTTTACTACCTAATAGTTGTACTTTGCTTGTGATCAGGTTTGAAGGAATTGCATCATTGGAGATTAAGGAACAAGAGGAGGAGATTGCTGGACCAATGTTATGTTTGATGGCGCTCAACTCAGAATGGTCTCATGTGAGAACATATTTTTCCATGAATGCTCATCAAGTCTACTTTCCAATGAATCAAACGGCATGTGATTTGGTGTTTTCTACACTAAGTTGTGCATGTTTAAATACCTGCTACCCAGACAGACCCGGTTATGCACGTGAGTTAATAAAGATGCAATGGCCGTGGCCCATATGCTTTGTTGAGATGATGGGCTCCTATTCCAAGATATTCTACATGTGGAGAAGGACTTCTTTTGCAAGCCCTATACGGATTCAAACCTTTCCACACAAGAGAACTAAGGAAAAGGTGGAAAAAGCCCAATTCGGATTTGGTTTAAATTGTCAGGAGAGGCCCAAACTAAAACGGATGTAGATTTGGCATACAGAGTCCGTTTCGGGTGAATAAGCACTTGTTGGAAAGCTTACTTCGAGCCCAATCCAGATTATACTCTTGGGCCTCAAGATTCAACGTGATCACGTCACAATGGCCAAAACAATTTGACGCTTGTAATCTATTGATTCTAGATTGAGTCCTAGTTTATCACTAGTTTTTTGTATATAAGGCCATGTACTCGACCAAAAAGGTTGGACCATGTATAATATACACGTATTTTCGTAGTAATATGGCTCTTGTTCTTCTCCTAGAGTTTGTGCCGCCGCCACTAAACTAAAGAGGGGATTGGGAGTTTCTGTCGTCGATTGTTCTTGCTTTTCCTTTTAGGAAATTGAGGGAGCAATAGATCCACTTTTGCGTAGTCGAGTGGATCATCTCTTGCATATGATTTTACGAATTCGTAGTGAAAGTTGTGCTGCAAGGGTAGCACGTTGTTCATCCTCTTCGTTGATTACATGATGTATCTAGATTCTACGTCAAGAAGGTCGGGCACCCCGTATCACAAATTTTAGTAAACTAGATGTTACCCCACACGTTGCGGCAAGACTTTGTGCAAACAAAATATTGTGTGTTTTGGGAAACGTGAAAATAAAAGGTAGAAAAAAAGAAAAAATTCCAGGACATAATATGCCACATAAGTAATTTAAGCTCGAAGGACATTTATGCTGCTCACATAATAAACAAATCACATGGAAGAAACGAAAGTAAAAAAGGTAAACTATACAGTTCAATTTAATCAAAATTAAATAAAAATGCACCTTGTTAATTTGGTAACCAACGCATAGGTAAAGCGATAATCACTTGAACTCTTCTTGAATGAACGGATACGGTGATGGGCTTCCTCAGACTATCACTTGTGTTCTCTGCAGTTGCTGTAAACATTGAGAAAGCACCTACTGACTTATTTATAAGATGAAATCAAGTTTTTATCACAGATAGATACCTGGCTAGATCATGTAAGACGAAGCCCTTACTCTGAACAGACTGGCTTGCCCTTCCCTCCAAAATGGTCTGTGATAAAATGAAATGATTTAACTTTAGCAGAAAACAACAGTGCACATAGTAGATTGGGGCGATGAAAGAAAATATTTGATTCAAAAAGTATGTTCAATATCAAAGATATATTTGGCTGTGTATATGCACGTATGGATACAGAGGCAAATTTCTATCCATTATCTAAAAAAATATCAGATATATATAAAGCATTTATACTAAATCTCTAGCTATCTGAATATATAATAAAACAATTATGGAGAGCTTTACAATTTCATACCTAATACCTATATAGATGGAACCCCAGAAGATCATATTGCCTTTCATCGTATGTGATGACGATTCTTGCACCTGTAATAAATTTGGGTATCAGAATTAGCCTTTTCCTCCACACATGTATGAGAATAAGAATTATAGAGAAAACTGGGATAAGATGTTAACAAAATTGCACAGTTACACTATATTCCGAAGAAAACCAAGATGCAATGCTCGTAAAATAAATTGGGGAGGACAAATGAAGGAAGAAATAGAAATGACACTTGCTATGGGAAGGTCGACAATGTAACAGAAAGGGATTGCTGATGCCGGCACCTAGCCATGTAAGATTGGTACCTAGCCATGACGCATTATAATGGTTGCCATTTTTATAGACAGGCGTTACCATCGCATCGATTCACATTCCATTGCAGTTAATGCAGTCCATCGGTGGTCGACGGTTTGAGGCGGGGGAGGTGTGAAGGCGATGCCAACAGGAATGCGACCGACGGTGGTGCTCGTTGGCTCATTGTGCAGAAAACCCTCTAGCTGCCAAGATTAGATCGCTCATTGTGCCAAGATTAGAATTTTTTTTATTTTTATATTTTTTAAAAAAAATATTACAAAAGTATATTTTAGTTCTGAAAATTTATAAATCTATACCCCCAACGTCCTCTGAGAGGGCGTTTTAGCCCGTCAGCCCCCGTTGTCGAGTGGCCGTCAGGCCGTCGGCCCCCTTGCCACCCTCCCAGAGGGCGGTTAGGGTGCCGCCTGCAAAAAAGGCGGCACCGAGCAGCCGCCATTTTGCAGGCGCCCCCCTCCCCTGCTGCCCTTCCATAGGGTGGTTAGGGTCCTACCTGCAAAAGAGGTGGCGCTGAGGAGCAGCCATTTTGCAGGCGGCCCCTTTGCTGCCCTCCCAGAGGGTGATTTTTACCTGGTCAGGGGGCCGCCTGCGATAGAGGCGGCTCCGCAGGCTAGCTATTCTGTAGGTGGCCCCTGCCGCCCTCTAGAGGGTGATTTCTGGCCAGTGAGAGGGCCGCCTGCAAATAGCCACCATACGTAAGGTTGCCTCTCATCTGGTGCGACCGTTGACGAGTATTTTTCATGAAATTTCGGGCAAATTGTAACAGCCCACTTTTGTTCATTGGTGCATAAAACCATCTTTTTTCATCTGCATGCACTGCATGTCATCTTTCATGCATGAAAAATTCCAGCCAATGGGTTAAAGTTCGTACGATCTATATATACTTTTCCCACCGCCCTATCTAACCCTCGATTTTCAATCTTCACCAAAAATTCTAGAAAAATTCCTAAAAATTCCATACCTTACTACCAGCCTTGCCTCCAAGTTTCATTCAATTTGAAGCAAGTTGGCCCATCAAACCATCTTCACCAAAAATCTAGGTACTGTTCACCCGAGAAGAGTTCTTTCCCTCTTCCTCTCGGTTTCTCCTGTTTTCTCGACCTGTTGACCCAATATTTCCACTTGGCAAGGTAGGTAACCCCTTTGGACACACTTTTTATGTTGGGCCCCACCTCTAATTCGGACTCCACAGCCCAGCCAAGCCCAGGCCAACTCAGGCAGTCCCTGTTCTCCATCGCCCAAGCGAGATCGCGAGGATCTCTCTCCGCCCGTGCAGCTTGACCAGATGGCTACCTCTGCACGCCCCAGACCACGTGAGAGGGAGAGGCAGAGCCACCTTGGGACCTCGTGAGATGCCCCCGACAGCCTCAGCAGCGCCCTGCCCTGTCCCGTCTGTCTGCTGCACGCTTGCCCGCACACACACCATCGCGAGACCGATGGAGAAGACCAGCGCCCCTCCCCTCTCCTCTCCCTTCCCTGCCTTCCTTCTTAACCAAGCCCATGTCCTCCTGCCTCCCCAGCTCGCCCTCTTTCTCACGCACCCAAGGACCCAGGGGATTGCCCCTTGGTTCGCCGGGAACGTGAGGTGCCGCCCACGGCGCCGGCGAGCACACGCCTTCCGTCTGGGAGCTCCGGTGAGTTTTACCTTGTCTCAGCTGTGTCACCATGTGTTCCCGCCCGACCTAACTCCGTTTTTGCCCTCGGTATGCAGCAGGCATCACTGTAGCCCCATCGTGTTTTGCGACGCCGATCAAATGCCGCCGTGACCTTGCAGCCGCTAGACTCTGCCCTAGTAAGTTTAACGTTATCCTAGCTGTATCACCATCTCCCCTTCACTCATTGAACTCATCGCAGCGCTTGTCTGCAGCCTCCATCACAAGCAATCCTGCCGCCGAGCCAACCACCGCCTCAACGTTGCACCTCACCGCCCGTACTCTTCGGTGTGCTCCTGTTTCTGCATGTGCTTTCTTTTTATTCCTGGGAGGCCACTAGTGCTCCCCACATCCTTGGCTTGGCCTGTCATGCCGTTGTTTTGCTGTCCACCCAAGCAACACCACCGTGGCCACATGTGTGGATGAGGCTCAATCGGAGCATGGCTGCATGTATTAGAACCCTACGACCTTGCATGCAGGACCCCTAGAGCTTCCCCGCGCCCCTACATTCACTAGCCGTGCACTAGAGCATGAGAGGACAGAGGTAGACAAGTCGTACTTTAGCTTGGCTTTTCACCGAACACCTTAGGTGCGCTTGTGTTTGAGTGAGAGGCAGCCATCCCATCAACCCCATGCAAGCCAGGTTAGCCCCACTAGCGTTAGAACTGGATAAAACCACAAGTAGAGCTGCCGCTGTTGGATTCCCGATTTTGCCGATCATCGTTATCGTGCAAAGACGTGTAGTTTGCGCGTACGAAGACATCGTTTTTGGACCGAGGCGTTCGCCGCTACCGAAGCCTTCCCATAGGTTCCACTTGTGCATCCAGTGACCCCTAGGCTCTAGAAACCCTCCACGCCTCCAAATGCCTTAGATTAATACTTCACGCCCAGTGGATTTCACGTATTAGGCCGTTTTAGCGACGTGGGAGCGTGTGCGATTAACACCCTAGCGAGTTGGAGTATATCCACTTCTGGGAGCTATCCTTAGGTTCACAGTAGCACATATGTAGGTTTCGTACCATATAAATGCCCCTAAAACCAAAAACGTCCCAAATAGACCACCCGTTAAGGCAGTAGACTGTTTTCAGCCGTTTCAGCAGTTCGGTCGAGCGAAAACGTTGTTTCTCAATTATTTTCGATTTTAGGACAGAGCAGATTTCATTTAGCCATTTCTCCCTCATACGAACTCGGATTCAAGCGATTCTTTTTCCTAAATTCATCTAAAATCATGCACTTCCATATTCTGCAAAAATATTTGTACTTCCTGTACTGTTAAATTTTGCCGTTGTTTTCATTGCATTTGCTTGGTATTCTCTTAGAGCACGACGTTGCTGACCCAGTTGAGGAGGAACCAAAGGAGTACCAGGAAGTCCAGAAGCAAGGCAAGCACCCCCTTGATCAATTGCTCCTATATTTCAAACTTACAAACTATATTGATTGCAAACTATTATGCATACGATGTTTTACTCAGAAAGGTGTGGGATTCTTGGGTAGTTAACCTCTTGTTGCATATGCCATGTCCTTGTTGCTTGAGTATCATGAATTCCTTGTCACTTATGTTGCCACTGAAAATTTGGGTTCATGTGGTTGGGAGGATGTCAATAGGTATGCTTAGTTTGCTAATTAATCAATGCTGCTTGTTACTTGATTTTGGGATGTTGGAGAAATGAAGCATTTGCGAAATTATGGAAACGAACAGTGGGTAATTCCCCTGTGCTCTTGGTGGAAAACAAAAACTGAAAACATGCTTTTGACTTGGGCGAGTGGATGTAGTGTTTGGTGCCTTGTTTGTGGTACCGATTAGGTGGTTGTCTCGCCCGGGTCGCTAAGGACTGATTCTATGGTGTAGCTAGAACCAAGAAACATAGTACAAACCACATGTGGCTCTTATAGGGAGTCCCTGGCTCAGTATAATGTTGATACCTAGCAATAGACCCGCCGGTGGTAGTTGTAGGTCATTATTGTTGACATTGGGTTAGTGCGGGTTATGGTTTTTGTCCATGGCCCAAAGGTACCTTTATTATTGTTCAAGGGTGACCAGCACATCATGTGAGCCTTGGGGTTTTGGGAGGCCTACCAACTCCCTAGGGATAGATCATAAGCGCGGGATATTGCTAGGTCAACGATAGAAAGGCTTTGTCATTGATGGTGTGAGCCTCCTGTGTGGTAGCTCATATTGTCCTTGTCATGTGGGTACAGTTGTACACACTCTCGAGAGTTAAAACTATTCGAATAGCCGTGTCCTCGGTTATGGATGACTTGGAAAATTCTCCACCGTAGTAGATTTAAATTTTGGGAACTGTTTTTGGGAAAATCATGGTGCGAATAGGGAGTTCGCTGGGCTGGTTGTAGCAGCGTGTTGCCACGGTTGGCTGGCATGTGCCGGGAGCCTAGATGGTTGGAAACACTTGGGGTCAATGCTTACATACTTGATTTACTGTGCTGGCTTGATTTACGAAATTTCGTTGTAAAACCGCAATGTTTTCGCTATATATATTATAATTTATGCAAAGTGCAGAACCTGAACCATTCCTTGTTTATCTTCGCATATTATGGAATACCATTGAAAATACTAAAAGTCTTGCAGAGTACGTATTGTACTCACACACGCTTGTGTGACTTTTTTTTTAGAGATGATTGAGGGGAACCCGACAATCGGGTACTTCTATGCAGCGGGTTTTGGAGACGACGACGACGGTGCTTACTAGGGCTTACCGGTCGGTTGCCTGTGGGCGGGCAAAGGCACACTTGCTAGTTTTTGGTGCCTATATTATCTTGTTTCCGCTGTTGAATTCTTTGCTATTTTGTTGTTCTATTTGGCCGGTCGGCCTCTATGTAATCGCTAAGTCTAGACTCTAGTATGACTTATGTTTGGACTGCTGTGAGCTGAACCTGTGATGTATGGATTATGATGTCGATGTTGAATGTGTGTGCTAGCAATTGATCGTGGGACTAGCATGGTACACACATAGGGTTCGGGGTCAAACCCGGGTCCGACAGCGTTGGTATCAGAGCCATACCGACCAAGGTTAAGTCATAGTAAGCCATGTCGTTGGTAGGTTTTGGTTTCGAAAACTCCTGTTCAAAACTCTCATCTATCTTCTAAAAACTCTAAGTAGTCATATTACCTATTTAGCATATCATTTTACTCTACTTATCTCCCTTTGGACAAAAGGTTTTGTCTTAAATTTATGCTTCAATGTTCAAAACTGCAGCGGCTGCCCCTTTCTTTTGAAAAGCAGCGGCCCTTGCCCTTGAAAATGGTTTCAAGTACTTTTGAACATTAGTCCTAAATGGTTTTAAAAAGTCATTAAATCTTATTGAAAAGCTACTGCAAAATGTTTGCAAAAGATGCTACAGCAAAATCTAAACTTCTATCTCTTTACCTACTATCATTTGGTTTGAAGATGATCTTTGTGCTGCACGCTAGACGTTATTAACTTTATAGGTTAAGGACTTTAGGGGGGGTAGCAGTACTGGGATGGAAAGTGTTGCATCTTTCTTTCATTCTCGTTGTTTATCTCTTGCCAGTTGTGCAATATACTTGTTATGTTCATATCACCCATGCTTAGTTGTAATCTGAAAACTAATTGCTAAAACTTGTGAAAACTAAGGAATATATCATATATCACTGACCTCATTTAGTTTTACTACTAACCTGCCCAACATTCATTTCTGAAATCATGATTTTCGTTGTTGCTAACTTGTTGCAGATGGCCGAGTGGGTTGTTTGCCATTGGACTAGTGTGACATCCTGGCCCAATTAGGATATGGCCCATATGGCCCATGAGTGTTGTATGCACATGAATAGTACCACCTTGCTAGTTGAGCAAGAGTTGAACCAACTTATAAGGCCTTGTCCCTCCAACCATAGCACTTCCGGGTTAACCCTTTTACACGAAGCGAAGACGAAAGTGTAAGTGAGGTGCTATGTGTAAGTGGGCTCGCCCATCGGATGGGCTGGGCTGCACGGTTCTGGAGGGCAGGCTGTTACAAATGGTATCAGAGCCGACCCTCGCGGTTGCGCGTATGGGTTAGTGTGCGGGCATATGGTGCATGATGCATGTGGGCTCTATGTGAGGCACATGGCATGTCATATGGCGCCGGCACTGGACGTACGGACGTGCGCTAAGAGGGGGTGCGTTCCTGGACATTTGCCTATATGCCTGTGTGGCTATGCAGGTAAGTTGGACTGGCAGGGACGCCAGGTCCTTTGAGGGGGGTGTGTGTGACATCCTGGCCCAATTAGGATATGGCCCATGAGTGCTGTATGCACATGAATAGTACCACCTTGCTAGTTGAGCAAGAGTTGAACCAACTTATAAGGCCTTGTCCCTCCAACCATAGCACTTCCGGGTTAATCCTTTTACACGAAGCGAGGACGAAAGTGTAAGTGAGGTGCTATGTGTAAGTAGGCTCGCCCATTGGATGGGCTGGGCTGCGCGGTTCTGGAGGGCAAGCTGTTACAACTAGTGACGCTGGCCCCACCGGTTTGCCATGTGATTTGTAGAACATGCTACAGCATGCACACTATCACCACCCTCCTGAGTATACAGTTGCTCACACCAACATTGGCCCTGCTTCAGTTGAGTACCGTGCACGAGTTCTTATACTCGCTAGGGCTTATGTTGGGAGCCAACCCTTGGAGTTCACCGGCTATGGCTCGTCCCTCCACAGAGCCATCAACGATGCTGCCTATATTGCTATGGCACACATGCTGCATCTCCATGTGGAGTTGGCTACACAATACCCGTACCATCCGGCACGCCCTTTGGGAGAGGAAGTTCACTCGGAATCTACTTTCGTCGTGAAGTCGAAACTCAAAAATTCACGGTTTTTTATCAGTTTCATCGAAAATGTAAACCCTGAGGAGTACATCATTGCACCGACGAGCGTAAACGAAGGAAAGAAGTTTCCGCGGTAAGCGTAGGATGAATAAAACATGGCATACAAAAGATAGAACAAATGTATAACAGGCTAACTACTACTGGTACAACGTACTAGGGCCCTGGCCGTAACCTCTATCCCTCTTCGTCTTCCAACCCTGCGCTCGCATGTGGCCCTGGGAGTAGGTCAGCCGGTCTGGTGGTATGGCACGACTAGCGTAGCTTGCGTGCGGGTGTGGCTGCTGGTAGCTCCTATGTCTGCGGTGGCGGAGCTCCTCCGAGCTGTGAGGAACCTAATACCTCCTGGACCTCCGCGTCCTCCGAGTCATCGCTCTCGAAAGGATCTCGTGCCCAACCGCTGCTGTGTGCACCCTGTGCAGAGAAGCCAGCGCCAGCAAACATCCCAGCAGTGTAGAGTGAAACCCTGTGGAAAAAATTATTGATAATTGCAACCGTAATTTTGCAAGGCAAAAGAAAACTTTGCACCGTGCATTTAACTTGAAGGACCTCCTGTAGTAGCACCAGGGTCAGTGCTCATGCCCTGCTGCGCATGTGGACATGTGTAGTACGCTCCCTTCATGAACATGCCAGCTCCCAAGGGATCGAGATACAGTATAGCAAAAGTTGCACGGAAGCATATTGATGTAAAACGGTGCATGTCAGTAGAAGGAAATATCGTATGAACCAATGGATAGCGGAATTTACCTCTGGAAGAACCAACTGGCTGACTGGAACCCTGGTGGTGTACTCCTGCTGCAGGTGGGCGAACTCCAGCTCCAACGGCCTGTGGAGGGTGCTGATGTACAGCTACGGAGGTACCGCGTTGACCGCACGACAAGTGAGTGCACGAATCACTGTGTGCATCAACCTACGGATCCTCCTGAAAGTCATCCTCTGCTCCTCCGCACTCAGCACGATCCTAATGTCCAACCGTCCAAACACCACGTCCACATCAGAATGAACCTGGCGCGTAGCGTCGGCCTTTTTCAAATGTTATTAAATATGTGTTAGAACCATGGACACGTACAAAGGAAATAGCAAAGTGCAAAGAGAACGTGACACACCGCGCGGAAGTACTCCTGGTCATGGTGTGTAGGGTACGTGTCTGTCACAGCGGCAACGTGTGGCTGTGGATCGGCTGGAGTGAACGTGATGCGTGTGCGGGTGCGAGGCTGGTACCACCTGAGATATCCTAGGTATGCGGCCTTAGTGTATAGCCAGACTTCGTCAATGACATCCTCCGTCGCCAACAACCAGCTGTCCACATATCTCTACAATCAGGGAACCCATAGAGTGCCAGCTCCCTGTCTCCTACGAGTATAGCTAGTTGCAGAGAGTGTATTAGACTTCATAAAAGAATTGTAATACTGAACGAAGTTCGCAGTTGTACTAACCGGTGAACGTCGCGCGGGACAACCTGCTCCACGGGCATAGAGAAGTACTGACGTAAGCCGAACTATTGCATCACGTGCTGCGGACAATGAGACTCGACGAAGATGTCGAGCACCATCGACGCTGTCGTCATCCAGTATGCCTAGTCATGCGTGCATAGAGCCAAGAGTCCGAGCAATGCATGGGCCACGATGGCCTCCGCACTGTACGACGTCACTGGGTTGCAGGCGATCGAACTCCATCACAAAGTCGGAGTAGACCCTCCTAACCTGCGCGTGGGCGTAACAACGCTACAAAATAGGACAGGGACAACACGTCAGCGTTTGCGCGTAGGCGATAAAACTAGAATTTCGCGTTACGTATCTCCCGGCGACACCAGACTGTCCCCATAGTCGGTCAGTCCTCGACCGACTGCTCGTACAAGCCTCCTAGGCCGCCCGTAGGGAGAGTGCCTAATTAGAGGGTGACCTATCACGAACCGCTCAGCCGCCCATAGCTGCAGAAGGAGAGAGCAACAAGCGATAAGCGCTCTAGGATCGGTCTTCGTGCATGCATCACAAAGACCACGGTACGCCGCTGCTAGCATAGCAGATCCCCAGCTCCACTGCGGTACGCTGGCGTCCTCGCCATCAACGATCGCACAGGCGTAGTGGATCAGCCCCTTGACCACCACGTGCCCCATCGTGTTGGTAAACATCACCCAGCCGAATAGTCAGAGCAGGTACGCCTCCAAGCTCTGTCGCACTGAGTAGTCATCAACGTCAGGGTGGAGCTGATCAGGCTGCAAAGCAAGATTATTGTTAGTTCCACTGATCCTTTACAGATCGGGCAATTATAAATCTAACAAATACGTGATTTACAGTGAATTGTAGCAACCAAGCCTTCGAGGGGCTGCTCGTAGTGTAAGGAGGTAGCGAACCCGGCGCACCAATTTCAGACAGGCGTTGCACATGACCGAACCGAACAGTGATATCCTCCGCCCATACATATGCCCCGTCAACCGGTCCCACAGCGTCCCCGTGAGGAGAAGGCCCAGCAGGTACGAGACGTCCTGAAGTGTGGGAGCCATCTCGCCGCACGAAAGGTGGAATGTGTGCGTCTCCGGTCTCCAGCGATCCACCAGTGCTACCAGAAGTGACCGGTCAGCGTCCCACCGCCTCGCAGAGTCCCTCTCATCTGGTGCGGCCTCGACTAGCCTGCATAGCGAAAAAAGTCCAGTCTCACGCAACCTGCTGAATATAGCACCGTAGTCAATATTACGAAACATAGATATGTACAAGTGTAGGGAAAAAAAATATTGGTACAACTCTTACCTCTCATGAAACCGGGGGTCTATACGCAAGAGGTGACGTGAAGGCCGCGGACGGAAAATGCTTAGCTTAGCACCCTCAACAGCTGACAGGTAAGACCTGTGGGACCGGTTGAGCCCCCGGTCTAGCAGCTCCGGTGTCTGGTACACCATACCTACATACAAATAGAAAGCTAGCGTATTTTTTATTGTGAAAGCAACAAGTAAGAGTCAGTTTGCAAAGTTAATTGAACAACCACATTAAAAATTAATGTAAAGGTTCATAACATTATTATATGATAATAAAGGATGACAATAGGGTACATATCGTTCTATAACAAAGATCAAGGACGCAACATAGCACGAGAACTTAAGTTACAGAATCTCTATTACATTAATACATGAACTAACACTACACCACAGCACCACCAAATGCACGAGAACGTCTAGGACGGGGTCGCCTTGAAGTGGTGCCTTCACCCGGGGGACGACTTACATCAATAACTGAACCCGATGGTCTAGCTTCCGCCGTGGTCGGGCCTGTTGCATCTTTCGGATATTTCTTGTAAGTATGGCCTTTCTGGTCGCACTTTGAACAACGTTTACACCTTCCACCCGCTTCGAACTCATCCATGTCATTACGAATACGTCTTTTCTTGCAGCAACCTGCTTTATCCCTCAATTTTGTTGGGTAAGGAATGTAGCTAACTTAGAGATGCTCGGTAGTAAATGTCCCTGCAATACTGAAGCCATATATCTCGTCACTCCAGGTACTGAAGATTGCTTCTTTCCTAAAATAAGGTGAGACAAAATGGCGTACTTCTATCCTGCAGTCAGCGTAGTGGCAATAATGTGAGAACATGGCTTGTGAAGCAGAGTAGGCTTTCGGCACGAGTACTTGCAGGTCCTGTCTTCCTTCAGCACGTACTCCTGCACAACTCTTTTAGGTAGATTCCACACATACCCTTGTCGACACACAATATTTCGAACCTGTGCTCTTGTTTACCTTGAGGTATAACTCGATGTCTTCGGGCTTTATTACTTTTATCTAGTATGTACTTAGTTAGTAATATGCCAAAGAAAAGATATTGTCTTCCATGGAGGGGCCAGCTGCTTTGAACCGATCTCTGAAGTACGTGCATGTGACATGCAAGATAAATTCAACAATGCCAACAAGTGGGAGCCCTCGAACACCACGCATTACCCAGTTGTAAACTTCTGCCAAATTCCTTATGCCGAATCAAGAACCATCTTTGTCAAACAACAAGACACATTTCTCTTTTAGCTCATTCTCAATCCAATCAGAAAATTTTCTAATCGACGATGCCGACCTTCTTCTCATACGAGGTCCATCACTTGAGAGAGGTCCAAGAGCTTGTAGAGCCGTATCCCCTACAAGGGTAGCCCTCCTGGGCTGCTCCTCTGTTTATTTAGACGTCAGCTCATCCAACCTCCTCCAAAACTCATTAAATTTCTTCTCTTAATTCTGGGTGCATACCCTCTTAAAATGATTCATAAGGTGCTTGTTCTTAAACTGCCTGTAAAAATTAGCACATATATGACGCATGCACCATCTACGTCGAACATCGGACCATCTTGGTGGGTACCCCTTATCTACGTAGCCATCCCTTAATTCCTCAATTGCCCTAGCAAGCCGGCGTGACGGTCATGCATTAGGCATACATCTGGCCTTATCCGTACAACTGTAAACTTAACCCATTCTAGAAACCAGTACCAGTTATCAGTGTTCTTACTCTCAACAAAAGCAAAAGCCATGGATAGAACTTTGTTGTTCCCGTCAACTCCAATTACTGTCAATATCTATCATCTATACTTTCATGTCAAAAATATCCCATTAATGTAGAAGATGGAACGACAATGCATAAATGCCTGAATGCAAGCACCTAATGCAAAGAATGCCCGTTACAACACACTTTGGTTACGATGGTCAATTGATAGGAAAGCTTTCAAGTCGTAATAGGTCTCTGGATTCCTCTAAAAAATGAAAGCTAAAAAACAAGGTAAATTATCATACGATACTTCAAATATGTCAAAGCTCATCTCCACAACCTTCTATTTCACCCTCCATACCTTCGCACAGCTAATTGTGTACTTGAATTTCTTCTCAATATGCCTAACAATTGACCTTGGTTCGTACCCCAGGTTGTTCACAATGTGAGAGTATATCTCTATTGCATCAAATATAGATGTCATATTTCTATGGTATTTCTTGACCCCTTGTAAGTGACAAGAATGCTCGGTCACGATTGACACTTGCCAATAATACTTCCATTTACCCTTGAATGCGTGCACCCACCATAGACACACATCCTTCACGCACTTCACTTCATACACCGACTTGCTTGACTTTTCACGACCCAGAACTCTCTTTGAAGTGACACCGCACATTGTTTCACTGCCTCCTTTAATTCCTCTATGTATGCATACTTAGCCCCCTCGATGACTTCGTTCTCCTTTTACGCCCATGGCACATGATGCCGCTCGGAGATAAAAAGTCCGAAGAAGCCCTCGTTGGTCCATTCTACAGGCATTACATTGTCCTTATCGGACGATTCATCATTCTCTGCATGCTCGTTATCAGCATCTTCCCTATCTGTTTCCTCAACGATGGTGTCGATTAGCTCTCCCTTGTCTACCGCACTTGTTGGCTGCCTATCTTCTACGTTCTCTCCTTTATTTTTCTCCATTGTTTCGGTATCATCTTCCGTCATACTTGGACCCTCATCATCTTGTACGGCCATTGCAACGGTGTTATTATTTTTGTACACCAACACTAGTATGCCAAATGGCCAACCACGTTGGAATGCATTCTCCACATACCATCTTCAAGTGGCAGTGCAATCCACCGGCATAAGTTCCCAAAAAAACATTCGACTGCACGACTCACTATAACATGCACGGTTATTGCGTTGATTTAGGGGTCAACTCGAAAGCCTCGCATCAACCAGTTGTACACTGACCCAAAACTTCTCTCAGCTGGCCTATCAATGCCCTTAGCCGTTGAACTGAACTCCGATAGATCTACACCCTATGGACCATACCTAACATTTCCTTGCCCGTGAAATAACTGAAATACCACCTTATTTGACATCTCTGTTGACGAAAAAATAAAATTAAACTAAGTACCAACATGCTCATCAGATCTAATACCGTGTAATCGACATTTTATAACCACCATCTCTACAAAAAATTATGTCGCCTAATAGGTTGACCTAAAAAACTACAGATCTACAAGTGTAACAACTTATTTTCATGTCGTACGATATACGAAACTAGTACAATACTACATCACTTCATTAATACAAATGAAAATTGCAAAGAGACAAAAGATTTTACCTACAGACGAATCCGTAAGCTAGCAAGATTTCGCCGCTTTCCTTCGCCTTCCCTCTCAGCTCTCTCTGCTTTTTTCTGTTATTTTTTAGAATTTTATGAATTTTTTGGAGGCTAGAAGGGGGTTTTATACTGAGCCACCAAAAAATCACCCTCCACTAGGGCGATTTTTAACACTTTTGTAGACGGCACCCTACCCCAGCGGCTGGGCGGTCGCCATTTATGCAAGCGGCTCCTTGGCCGGACAAAAATCGCCCTCCTAGAGAGCGGCAAGAGGGTCACCTGCAAGATGGCCGACCCGCGGGGCCGTCGCTTTTGTAGGCGGCCCCCTAGCTGGGAAAAAACCGCCCTCTAGGAGGGCGGGTGCCACCTGCAAAATGGCAAATGGTCCGACGGCCGCCCGACAATGTCGGCCAACGGCCGTCTGCCACATCATCTAAAACGTCCTCTAGGAAAAAAAACACCCTCTCAAAAGGTGTTGGGAGTATAAATTTGTAAATTTTCAAAACTAAAATATACTTTTGTAAATATTTTTAAAAAAATATATAAAAATAAAAAAAAATCTCCAAGATTAGGCAGGGGCAACGGGAGATAAACGGGCTGGGTGGGTGAGTAAGATGGGCTGACCTCTAGCGCAAAATGGTAAAATGGGCCCTGCTGGTTACCCAAGGAAGCTGAACTGAATGAATCTATGACATCCAAGCTTTATCTAATGGCTAGATTTAATTGAAGTGACGTGGCTCAACCTGAGGACAGCAAATTGCTATTATAAACTACACTAAGTGGGGATGAATTATATAGGTTTATAGGATATCGTGCGATGTGTAACGCTTTTATTGTGTGTGGTGAATCTGCACAAATATTAACCTGGGGGGACGGAGGAATCATCGACCAATGTCAATGCAGAATGCTGATGTATATTGTCCTCGTTTATGTTTAAGCTAACGGTATTATAATGCGTCCATGGTTCCGTAGGACATCCGGTACTCCAGCTGAGTTCATGTAAGCTGAGTTCATGTAATCTGTGAGCCTAAGTGCTGTATATAAACACAATGGCGAACGCCAAATCTTTCATATAAAGATTCCTGGAGAGGGATACCTATCGTTCATCAAAGAGAGATACCTGTCGTTGACAAATGGAATGAGCTTGGAAAAAGGTGTCTCCGGTGAGTCTTCACCAATTGACCATTGACTGGATTAGGCTCAATCGTGTAGCAGTATACTTTCTCTCTTTTTAAATATATGACATTAATTTTTTGACATGATGTTTGTCTTATTTAAAATTTTAGTACAAATATGTAAAAATATAAGTCATATTTAAAGTATATTTAATGATAAAATAAATTATAACAAAATAAATAATTTATTTTTTTTAATAATAGAAATTATCAAACGTCATGTTCATAAGTCAATATTGTCATATATTAAAAACAGAGGTAGTAGCAGATATTTTTGAAGAGTTTCATCTTTTTCAACTTCTCTTCTAAATGTAAGAGTTCTAAAACTCCTAGTCGCTTTTTTATCTTTTCTAGCCTATTTACCCTTACTAAATAAAATGACATTCTCTCGTAAATAAATGACTTCTTTTTCAACACACTGGAGTATAAACTAAAAAAGGCAACAAAGTTACTACTATTCGGTGCTAATTACCTCGTGGGGGGTTAGCTACGGAATTATCAGTTTGTGAGAGGAGCGAGTCTCCGAGAAGAATGGTTAATCAAACAGCCATCACGGTCAGTACTTTCATATTTTCACAGACACAGGGAGAGCGTGATTGTTCACCCGTGTCATGGCCCTCGTGGTTTAGGGTAGCTGGACCTCGGCTACGTAGTTCGTAGCCGCGATCCGTCTTCTCCGGCGAGGTTTTCCCCTCCGCCGCAGGCTTAGTTGTTTTAGAGAGAGAGAGAGATTAGATTGATAATACTTTGCTTAATTCTCCACGAGTCTGAGTACAGGGATATATAGCCTAAGGCCTAAACCGACTGGAGGCAACATGCTCCTAAAATTAGGTAACTAATCCTATCTTTCCTATTAGGGAATAGAAATAGGTAACTAATCCTATCTTTCCTTCTAGCCCCCGGTGGCTGGCTTGGCCCTGCGCCTGCGCATCGCCGTGCCACATGACATCTCTCCCTCCCTTCGGAGCAGCTCGCCCACGAGCTGCCGCAGACCTACTCGACGCGACCTAGGGTTAAGCCTTTTACATCTCGGCTTACCTTTCTTATTGAGAACGAAAATATGAAATAAAGTTAGACTATAACCATCTCGTCCTGGATCCCATGGAAATGTCCCAACAGCTAACTTCACGAGGCCTAAAAATCGGAGGATGTAGCAGCCAACGAGTCTGCTGGGCGCCTGAACAGATGAGACGGCCACTCCAGTTCTTGTCTCATATTGACCCACCGTTGGTGCCTGCTGCTGCGTTGCTATGGTTGTTGCCGGGAGACACCATACCTGGAACTCTGCAGGAAGTACAGGCGAGCGTGAGTGGTCAAACCTGTAGGCTGTGATTTGCCATCGCGCCGTCGTGAGCACCATGCGCCACGTCCGCACCATGCGCCGGACAAGAAAGCCTCGCACTGCTGCTTGCATGCGCATCGCTGCCTGCTCCTCCGATGATTTCTCCCCATGGAGAGCCTGCGCCCGCCGTCGTGCCAGGAGTCCCCGCGCTGCTGCCTGTAGGCGTACTGCTACCATGGCTTCTGTATCAGGTTGCTTTGGTTTTGATCCACTACCATGGCTTCTGCTACCGACGACGCCTTACACGCCCTTGCCGAGGGGCATCGTCTCATGTCTGAGCAGCTCCGTCATGTGGCCACAACGTTGGATCATCTGAGGGCACTACTCGAGGCGCAGGCCCATGAGCGCCGGGCGGCAGTACGCCTACAGGCAGCAGCGCGGGGACTCCTGGCACGACGGCGGGCGCAGGCTCTCCATGGGGAGAAATCATCGGAGGAGCAGGCAGCGATGCGCATGCAAGCAGCAGTGCGAGGCTTTCTTGTCCGGCGCATGGTGCGGACGTGGCGCATGGCACTCACGACGGCGCGATGGCAAATCACAGCCTACAGGTTTGACCACTCACGCTCGCCTGTACTTCCTGCAGAGTTCCAGGTATGGTGTCTCCCGGCAACAACCATAGCAACGCAGCAGCAGGCACCAACGGTGGGTCAATATGAGACAAGAACTGGAGTGGCCGTCTCATCTGTTCAGGCGCCCAGCAGACTCGTTGGCTGCTACATCCTCCGATTTTTAGGCCTCGTGAAGTTAGCTGTTGGGACATTCCCATGGGATCCAGGACGAGATGGTTATAGTCCAACTTTATTTCATATTTTCGTTCTCAATAAGAAAGGTAAGCCGAGATGTAAAAGGCTTAACCCTAGGTCGCGTCGAGTAGGTCTGCGGCAGCTCGTGGGCGAGCTGCTCCGAAGGGAGGGAGAGATGTCATGTGGCACGGCGATGCGCAGGCGCAGGGCCAAGCCAGCCACCGAGGGCTAGAAGGAAAGATAGGATTAGTTACCTATTTCTATTCCCTAATAGGAAAGATAGGATTAGTTACCTAATTTTAGGAGCATGTTGCCTCCAGTCGGTTTAGGCCTTAGGCTATATATCCCTGTACTCAGACTCGTGGAGAATTAAGCAAAGTATTATCAATCTAATCTCTCTCTCTCTCTAAAACAACTAAGCCTGCGGCGGAGGGGAAAACCTCGCCGGAGAAGACGGATCGCGGCTACGAACTACGTAGCCGAGGTCCAGCTACCCTAAACCACGAGGGCCATGACATCCCGTTTGTGTGTAAATTATAAAGTATTCAATAAAAAAACAAGTATCTGTGCTATTTAAGCACATCAAGTCAAAATGGAATCACTAGAAATACATAGTACAGTTGGGAAGATTTTGCACTGGTTTAGCTATTTGAGCTTTTGGCTGAAACCAGGGAGATCAATGACCTGGATCCTTGATATACCTTCTGCTTCCTCCCGCTCTTTCTGTGTGTTGTATCCCCAGTTCACTGCCCCAAATGGCATCGAAAAACATCACTCATAAAAATTAGTTCAGAAGTAATCAACAAAGGATATAGGATAACTAAAGGCATGACTTACCCAGGTAGAAGTTCCATTGGTCCAGTGCTGGGTCTTTAATGACATTCTTCAAAGTTGCAAGACGATCCTCAACGAAACTGGTTAAGATCCAGCAGAAAGAATTAACTTGTTAGGTTTAATTTATTACTACTTAAGAGTTACAATACTTTGAAGTAGAAATACAATCCTCAGCGCAACAATAAAAGGGAGAGGCCAGCCCATAGGTAGGTGACAATCTGCATATGTTAAGCCGCTCCCGATAACTCTAAACCACAACCGATCCTTATGTGCGCTAGAAGGAGATCAAAGGGCGATCTCCATTGCTGGTCAGTGCAGGTGGCAACCAGAAGGCCAATGCCACCCGCACCGTGAACACCAACACCGGCACCATCATTCTGCTACCACGCCAACAACCATGACTTCGTCGCCGACTACCGCAGTGGCTAAGATGGTGTCTTCCTCCACCGGTCACTACTTTAATCACCAATTCTGCATAGGCTTAGATGTTTAGACTAAAGGGGTGTTCGAATTGGCTTATCCGTGCGGCTTATAAGCCGCACGCAAAATGAGAAACATCATTAGCGCATGATTAATTAAGTATTAACTATTACAAACTTGAAAAATAGATCTATTTGATTTTTAGAGATACTTTCATATAGAAAGTTTTTGCAAAAAACACACCATTTTACCTTTTGGAAAGCGTGCTAACGGAAATCGAGGTATAAACCAAAAGCTACTAGCTGTTTCGAACGGCACCTAAGGTTAAGATATTGAATTAGCTCCAACACCTCTCAACCTCCTCTTGTTGGCTTGCTCACAGCCATCAACCCGGTGGTGCTGACCTCCGGTGGCTTGCATGCGCTTCCAACCTGGCTGGCGATGGTCGAGCCTAGTCCAGGGGTAAGAGGGTGAGGCAGAGCTTGGTCTAGCAAGAAAAGGTGGTGATTAGCGAAGCAGGACCATTGGTGTCATGTGCTTGCAGCGGAGCTTGATATGCAACATCAGAGCCTGAGCTGAGCCGACACCAGCTCAATTATTGCTCACTGAGACCCATGTCGGGCCTCATGTGCCCCCATCCATTCCCACCTGGTTGAACCCAGGGCCCAGACTCCGCATCAATGCCAGGAACCAGCAACAGCCCCTCCACCTCCAAGCTCCTCACCTTCATCCTGTCCAGCGGTGTGCTCGCCATAAACTCCAAGGAGTTCTCCACCCTTTGCAGTCTTGTTGCCACCACGTGGTGCCCCTCTATCACCATCTGCAGGAGTTCACATAGCATCTTGTGCAGGTTCAGCCAGAGCTCAGCAGCAGGGGGCAGGTGCCACTCAACTTTGTGGCGAACAAGCAAATTTCTCTAATAATTCTCACTGGATTCCCATTGCAGTTTAAGGATACCCCATCAGTTCAAGCAGTAAAGACAAACAAAAAACGTTTTTACTGGACAACTCTAACTAGCAAAGTAAGTGCGACCTAGTGATGAGGGAGGAAATATTGTTCGTCAGAAACATTCCAAAGAGAAAATAGCACCTGGAACACATATTTAATCAGGCAAACAATAGGAGCTTACTGAAATGTCAGGCCTCGATGCTGTGGCATTTGCTGCAGTTGCTGGAGAACTTTTACCTTTGGACTGCAGCACAAACTCACAGATTCAGTAATATGATTAACAGGTGACAAATTAAAAATTAAAAAAGTACTGAACCAACCCAGTGCCAAGCCCATATATCCTTTCAGAGGGAAATTCTATTCCAGCCAATTCTTTTAATAGTGCTTCAGCAAATCGGCCCTGAAAAATACAACCAAAGTTCACTAGTGATGACAGAGAACTATGAAAAACAAATATGAATTGCGTATAAGATCAACCGGTCCTTTGATCATTTCCCTTATGTAAATTAAAATAATACTAGTACAGATTTGCATGAAAGATGATAATAGGCATCATACGTACTACAGTGTTGTTGCCAAACCATGGATATTGTAACACCCTGAATTTATCCCCATATAAAAATATTGTGAAAAAAGAATTTTAGAAATTAAATTAAAAGCCTCAAGGAGTGTAAATAATAAAATCAGAGAAAAATCTACAACAAAAAGGGGATTGGAAATAATTTTGTAAAATTCTTTGTTTAATTATCTATTTCCTGGAATTTTCTGGGATTTATTTGATTAAGGGAAGTATTTTTGTGAATAAGATTGAGTTCACAGCATTAAAACAAAAGAAAAAGAAATAAAATCGTCCCCAGTCCCTGGGCCAAATCCGGCCCACTCTCTCCCTCTCTGCCTCGCTCTCCCAGCGCGCGAGAGCCAGCGGCCCAGTTGGCCCATCTTTTCTCTCTCATTTCTCTTCCGTCGACAGGTGGGCCCTACCTGTCAGGACCTTCTACCTCCAGCCATGTCCGAATCCGCGGCCGCTACAGTCCCACGCCAAATCCGATCCAATCTGGCTTCCTCGTGAGCCCGTTGTTCGAATTGGATGAGGGTTCCTCGTGAGCCCGTTGATCGAATTGGATGAGGGGAAACGATCCCCTAATCCTCCTCTTCCGTTTCCCCTCCTTTTCACACCTTATCCGGAGTTCATTGCCCGCCCGCGGAGCTCGGGATAGGCCTGGGATTCCTCCGCCGCCATGGGAGCCGTAACCGAGCAGGATTCCTCCGTTTCCCCCTTTAAGTAGCATCACCTGTGGCCCTAGGATCTTTTCCGAGCATCCTCCGAGCCCCTAGCCAGCCCTAGCCCCTTCCCCGTGCACGAGCCTAGATAGCCATCGCCGCCGAGGTCTTGGCCGCGTCTAGCTGCCGCCTCCACCGTCGCCCGTGCTCGCTGCCACCGCCGTTAGCACCGCCACACCTCGGGACGCCTCGGCCGCCACTCCTTTGCCTCCGGAAGTTGCCGGAGCATCATCGTCGCCAGGAGCCCGAAGACCGCCGCCGGCCTTCCTCATCGTCGAGTGTCGTCGGTTTCCCCACGGTGAGAACACCTTCGATCTCCTCTACCCGTTCCTGCCCTCGCCTCGCACCACCACACAGCCAATCGTCGGCGACCCTCGGGTCCCGTGCCGCTGCCGTTGCTGCCGTCCCCTGAGCCGCCGTGTCATCAACGTGGACGCTACGTCAGCCGCTCGGTCAGCAGTGGGGTCCCGCATCCCGATCAGATCGCAGCCCTAAGATGTTGGATTGAATCTCGGCCGTCCGATCTAGATTAGATCAAATCTCACCCCTTGGATTCAACTCAAAACCGCCGAGCAATCTGGACCGTCCGATCAACTCGCATAAAATCCTAACCGTCGGAACGTCTTGTGAACCTCGGTGGACTCGGTACACCATGAACCCGAGCCTTCCCTCTCTCTGCCAGTGGGCCCCTTTGGTCAGCTGGGTTCACCCCTCTCTCCCCGGTGACGTCATAATTCTTTTATCCAAATTAAATTAATTCCTTAATGATGCAATAAATCGGTTTAATTCTTTTACATGCTTTTAAAAGGGTTTAAACTTCTAAAATTCATAACTAATTCATCCGAACTCCGTTTGAGGTGATTCAACCTGCAAAATTCTTTAAAAATCAAGATCTACCCATTAAAAATATAATATTGTACTGTTCATAAGTGTTGATGTACTGTTTTTCTCATTTTCATTCATTGCCTTTAGTCACCGACGTTCCGGAAGAGTCACAGTTTCTCGAGGAGTGTTCCGAGGCTTGTGAGGAGCAACAAGGCGAGTCACACAGATTCCTCAATCCCTTTGAGCATATTGTTCCTATGTTTAAAGCTATATTTTTCTTCAACTTTGCATTTATTTTATAATGTCATCAGAAACAGGAAACCCTAATCCTTGTTTATGGCCTCTTTGACTTGATTACCTACTAATGTACCTATGAGAAAAATGTGACTAGCTAGCTTTATGTACTAGTTAGCTAGAATGGTTCTAGGAATATGCTTAGCCATGCTTAGAAAACTGTAGAACAACTTCGGGGCTATAGCTATCACTTTGATTTTAATAATTAGTTCACATGAAATGATGATTCAGTTCACGACTATGGTCGTGTGAGGATAACTTAATGGTCCACTAAAACTTGACTAAAAGGTGGGTTGCGAGCACCAAGGTTGGGATTATTGCTAGTGGTGCTCGTGACAGTAAGGACCGGTTCGCGGACTACTTGTTGCGAAGCAACACCTGTGCTAACCACAAGCAAAATGGGTAATGGCAGGAACCAAAGTGTAGTTCGTTCAACCAGAGGCCCCACGGTGTGTTGTGGCTGTGTCAATAAGACCACCATGGCTGCGTCAATAAGTCCATATCTTGGGCATTGGGCTGTCTCCTTGTCTAGTAACCTGATCAACCCTACCGGAGACTGGTGGTCCAGCAGGTGGCTCTCTTGTTGTGCGGGGTACATGGAGGGTCCTGTCACAATTCCAGTCCGAGATATCATGGTGATATTAAGACGCACAGTGATGTGTTGTGGAGTTATGTCTTGTGAGTAAATTGGTACACCTCTGGCCAAAGTAAAACTATTCGAATAGCCATGCCCACGGTTAAGGGCGGGACTAACGATGTTTTCTGTGATTAGTCCCACATTACTTAAATTTGATTATTGAAGGATAAATCATGGTTAGCTCCAGGTTGGAGTGGTTGGGCCTATACCATTCAATAGCGTTGGATAATATTGATTAATTATTGATGTTTTACTACCGTCTTAAATGCTTTATTAAATGTTGTTTATGCAAATTAAGCCCTATTATGCCATCCTTTGTTATCCTGTGCACTTGTATATTTGTTGTGTGGCTTGCGGAGTATTTCATGTACTCACCTTGCAATCAACAATCATCATTCAGAAGAGTACTTCAGCGAGGAGGATTTCTTGGAGGATTAAGCAGGAGCCTGGTCAAGTTCGTGGAGTGGGTTTCGTCACGTCGTCTTAGTTTATTTTCCACTGTTAGAACTTTATTATTTTTGAGAGGTACCATTCGCCTGTCAAGGGCGCCAAACCCTTGGCTGGCCGGACCGCGGCTACGTAGCTCGTAGCCGTCGGCCGTCTTCTCCGGTGAGGTTATGCCCCTCTACCGCAGGCTTAACAGAGGAGAGGAAGGTTAGGATAATTTCTTGCTTGATTTATTTGTCTCCAGATTACAAGTATAAATAGCCAAGGGCCAACCGAATTTGGAAGGCACTCCCTAATCTTAGGAATTAGCAACCACTAATCTAACTTCCTAAACTTAGCCACTCAGAGCCGATCCCGCGCGTTCAGCCGCGCGGCGGACATCGCGGGCGCGCCTGCGCCTGGTATAGGCCCGCCCGTACATGACATCTCTCCCCGCCTCGAAGTCCAGCTCGTCCTCGAGCTGAAAGGAAGGGAACCGGGCGCGGAAGTCCTCCAGGTCTTCCCATGTAGCCGACTCCGGTGGTTCACCCTGCCATTCCACAAGCACCTGGCGCACGCCCCGGGCCAGCCGTGCTCGGATCACCTTGGCCGGGGCAAGTACCACAGCGCCGTGCAGGAGTGGTGGTAGCAGCGGAGGGGCGGCCGGCGGGGCGCCGACGAACTTCTTGAGGACGCCGACGTGGAACACATCGTGGAGGCGGGCACCGGGAGGCAGCTGGAGCCGCACAGCCACCTCATTGATGAGCTCTGTGACCTGGTATGGCCCGACGTACCGCGGCTTGAGCTTCCCCGTAGCTGAGCGTGGGAGGGACGCTGCTGCCCGCTGCCGAAGGCGAAGAAGGGCCCAGTCGCCGACCTGGAAGGAGACCGGCCTGTGGTGCTGGTCATAGACGCGCTTCTGGGCCGCCTGCGCCTGTTCCAGGCGATAGCGGACGTCGTCGAGGAAGGCAGCGCGCTCCTCCATCTCCTGAGCCACCGCAGCGACCCGAGTCTCCCCGGGCTCATAAGAACGGATGGTCGGGGGGTCCCGGCCATAAACCACCCGAAACGGCGTGTCGCGGAGGGATGACTGGTAGGCAGTGTTGTAGGTGTACTCTGCCCATGGCAGCCAACGGAGCCACCGTCGGGGGCGGTCGCCGGTGAAGCAGCGCAGGTACATGACGATGACCCGATTGGCGGCCTCGGTCTGGCCGTCCGTCTGCGGATGAAAGGCCGACGACATGTACAGCTTCGTCCCAGTGAGCCGCATGAGCTCCTGCCAAAATGTCGAGGTGAACACCGGATCGCGGTCCGAGACGATGGACTGCGGGACGCCATGGAGGCGAACGATGTCGGCGAAGAAAGCTTGGGCGACGGACTCCGCGGTGTAGGGGTGCGCGAGCGGGATGAAGTGGCAATACTTGCTGAAACGGTCCACGACGGAGAGGATGACCGTCTTGCCCTGCACCTTGGGCAGCGCCTCAATGAAATCGATGCCGATGTCCGCCCACACCGCCGACGGTACGGCAAAGGTTGAAGTAGACCGGCCGGTCGGAGGTGATCGGACTTGTACTGCTGGCAGGTGGCGCACGCCTTCACGAAGTCCTGCACCAAACGACGCATGTTGGGAAAATGAAAATCCCGGCGGAGCCGGTGGAGTGTGCGGTGAATGCCCTCATGGCCGTCGTTGTGGACCGCGGCCACGATCTCCTGAAGCAGGGGTGACGCCGGGGGGATGTACAGGCGGCCGTCGAAGGCGACCATGCCGTCCGCCAGCGTCCAGGGAGCCGCGCGGGTGCCCGCCCGAACGTCCTCGTGGATGGCGACCAGGGCGGGGTCAGTGGCCTGAGCGTGGCGTAGGCGCTCGATGAAGTCGAAGCGGGGCGCCGAAATGGCCAGCACCCCGCCCTCGTCATTATCACGGCGGGAGAGGGCGTCGGCGACGACGTTGGTGGCGCCCGACCGGTACTCCACCGAGAAGTCGAAGCCCAGAAGTTTGCCGACCCAGTGGTGCTGAGGGATCGTGGCGAGGCGCTGGTCGAGGAGGTATTTGAGGCTGTAGTGGTCGGTCTTGACGATGAAGCGCCGCCCCCACAGGTACGGGCGCCAGTGCCGCACGGCCTGAACGAGACCGATAAGCTCGCGCTCGTAGGCGGCCAGCGAGCGGTGGCGAGGCGCCACAGGCCGGCTGAAGAAAGCCACCGGGTGGCCCTCCTGGACCAGGACCGCGCCGAAGCCGAACGTCGACGCGTCACACTCGACGGTGAATAGCTTGGCGAAGTCGGGCATGGCGAGGACGGGGGCAAACGTGACGGCGGCCTTGAGTGCTGAGAATGCCGCGGCCGCCGCGTCGTCCCAGGTGAAGCCCTCCTTGAGAAGAGCCGTCAGCGGAGCCGCGATCGCCCCGTAATTGTGGACGAACTTACGGTAGTACCCGGCGAGGCCGAGAAAACCACGCACCGCCCTGGGTGAGCGGGGGGCCGGCCACTCGTGGATCGCCTGCACCTTGGCCGGGTCCATGGCCACGCCGGCCGCGGAGATGACATGGCCGAGGTAGGAGACGGAGGAGGCACCAAAGGAACACTTGGTGCGCTTGACGAACAGCTGGTGTCGGCGAAGCTCGTCCAGCACGGCCCGGAGATGTCGAAGATGATCAGCCCACGTCTTGCTGTAAATCAAAATATCGTCAAAAAATACCAAGACGAAGCGGCGCAGGAACGGGCGGAGGACGTCGTTCATCAGTGCTTGGAATGTCACCGGGGCGTTGCACAGCCCGAACGCCATCACCAAGAACTCGTACAGGCCGTCGTGGGTGCGGAATGCCGTCTTGTGAACGTCCTCCGGCCGCATGCGCACCTGGTGATACCCGGACCGGAGGTCCAGCTTGGTGAAGAACTTGGCGCCATGGAGCTCGTCGAGGAGCTCGTCGACCACCGGAATCGGAAAGGCGTCCTTGACGGTGAGTGCGTTGAGCGCCCGGTAGTCGACGCAGAAGCGCCACGAACCATCGGGTTTCTTGACGAGGAGGACGGGCGACGAGAACGGCGAGTCGCTGCGGCGGACGATCCCCTACTCGATCATAGCGGCACACTGCCGCTCCAATTCGTCTTTGTGCGCGGCAGGGTACCGGTAGGGGCGGACGGCCACCGGCTGGCCATCGGGCTTGAGCGTGATGCGGTGGTCGTGCGCGCGTTTGGGGGGCAGACCGACGGGGTCCACGAAGAGCCCCCCAAACGAGAGCAGCAGCGCCTCGAGAAGGGAGTCCGGCGCTGTGGTGGCGCCCAAGGCCGGCACTGAAGGGCTGCCGACGCCGGTCCAGGAGACAGGGTGTCCCTGGTGCTGGAAAGTCATGCGCCGGCTGCCGAGGTCCCACACGATGGGGCCCAACGCGCCGAGCCACCGGGTGCCGAGGACGACGTCGTACCCGGCCAGCGGCATGACGTAGAGATCGGCCGGGAACGCCGCGCCGTTGATGAGCAGGGGCGCGTCGCGGATGACGCCGGCACAGGTGACCCGCTCGCCATTGGCGACCAAGGCGGTGAGACGGGGGCGTTGGCGGAGGGGCAGCCCGGAGCGCCTCGCCGCCGCTTCAGAGATGAAGTTGTGCGTGCTGCCGGAGTCCAGGAGGGCGACGAGGGACGCGGCACCCAGAGCCACGGCGATCTGCATAGTGCCCGTCACGGAACCCCTGCCACCGCCTGAAGGGAGAAGCAGGGCGCCTCGGCCTCGGGCGCAGCCTCGCCGGCGACGTCCGTGCTGTCGTCGATCTCCACCCCTCCAAGAAGAAGATGCGCCGGCAAAAGCGATTGTGGCCCGGGAATATTTCTCGTTACAATTAAAACAGAGGCCCAGACGACGCCGTTCCGCCATCTCCTCCGGTGTGAGGCGGCGCTGGTTGCCCTCGCCGCGGCCCTGCTGGGCGGCCGCCGGGGGCGCAGGGAGCGCCAGCGGCTGCTGGGGCGGTGGCAAGGCGGCCCGGGGTACGGGCGCGGGAAGGGGACCCCGCGCGGGCGCCCGAGGCGGAGGCGGCGCCGGCCGATCAGCCTCCATCAACTCCACCTGGCGCGCGAGGCTCATGGCAGCCCCGAGCGTTGCCGGATTGTGGATGCGGACGGCGTGGCTGAGGGGCGGCAGGAGGCCTCCAGTGAAGAGTTGGACCCGCTGCGCCTCGTCCAGGCGGCCGGCACGCGGCAGGAGGGCCTGGAACCGATTGGAGTAGTCCTCCACGGTTCCGGTCCGCCGGCACTCTGCCAACTCGAACAGGGGCGCCGAGCGGAGGGGAGGCCCAAACCGCAGATGGAGGAGGTCCTTGAAGTGCCCCCATGTCGGCGTGCCTTCGTCTTCATGGAGCTGGACGTACCAGAGCTGCGCGACGTCCTCCAGATGGTAAGAGGCCATCCACACGCGTTCCTCGGCCATGGTGCGCTGCTGACGGAAGTACGATTCGCATTTGTTGATGAAGAGCATCGGATCGGACTTGCCATCGAAGCGCGGGAAGTCCAATTTTTGGAATCTGGGAAGGCGATCAAGGTCGCGCTGACCCTCCGGGCGGCGGCCGTCGCCGCTGTCCGACGATGAGGACTTGTCCTTCATAGCCGCCATGTCTACCTTCAGGGCAGTCATCTCGGCGGTGAGGGACTGCAGGGACTCCAGCACATCGGCGATGGTTGGCTCACTCATGGCTGGCGGCGGCGCGGCGGAAACGGCGGCAGAGTGGGGCGATGGTAGGGGGCTATTGCGGTGGGCGGCTGCTGTGGAGGATTGATCGGAGCGGAAAGGCGAGGATCGACGTGACCGTGATACCAGGTTGTCAAGGGCGCCAAACCCTTGGCTGGCCGGACCGCGGCTACGTAGCTCGTAGCCATCGGCCGTCTTCTCCGGTGAGGTTATGCCCCTCTACCGCAGGCTTAACAGAGGAGAGGAAGGTTAGGATAATTTCTTGCTTGATTTATTTGTCTCCAGATTACAAGTATAAATAGCCAAGGGCCAACCGAATTTGGAAGGCACTCCCTAATCTTAGGAATTAGCAACCACTAATCTAACTTCCTAAACTTAGCCACTCAGAGCCGATCCCGCGCGTTCAGCCGCGCGGCGGACATCGCGGGCGCGCCTGCGCCTGGTATAGGCCCGCCCGTACATGACATCGCCTCTGTAATAAATAATTTTGTTATGTAAACAATTACTTTGTTATCAACTATGTCATGTGTGCCTCGGTTGATTCCTGGACGAGGATTTACACACAATAAAACTCCAGAATTTTGGATGGAAATTCTGGGCGTGACAGATATGTATTTTTAAAACGAGTGCATGCAGTAAACCAATATATACAATAAAGTTAAAGCCCAAATGTAGGATATCAAGTGAGGAACCTGTTTTGTAGTGACTATGTAAACTTCTGAGCTTGAAAATTTTAATGCATCAGCTGTTCCGGGATAAAATCTGCAGTTATGTATAATTGTCAATAGTTAGTTCCATATTGCTCAACATGACCAATGAACATGACACGCAGCCATGAAATCATTATAACGAACTCCTGAATAGTTCCATCAATGTTAAACAGCTTCATTATCATTTCATCAGTTATACTTTTCCAGAGGTGCTATAGTGGGATGAGATGGCTGAATATCAATACACCAAAGAAGCAATAGTACACATCAAAGCACATGCGTGCAGGCATATGTAGGAGCTACTCTATAGTAGCCTTCTTTAAAGGTTATACCATATGGAACTAGAAATTCATTTGGTTAACTCCATTTGGATAGCATCATACTCTTCTGGTACTTCATCAAATTTGGACACTAATCAGGAACAACAACAAAAGAAATTGCATATACATGTGGGTATGGTCTTATGACTGAATGTGCAAGTCTCAGCTCAGCGTCTAACTGGTGCAACAGTGAAGCATCCCTTCTAATTCCAAACACAGGATGAGAAGGTATTTTTCATAAATTTGTTTTAGTATTGGTTATATCGAAAAGAAAACACATTAATTGTTGGAAAGATAAAACCACCTGTTAGCACCTATCCAGCCAGACAAATCATTTTCAATCCAGTCATCCCTTATGCTGCCAAAGAGATCAACTAGAGAATCCCTATCTTCATTCCATTCATTCATAACTGTGGGCTTCAATTTTAACCAGTTCTCCAGTATTTCTTGGAGGCTAAGCCCATCTGCAACCTTGCACATGTGACCATGGCATAAACAACTGATAAAGCTAAAAATATATGCCTATTCATAATACTAGTATCATTGAATTCATTTCATCCGGTACTGATATATTATCAATAACATACATCCATCAGCAAAGTATTAAAGAGCTTACCGATGATTTCCGGGCAGAGGGTATCTGAATCTCAACAAGCAACCTGACAAGCAACAGATTCTCGTATCCTGTTTCCACCACTGGGCGAAGCTGAACAGCAGAAAACATTCTTAACCAGTATTTGATTGTGGTTAATAGAATTATTAAGAAGACTCTTGTGTTAATTATTGCTGCACCAACATGATAATATTTTTTTCTCGAACTTGGTGTGAGAGGGCTAAGACTATTCCCTCCCACGCAAGCTAAAGAATGTGAGACTCGAACCTGGGTAGGTGAGTTCACAACCATGTGTGCTCACCACTACACCCCAGAAGTGTTCTCAACCAACAAGATAATATGAAGTTGTGTTATGATGGTAAGCAGCATTTATAATCCATAGTGCTTACTTTGTGAAAAAGGAAATCCCTGGTTGTTTTACTAGAATCCCTCGAAAGGGATTTTCACAATGCTTTGCTTGGTTGATTTCTCAAATCTAATCCTAACATTAACTACTATCTCCGTCCCATATTATAGCTACCTCTAGCATTCAAATTTGATATTGAAGTAGATGTGATGCACAGTAAAGCAGATGTGAACCGAATAGGAGAACTACCCATTAGATTAATAAAGCAGGAGAAAAAAGCTTAAGCAAGAATTGGCTTAAGGGTTCACCGGTTCAGTAGTTTAGGACAGTACATTGTAAGATAGAGGAAATTCAACTATATCAGCAAGCTTCACTCCCTTCCATATTGTAAAGTTAGTAGAAGAGGATATGTCTGATAAACTGTACATTTGAACATGCTTTGTACCAGCTCTGATGGGCATTACACAATGCCACACTATGTAAAAGTTAAAATTCTTTTGGTTCCCCTGTTATTTTTGTCATGTCCGCTACAGTCACCAATTTATTTTATTCTAGTTTATCTTATTGTTATGAGATGCTATTGTCCGCTAGTACGAGAAATCATTTAGCTGTCAGTATTTGAGCAGAGCAATAACATTGAAATTGTTCCCATTCACCGGGCTCACTTACACAAACAACCCCAGAAGCAAAACTAGAATGGTCATATATATGCTAAGTTTGTACTAGATATAAGCCTACAGCCATAAGAACTAACTACAGAGCTGGCATACCCATCCGCATCAAACTGCAAGCGTGGCTGTGAAGGAACCAAAAGGACTCACGGTGTACATTTGCTCCACGATCCACTCCTCCATGGCGGCGTCGACCTGCTCAAACACCCATGGCCACCTCACCTTCGCGGCCTGCCAAAACCAAGCAAAAGAAACAGCGCAGGCATCAATGTACGAACGGACGGACAAGTAAGAAGGGGGGAAAGCGGGGACGGAAGAAGCGCGTGGAGGAACCTTGACGGCGGAGAGGGAGCTCTCGCCGCAGCTGTCGCAGAGGACGCCGTCGAAGTCAAGCGCGTACAGGTCGCCCCCCATCGCGCCGCCCCGGCCTCGGGCCTCCTTCCTCTCTCTCTCCGACCGGACGGCCAACGACGAGGAGGTTTGGCTTGCGGGACGGCGTTTTGATTTTTTTTTTCTTTTTTATTTCCTCCTTGTTTGGGTTGGTGAGGTGTGGATTAGGACGATGTGGGAAAATAACAGGGGGAGAGCTGCGTTCCGCACAGCGGAGACGGAATCGATATGTGCTGGGAAATTCCACGTTACAAAAGCATGACCATTTACGTATTTATAACTACTACTAAATATTCGTACGTTACAACGAATAACGAATAAAGATAAAAGAATAATAGTTTTATTCTTTCTTTTTATCGTTCAAACTACATTTAATATATAAAGAGAACAACCAAACCTCAACAAAGATATAATACACATAGCTCTCTCTAGAGAAGAAAACAGATGTACATGTGACAGACAAAGAACCTCTGCATATTTTCTGTTTTCTTAGGCAGGAGCTGATGACACTGGCATTAGACCAAATCAGCTCATAATAGCTTCTCATGAATATCAAAAAAGACTATCATCTGTTGTTCGTCTCATTGGCTTTGAGTCTCTGCATTAATTTTTATCTAAAGCTTTGTTAAATCATATTATCGTGTTAAGTAGAATATGCTATTAAAAGTATCACGGACTTTTCAGTTTTTACTACCATAAACTCATTAGTTTTAATTATCGTAAAATTTAAAATTCGTTAATTTAAAATTAATAAATATGAAGTTATATCCATCTTGAACTCTCAAGTAGTAATTTAATTTGTATAGCAAGTCATAATTAATATGGATTTTTCATTTAGTTTAAGGCACTAATTGAAAAATAATCCTTCAGTGTATAATAGATCTTTATATTACTAATATTAATAAAATGACCCATGCAACGCACGGGTTGGCGACAAGTTCGAATAATTTCATTCAAAAATATCAAACATTTATAATTTTGTTTAACAAAATAACAAATAGAGGATTCAAATACAGTAATGTTTTTCTTCAAATACAAAAATATGTTTAATTTATTTTATATGTACTGATTATTGAAAAATCATATACTTCATGCATGTATGCATGATTGAATAGCTAGGATGCATGTTGGGCGTGGTAACCATGGCACGCATGCAAGCTGGACGTGGTAACCATGGCACGCAACGCACGGTAAATAACACGCACGATTAAGGTAGCTACGTATTTATGTGCATCGGTACTTCACATATTTAGTTCATAATTTTTTGTTGATAAAATCGAGCCAATAATCAACAATCGACGGTTAGTATTACTCGAAAGCTCTTACCACTTGAGAGGGTAAGATGAGCACCCTAGAAACCTCGTGATAATTATATTAGTAGATTTATTGCTACCTAAACACGCATAGTTAATTTATTTCTTGGTACTCACCTTTGTCAAATGGGCTTTGCTACCTGTAACAGTTATTGATCAGGGTTACAGAGCAAAAAAAATTTGTCCCCAGAAAATTTCGTTTATTGTGCATATCCCTTTTTGTTAATGTAACTCTCGAACCCATGCCTCCAAGCATACAGACATCAGAGGAATGGATGAGGAAGAAGGCCCAGAAGCTGAAAGAGGATGTCCACACACTATTCTCGACTTGCAATAACGTCGTGGGGAAGATGAACTTAATCGATGCCATCCAACACCTTGGTAAAGATCACCTGTTCAAAGAAGAGATAGGAAAAGCACTAAGTGACATCAATAAAACTGAATTCACAAGTTCTAGCCTTCATGAAGTTGCTCTTCGGTTCAGGTTGCTTAGGGAGCAGGGGTTTTGGGTTACTCCAGGTATCCATCAAATACAACGTAATTAATGCCTTGAAAAATGTATTGGATCAATCATTGATCTCCATGTTAACTAATACTGACCAGTATAACAAAATGGATATATTCATATATAGGTATTATTGAGAAGTACAAAATCAGTTGTTGCACCAATTACCAAATTTTACGATATCACCTTTAATATTTTATTGTTGTTTGTTTTCATATTTTTGGAGTTCAACACAAATTTACTGTCGATACAAATATTTTGAAAGTGTGTTTTGTTGGTCTTTATCAAACTCATATTTATACGTTTAAAGTAAAACTTTATATTTTTTGTTTTAGTCTGAGAATAACGAAAGGCAAAATAAAAAACAAAATTAACATGTCAGCTGTTGAATATTATTGCGTAGTGGTTCAAAACATGAATTACCCTATAGATAAGAAAAATTAAGTTTAGCTTATATTCTATATAGACAAATTAAGAATTAAAATAGATTACACATTAAACTTTCATTATTGTCTTACAGATGCATTAAACAAATTCAAGGGCGATGACAGGAGGTTCAGTTATGGAATATTTGATGAACCAAAGGGGTTATTTGATGAACCAAAGGGGTTATTAAGTTTATACAATGCATCTCACCTTCTTATTCATGATGAGCTAGAACTTGAAGAAGCCATCGCTTTTGCAAGGCACCATCTCAAATCAAGGAGTCAGGACATTGGTCTGGTGCCTCCTTTAGCTAATCAAGTCAAGCGTGCCCTTCACATACCACTGCCAAGGACCAACAAGAGAGTAGAGGCATTGCATTATGTGTTGGAGTATGAACAAGAGGAGGGACACATTGCAATTCTTCTGAACCTTGCAAAGCTAGATTTTAACCTTCTCCAGCATGATCACTTGAATGAGCTCAAAGCGATTTCTGAGTATATTCGTCACTTTGATATATATACCCACCAAGTATTTAGATATGATCATAGCAATTAATCTCAACTATATATATTTTCCATATTAGTCCTGGGAAACTGTCATGCTATCATACAGATAGTATAAGCATGTGTTCTAAAAGTATATATCTGATATAGGATATATTATCATCAGTCTTGTAATAGATTCAAATCCAATCATGGGTACTTTCATTTTTCACGAGAGCAAGCGGTTTTTGGCAAGAAAGGGACGAGCATTGCACCACACATGATCAACTGATCAGCATTTGCTTTTTGAAGGACATAGAACACAACTTGCTGAAACTACAATATCCTACTGAACACAGATGGTATTCACAATCCTCCGCAACTCTACGACCAAATTCAGAGTACAATCTAAAATAGAGGATCCAGTGCTAAAGCTTAGCAGTAATTCGGATTGCAGGGGAAATGCAAAAAAATGAACTAGTAGGCGTGGTCGCATCCCTTGACGAGAGCCATCTCTTGCAGGGCGATCTTATCCAAACAAATCGTGCACACCCCGCAATCCACTGCCCGGTCACCACCACCAACGCCACCGCCCACGGCTGCCACCTAACACAACAACATCAACCAAGCAAGATTAACCCCCACACCAACAAACAGATCGGGCGGATTCCCGCAGATCCAGCTTGCACCCACCTTGTCGATGGGAAGAGTCGCGGTGGGGAGGGGGACGAATTCGGCCGAGGACGAGGAGGACGACGCGGCGGCGGCGGTGGCGGCCATGTCAGTGGCTGGAGTCGTCCTCGGCCTTGTCCAGGAACGACCCCTTGGCCTCCTCCGACGACATCCACCGCGGGCCCCACAGGGCCTCCCGAAGCGCCGCCGCGGGCCTGAGCAACGCCGCCGAGGAGGAGAAGGGGGCCACCGCCACGCGGAGGTGCCTCAAAAGCAAGCTCCTCGCCCCGACAATTCTGGAGAGGAGATGGGCAGGAGGTGCCTCGTAGATTCTGGGTGGGGATCGGCGGCGCCGGCAGCAAGAGGGAGAGAGACTTTAGTTGGCCAGATCTAGTGTCATCCCGGCTTTGGACGACATGATCCAGCCTCTCCAGCGGCGTTGCTGAGAGAGGAGGGGAAGCAGACCCGAGCGCACGTCGGTGAGAGAGAGGACGGATGGGAGGGGATTCGGTGGCGGCGGCTTGTGCTACACGGTGACCACTGGACCTCAAGGTGGTGAGGTCAAGGAAGCCTAGATCCACCTCCGCAACGACGACGCCTACGGCGGATGGGACGTAGATGACCTGGGAGCGTGTGGGAGGGAGGGAGCGGCAGTTGCGGCGCCGAATGGGGCCGATGAGGGGTGGCGGTGGGCGTCGCGACTCGCGAATTGCCAGAGCGGGGGAGGGAGGGAGGCGTTGGGGCTACAGGTGGCCAAACAGGCGGACCGGGCCGGCACGATCCGAGGCACGGTCCGGCATGGCCCGCTACGGCACGGCCCGTGTAGGCACGGTTCCTGTAGCGGACCGTGTCGTGCCGGCCCGCGTGCCTCCCCGGCCCAGGCACGGCACGCCGAGGGCCTGGGCCATGCCGGCACGGCCCGTCGGCGGCCCACCGTGTCTGGGTCGGCCCTGTCCGCCGACGCCTGCCGCCGCGCGTCCGGCGTCCCCGACCTCCGCCGCCTGCCGCCGCCCTCCGCCGCCGCCTCCCCGCCTGCGCGCCGCCCTCCACCGCCGCCTGCTGCCGCCTCGGTCTCCTCCCAGCCTCCTCGGCTCCTCCGCCTCCTCCCGTCGCCTCGACCTCCTCAGCTCCTCCACCTCGTCCCGCGGCCTCGGCCTCCTCCGCCCCCTCGGCCGCCGCCTACCCGCCTGCGCGCCGCCCCACGAGGCTGCCCTCCGCCGCCTTCCCGCCTGCGCCGAGTCCCGACTCCCGACTAAGTCAAGTGAGAGTGACTGAGAGATGAGTGCTCGTGCCCGTGCCCCGTGCAGTCCCCATGCCCCGTTCCCGTGCCTGTGCCCCGTGCCGTGCCGGCCCGCTACAGTCCACAGGCCGTGCCATGCCGGCCCACAGTGCCGCACCGCCGGCCCAGGCACGGCACGGCTACTCGGGCCGTGCCGGCACGGGCCACGGCCAACCGTGCCAGGCCGGCCCAGGCACAGTTACTGTAGCACCGTGCCCGGGCCGGCCCGACGGGGCACGGCCCATTTGGACATCTCTAGTTGGGGCAGGGGGAGGGCTGTAGAGATGTCCAAATGGGCCGTGCCCCGTCGGGCCGGCCCGGGCATGGTGCTACAGTAACCATGCCTGGGCTGGCCCGGCACGGTTGGCCGTGGACCGTGCCGGCATGGTCCCAGTAGCCGTTGACTGTAGCGGGCCGGCACGGCACGGCACGGGGCACGGGCCGGCACGGCCCCCCCCCCGGAGGGCGGCGGCGGAGGCCGCGCCGCCGTGGCAGGCGTCTGCAGCCGGCGGAGGCTGAGGGAGGCGTTGGCGGCCGAGGCCGGGGAGGCGCCCGGGCGCGGAGGCGGCGGCGGAGGGCGAGGCAGCAGCCGGAAGGAGGCGGGCATCGGCCGGGAGGAGGTGGCGGAGCCGAGGAGGCCGGGAGGAGGCGGCGGGAGGCCGAGGAGGCCGAGGCGGCGGGAGGAGGTGGAGGAGCCGAGGAGGCCGGGAGGAGGCCGAGGCGGCGGTGGGAGGCCGAGGAGGCAGAGGAGGAGGAGGCGGGAGGAGGCCGAGGAGGCGGAGGAGCCGAGGAGAGGAGGCCGGGAGGAGGCGGAGGAGGCCGAGACGGCGGGAGGCCAAGGAGGTCGGGAGGAAGCCGAGGAGGCAGAGGAGCCGAGGAGAGGAGGCCGGGAGGAGGTCGAGGCCGGGTGCGTGCGGGAGGAGGAGGAGGCAGGCGACCGTTGCACTGACATCTGCCCGTTGCGACGCTGATGACCGTTTGCTACAGTGTTCGGCCGCGTTGGCCCAGTAAAAAATTGACATGTGTCCCAATGGTCCGAAATAACGGCTAGATTTTGAATCTAGCCGTTGCAGGACAAAAAAAATCCGAAAAAATATCAAAAAAATCTAAAAAATTGTGAAATTTTTTCTATAAATAGGGGAACCCCTAGCCACATTTTTGCTCATCCAAACCTCCCAATCTCTCCTCTTGTGCTCTATTCTCCTCTCTTTTGCTCTCTTTGCTCAAAATTTTTGATTTAGACAAAATTTTGTCTAAAATTAAAAAAATTTCCACATTCTCATAGGTAATAGCTACAGCCTCCGGTGCTCCTGCAAGGTAAAAAAATCCTAAATTTTCTTCTTTGTTCCTACTAATTTTCTCTATTTATATTGCAGGATGGATCCGAACTACCCGATGTTCCAACTGAGCGACTTCGACCCGAGCTATCTATCGATGTCACAAGAAGACGACTCCGGGTCGGCTCCTACACCACAAGAACATCCGGAGGAAATACATGCGGCTTCAGAAGGATCCGGAACTGCGAGCGGGAGCCTATCAATGGCAACCGGCTCAAAGAGATCAAGAACTTCTTCCGCCTAGCAACATTTTGATGAGATCAAGGAGACCGCCGTAGATGGAAGGGAGGTAACTTACGCGAAATGTAAATGTCGGAGGATGGAACTCCAACCGCGGGGAGTCTGGAGACCCCCCGTTTGAGTTCGGCCAGGGGAGTTGCTCACAGGACGGCTGCGACGTCTCGGAGACGATCGGTGCTCAGGCGCCGGGGGCCCGGGCTGAGATGGCACACAAGAGAGACAGGAGGCTTAGACAGGTTCGGGCCACACGGGGGCGTAAAACCCTACTCCTATATGTGTTTTCTATGTGGGAGATGAATGTGATTTTGGTGTTACAAGATGTTCTCGGCCGTGCTCTGGAGCTAGACCTCCCTTCCCAAAGAGAGACTGAGCGAGCTGAAGAAGACGAACAGTAGCGAGAGATCGAGCTAGAGCCAGAGATTGAGTGTCCTCTTCCAGCCTGTGGCATGGATCCTCCTTTTATCGATCAAGGGGAGTCCACAGCGCCGAGCACCCGGAAAAAGATTTTAGGTATGCTATGTCTTGTCGTGCACGTCCGCGCCCGTTCGCTCCTGCCTGCTGAGCCATGTTGTCGGAGGATGAAACCTCGACGGCGGGAAGTCGGGTGACCCCCCTTTGAGATTCGGCCAGGGGAGTAGTTCTCAGGCGAAGTCGGCGTCAGTGTGTATCAGCGGATCGATGGATGAACCGAAAGGAAGAAAGCGCACGACGAAGACAGGAGGATTTATACAGGTTCGGGCCGCGCGGAGGCGTAATACCCTACTCCTGTGCCTGTGTGTATGCTATGTAGGGGTGAATGTGGTTGCGGTGTTACCAGATGAGCTCAGCCTGCCTGCCGGAGCTGAGGAAGAAGAAAGCTCAGGAACCGGTCGAGCTGGGAGAGAGTGAGCCCGTCCCTTCTAAATGTGGCATGGATCCTCCTTTATAGGCGAGGGGAATCCACAATGCCGAAGTACATGAAGAGGGAGAGAAAGCAATGTCTTGTCGCACGTCTCCGCCTGCTGCCACCTGCTATGTCCACGCCGGGGTAGGTCGGCTGCGGGCGGCCAGTCTTCGGGACTTGAGGATGTGACGGGGTGTGACGGAGCGTCTGGTCGTCTGGTCGTCTTGGTTGATGGAGCGGGGAGACGTGACGGCGCACGCCTCCAAGTCAAAAAGGCTCTGACTGTGAACAGCAATTGCACAGTGAAAGGAGCCTCCGTAGTCAAAAAGGCTCTGACTGCACGGGAGCGGGCGACAGCTGTGTCACGCCCCCGTCGGCTCATCGTAAATGCAGGTAGTTGGAGAGTTGGTCCGCTTAGAGTTCTTCGGGTGGATCGGCCCGGCAAGCCGAGGCGATCGGCTCTCGGGGCGGCACTCGGGGCCGAGGCGATCGGGGGCAGTCGGCACTAGGGCAGTCGGCACCCGGGCAGTCGGCATCGGCTCCGGGGCAGTCGGCAGTCGGCCCCGTGGCCGGGCATCGGCCCCGGGGCAGTCGGCAGTCGGCATCGGCTCCGGGGGAGTCGGCACCCGGGCAGTCGGCATCGGCTCCAGGGCAGTCGGCAGTCGGCCCCGTGGCCGGGCATCGGCCCCCGGGAGCGGTCCAGTCGGGAATCGGCACCCGGGTCCAGGGCGACCATCCCCCGGGACCGGGGGATGCGCGTCTGGGCCCGGCCAGTGCCCGGGCCCCTGATACTTGGCGGGAGAGCGGCCGTAGCCGGTCTTCTCTTGCGCGAAATGTGGACTCCAGAGTATTTGCCACGGCCGAAGACCCTCGCGTCCCCGGGGACTGGGGGACCCCAGTCCTATTTCGCCGACAGTGGCCCCTGGCCCTGTTGCTCGGCCGGGATCAGCCCCGGGCAGGAACAGGGCCACGTCTTGAAGAAAAGAGGGGACGCGGGGCGCACCTGGTTCACCACGGACTGATGTAGCTTGACGACTTGTTGATTCAGATGGGATCAGATATGGCCGGGACCCGGACGACCCGGCTGTACTGCGCAGGATACGTGTCCGGGACCCGGGGGCCCCGGACTGAAATAGGGTTTGATATCCGCCGGGTTCCGAGGGCCCGGGCTTGAATATTGGATGTGAGACGACCTTCCGGACGCATTCTCGCCGGGGCGGTGCTGTCCGGGCTATCGCGCCCTATTCTGGGTGTCGCGTTCCTAGGCTTGCACTCGCCTTGGCGAGGCCGCCCTGGTTCGGCACCTCAGTGTCGGGCCCATGGCACGGGTTCGGGAACCCGTGCCGCGGCTCAAATTTGTGCCCGGGACCCAAAGGCCCCGGACTGGAATGTGATTTGATATGTATGATTGATATGTGCCCGGGTACGGGGCCCGGGTAAGGACATGGACCATATTGGGACGATTTCCCCGGAGCCGCGTTTATCGAGCGCGGCGCTGTCCGGGTACTCGCGCCTTATTGAGGCCATTCCGGCTCGGGAGCGGGATTCGGACCGTCCGCATAGGGGTCGGACCGTTCGAGTCGCTACAACCGGACCGTCCGTCGAGGGATCGGACCGTCCGAATCGCCTCGATCGCGCTTGGGGTACTACCGCTTCTACCGGATCTCGGGCTCGGCTCCCTCGGGAGGGCGCGAGCTCTGGAGACCGGGAGCAGCTATGTGCCCGGGAGCCAGGGGCTCCTATCCGCACGGGCTCAGGTCCCTTGCGAGGGAGCGAGCTCTCCGTGACCGAGAGAAGACCATCAAGTGGGAGCTGCCGATCTCATCGAGAGCGGTCGGTCAACCGGGAACTAATCAACCGGGTGCGGCCGATCAACCGGGAGCGAGCGAACTCTCGAGACCGGGGGAAGACCATCAACCGGGAACGGATCAACCGGGAGGTGCCGATCTATCGGGAGCGGTCGGACTCTCGAGACCGGGAGAAGATCCTCGACCGGGAGCGGCCGATCAACCGGGAACGGATCAACCGGGAGCGGCCGATCCACCGGGAGCAGCCGTTCCACCGGGAACCCATCAACCGGGAGCGGCTTGCCCGGACTCGCGCTCGCACTTGCGCTCCGGTTTGCCTGTCTTGTACTAAGAGGGATATTTACATGTTTATGTGATCAAGTTTATATTTTCTTACCTTGGTTTATGGTGTTGTTTGGAGGTTGCTGGTGTTCGGGAGTGCCGAATACCGGGCGCGATCTTGACGGCGGGAGCCGGCAGTCGTGAACTACCGCCGGGCCCGAGGCCCTTAGCCGGGCCCTGGCACAGCCGCTTGCCCCAGGAGCTCGGTCCCCAGGGGCAGCGATCGTGATGGTCTCCCGCCCCGGGGACCCGGTCCCCGGGGCGCAAGCATTCGGACGCGGGCCTTCCGGAGCGATGAAGTCCATAGCTCCGGCCCCTTCCGTCTTGCGGATCCGGGGGCCTTCCGTGCCCGGGGGCGTCGCTGACCGAGGGGGTGCAGCGAGGACAGCCCTTTAACTCGCCGAGAGCCCTTCAGGGTCTGATCCTGACCGAGCGCGAGGTCCCCCGGCAGCAAAGTATCCGGCGCCTCGCCGGGGGACGGGTAGGAGCTGGGCAGGCCGGGCACCGTGGCCGGTCCTGGAACCTAGGCTATACATACGACGGGGGAAAAAATACAAATTGAGTAATATGTAAAGGTGGATAAGGTAACGTATCTGGACATTGCGGAGGGCGTCGTGGCACTGCGAACACGGTCCCGGGGCCGGGAGCGTCGCTCGCCCCCGGGAACGTCGAGTACCGGACCGACTCGCCGTGAACCGTCGTCGCGCCCAGGTTCCCTTCGAGGGGCTTTGAGCGGCCGCCTGCCCGGGGTGCTCGGTCCGCGACGGCTGCGAGGGGCCCGGGGACGAGTCCGGCGGGACGGTCAAGTCCGTAGTTTCGACCCCTCCTGTCTTCCGGGTCCAGGGGCCCTCCGTGCTCCCGGGCGCCTGTGCCCCTGGGAGCGCCGCGAGGCCGCGGAAACAAGCTTGACCGGAGACGGGGCCACCAGGCAGCGGAGCATCCGGCACCCCGTCGGTTGCCGGGGAGGAGCCGGTCAGGCCGGGCGCCGCAGCTAGCCCCGGGGACCTAGGCTGTTCATACAAATAGGGGACGAATACGACTTAAGCAGTATGTAAGTTTGGATAAGGTTACATATCTGGATGTTGTCAGTGGCAGTATGGCTTTGCGAGCACGATCCCGGGGCCGGGAGCGTCGGTCGCCCCCGGGAGCACCGAGGACCGGGCCGATCTGCCGTGATCCGCCGTGGCGCCCAAGTCCCCGGGGGGTCGGCCCCAAGGGGCCACGGGCGTCCGAGCGCGAGCCTTGCGGAGTTGGTTCAGTTTGTAGGCTCGGCCCCTTCGTCTTCCGGGTCCGGGGGACCTCCGCGCCCCCAGGAGCTATTGGCCCAGGGAGCACCGCGAAGCCGCGGGAACGGAGACGATCGGTCGCGGGGTCGCCGGGCAGCGGAGCATCCGGCGCCCCGTCGGTTGCCGGGGAGGAGCCGGTTAGGCCGGGCTTCCGCAGCCCGCGTTGAGGTTCGGAAAGCCTGCCTTAAACCTGCCGGGAACTGGTGTAATCTGCGCACGATGAATTTGTGAGAGTATTTGGCTCATTCCCCTGTTCGTCCCATGCTACGAATCGTGGCGTCGATCATCTCTCGATGGCGTCCTCGGGGTCGCGATCGTGCGGAGGAAAAGATCACGCATAACCATTTCACCCCCTACCTCCGGAAAGAACCGACCCCGAAGCTAGCTAGGCAAGGCGCCGGAGCCGCCGGGACCCGGGGCGCCTCCCGGAGGGCGCCCTTAGGTCCCCGCGAGCTTGACAACGCCCTGGACCTAGCACGTCGGGATACGATTACTCGTTGGTAGGGGACTGATGATAATGCGCGAACCCCAACCGTCGCACGGGCGCGGCCCGATTATGCCCCCAAGGGATGAGACAGCCACGAGCGCAACACATGGAAACAGAAGGAAGGGAGGATACCGGGAAAGATATTAAAATGCTGTTTATATGAAAGCGCATACACATGGGGCCCCGGCCAGCGCCGAGATTTCGAGGAATCCGGCACTGGCCCGGGCACACCGGAACTTACGGGATGTATTTATAGATGAAATTTGTGAAGATGCTCCCAGGCTTACCGAGCCCGGTCGAGAAACGCCGATCACCAGGAAGGGGCCTTCCCACGGGGGGAAGATTTATTTCATTCCGACCCGTGCGAGGACACGGCGGAGATTTTAACCCCCAACCTGGAGTGATCGGGCCCGATCCTTACGCCAAAGATAGCGCTTGAGGCCTTGCTGGTACGAGTGACGTGGGGCGGAGCACGCCACCTTGGTTCCTCGAGGAAGTCGAGGTCGCCGAGCTGCATGTTGTTGTGGTTGATGTCGCCGTTGTAGTGCTGTACCGTCCAGCGAGGGATCGGACCGTCCGACGAGGGATCGGACCGTCCGTTCCGCCTCGATCGGGCCTGTCCTGCTACCGCTCCTGCCGGGACTTCTTGACGCGCTTGGCCAACTGTTGGACGGCGTGGCACTCTGTGAGGCCGTGCAAGGCCGTCTCGTGGACGGTGCACCACTTCCGGGCCATTGCCGGCTCGACGCGCTCGGCCATCTTCTGGACGGCACGGCACTCCGTGATGTCATGCCGGTCTGTGTCATGGAAGGCGCACCACCCCCGGGCTATGGCTGGCTCGACATGCTCGGCCAAGCCCTGGATGGCGCGGCACCCTGTGAGGTCGTGCCAGTCCGTCTCGTGGACAGGGCACCACTTCCGGGCTACTGCCGGCTTGAGATGCTCGGCCATCTTTTTGACGGCCCGGCACTCCGTGAGGTCGTGCCGGTCCGTCTGGTGGAAGGCGCACCACCTCCGGACCATGGCCGATGGCGGCGGTGCAAGTGTGGCCTTCCGGCGCTTCCTCCTGTTCCGCCGTGATGCAGAACGTGAGGTTTTACCATCTTCTCCAGGGCCCTGGTTGGGGGCCCCAGGACTTGCGGCAGCGTTCCCGCGCCGCTCGCGCTGCCGCTTGATCGTGACCCCGGCGTCCTCCTGAGCCCGCATCCGGTTCAGCCGGTCGCGGAGGTCGCCATGGCCATTGTTGGCCGGAGGCCCGGCCCGCCTGGCTAGCGCTGTGCTCCCCCAGGAAGACGGGGAGCGTGGCGGGCTCACCGATAGGCTAACGTCTCCCGGCGGGGTGAAGCCGCCGGGCCCCTCGCTGAAGTCCCGCGGACGATGGCCTCCTGCCATGAAGTGCGCCGGTCTTGGGGACGTCGGCATGTCACCTGAAAAGGAAACTCCCCCTACCTGGCGCGCCAGCTGTCGGAGGATGAAACCTCGACGGCGGGAAGTCGGGTGACCCCCCTTTGAGATTCGGCCAGGGGAGTAGTTCTCAGGCGAAGTCGGCGTCAGTGTGTATCAGCGGATCGATGGATGAACCGAAAGGAAGAAAGCGCACGACGAAGACAGGAGGATTTATACAGGTTCGGGCCGCGCGGAGGCGTAATACCCTACTCCTGTGCCTGTGTGTATGCTATGTAGGGGTGAATGTGGTTGCGGTGTTACCAGATGAGCTCAGCCCACCTGCTGGAGCTGAGGAAGAAGAAAGCTCAGGAACCGGTCGAGCTGGGAGAGAGCGAGCCCGTCCCTTCTAAATGTGGCATGGATCCTCCTTTATAGGCGAGGGGAATCCACAATGCCGAAGTACATGAAGAGGGAGAGAAAGCAATGTCTTGTCGCACGTCTCCGCCTGCTGCCACCTGCTATGTCCACGCCGGGGTAGGTCGGCTGCGGGCGGCCAGTCTTCGGGACTTGAGGATGTGACGGGGTGTGACGGAGCGTCTGGTCGTCTGGTCGTCTTGGTTGATGGAGCGGGGAGACGTGACGGCGCATGCCTCCAAGTCAAAAAGGCTCTGACTGTGAACAGCAATTGCACAGTGAAAGGAGCCTCCGTAGTCAAAAAGGCTCTGACTGCACGGGAGCGGGCGACAGCTGTGTCACGCCCCCGTCGGCTCATCGTAAATGCGGGTAGTTGGAGAGTTGGTCCGCTTAGAGTTCTTCGGGTGGATCGGCCCGGCAAGCCGAGGCGATCGGCTCTCGGGGCGGCACTCGGGGCCGAGGCGATCGGGGGCAGTCGGCACTAGGGCAGTCGGCACCCGGGCAGTCGGCATCGGCTCCGGGGCAGTCGGCAGTCGGCCCCGTGGCCGGGCATCGGCCCCGGGGCAGTCGGCAGTCGGCATCGGCTCCGGGGCAGTCGGCAGTCGGCCCCGTGGCCGGGCATCGGCCCCCGGGAGCGGTCCAGTCGGGAATCGGCACCCGGGTCCAGGGCGACCATCCCCCGGGACCGGGGGATGCGCGTCTGGGCCCGGCCAGTGCCCGGGCCCCTGATACTTGGCGGGAGAGCGGCCGTAGCCGGTCTTCTCTTGCGCGAAATGTGGACTCCGGAGTATTTGCCGCGGCCGAAGACCCTCGCGTCCCCGGGGACTGGGGGACCCCAGTCCTATTTCGCCGACACACGCCGGGGTTGGTTTGCTACAGAGGCCTAAGTCGTGGAGATGTGACGACGCACGCCCTCGCGCCAAAGTCAAAAGTCTCTGACTAGGAGCCGGCCCATGGGGGGCCGTCACGAGCCGTCATGCGTGGCAGAGCGGGCGACAGGGGCGACGCGCCCCGTCGCCTCGTCATTAATGCGGGTAGTTGGGGGTTGACCCGCTCGAGTCAGGTAAGTGCCCGGGGCAGAGAGCTCACCGAGCCCTCCGCGCGCACAAGGCGTCATGCCCTTCGGGGACCGAAGCTATGGGCCCCGGGACCGGGGGGCGAGACCCGGGGCCGGGAAGTCCTAGCAATGTGCCCCGGGGACCCGACCCGGGGCCGAGGAGGTGGGACCCGGGACCGGGGGGCGAGACCCGGTCCCAGGGATGTCCCCAGTAATGTGCCCCGGGGCCGCGACCCGGGGCTGAAGCTGTGGGTCCCAGGACCAGGGGCGAGGCCCGGGCCCGGGAAGTCCCAGTAGTGTTCTTGGGGGATGCCCCGGGACCGAGGAGGTGGCTCCCGGGACCAGGAGGCGAGGCCTGGGACCGGGGAGGTCCCCGGGACGCGGGACGTGGCTCCTGGATCCGGGGGCGAGTCCCGGGAACGGGATGGTCCCCGGGACGCGGGCCCGAGGTGGGGGCTACGAGCCGTCGTTGAGACTCGCCCGGGGAGCGCGCACCCGGGCCCTAGGCAGTGCTCGTGCCCAGGTACTTAGCGGGAAAACGGTCATAGCCGGCCGCCAGTTGTGCAGAATGTGGGCCCCGGAGGGGCCGACGTGGCCGAAGATCCACGCGTCCCCGGGGTATGTGGGACCCCCATTCCCGTTTCGCCGACAGTAAAATTTGTAAAACTAAACTCTCTGGAAAATCTTCTGATGGAACAGGGCATTTGAGGCGGTATGCTGAGGCGTGTGCGAAGAAGCAAGGTTACCAGCTAAGACAGCAGCAACTGGTACTCAATCCGGACGATACGGTATGTTCATGGGAGTATAATCCTCAGGTAGCACGAGATTCCCTTATCCGTTTAATTGCTAGACAGGATCTACCCCTAAACTTTGGTGAGTCTCCTATATTTGAGACTTACATTAAAACTGCTCATAATCCTAGGTTTTAAGCTGTTAGTAGACAAATTACAACCCGGGACTTGGTGAATGTTTACAACCAAGGCCAGGATAATATTAAACAATTATTTGCTACTTGTACATTTTCTATTAGTATCACATCTGATATTTGGAGTAGTAGGGCTAAGGAAGACTATATTAGTGTAGTTGCTCATTATGTTTATGATGAATGGGAACTACAAAAAAGAGTAATAGCTTTAAAATTAATTGATGTTTCACATAATGCAGAAAATATTGCTGAACGAATTTCTAGAGTTTGTGAGGATTTTGGCATCACAAATAAAATATTTGCAGTAACTCTAGATAATGCAGCTGCAAATTCTAGAGCAATGGAAATTTTGCAGCTTTTATTCAATGTTTACGCTGAATCATTTCTTTTACATCAACGTTATGCTTGCCATGTTATTAATCTTATAGCTAAATCCGGTTTTAAAAGAGTAACTGTATATCTCGATTCTATCCGTGAAGCCATAACATGGCTGAATGGTTCTAATCCTCAACTTGCGATCTTCAAGCGATTTTGTATCGCTTCGGACAAGCGTTCACGCAGTTCCAAACGGATGCGGACCATCAGTGAAACTCGACTTATTTAATGTTGAAACATGTCTTGCCTTACAAAGATATACTAACTGTTTTCTTGCAGTCCAAGAATGTTGTTACCAGTGACGGGCAACCGCTACTGACAGAACAGTCTTGGCATGTTGTAGAAAGGTTTTATTACTTTCTTGAAACATTTTATGATGCAACTGTTACTTTGTCTGATGTTTACTATCCAACTGCTAATTTAATTTTGCATAAAATTTTTTAGATTGCCACTTTATTAAAAGAATATGAAGATGACCAACTACTAGGACTTGCAGTATTTCATATGAAACAAAAATATCTTAAATACTAGAGGGACATTCCATACTTGTATGCTTTTGCATTTATTCTTGATCCTAGGGGTAAAATACGGGGGTTTCTAAATATTTTGAATCTTATTGGGGATGCAATGAATATTGATTACACTAACTACTATTCTGATTCTAAGACAAAATTGTATGAAGTATTTCGAAAGTATGAAACTAAGTTTCAGGGAGTTCGCGTGCAAAGAGCCCCACCCGTCCCTGTCCCAGGTAAGAAGAAATTGCAGTGGGCCGAATTTGGGGTGGTTCCTCTTCTTCTTCGAGCACCGGTGGTGGAAGTTCGGCTGCAGCAAGTCCTGTACACACTTCGCTTGAAGCTCTTGAGCTGTCCACCTACTTGGACAGCGACTCGATCAACCAAGAAGATCTCAACGTTCTTCAATGGTGGAATGATCACAAGACCTAACATCCCGTGCTCTTAAAGCTAGCACGGGATGTGTTCACGGTGTTGTGTCTACGGTATTATCCGAATCGGCCTTCAGTCTTTGCGGAAGAATTATTGAGGAGAGAAGAAGAAATCTCCGCAGTGAGGTGGTAGAAATGCTACTTGCGGTTAAAAACTGGGAGCTAGCTAAGGAACGTGCCCAACACACCACGGAGAACCAAGATTTGGCTGAGCAGTTCGAAAATATTTACCTACAAAATAAGGAACTAGAGTAATTTTTTTTATTTTTGAGTATTGACATTTAGCTATACTCTTTTTTCTTTGTCATGATTTTCTCAAAATTAAGTTTTTACATGACAGAGTTTTTAATGAGGCAGCTGTGTAATATCAAAATCAATAAAGGTCATTGCGCAATTTTCCCCTATATCTATATAGAAATTAAATTGCATAACTATATATGTTCTTCTATTTTGCTTGTTTAAAAAATATAAAAATTTCCTCCTCTAATATCATCAAAAAATACCCTCATATTTTTTACTCATCTCAGATAATGTTTTTACATTTTTTCATATTTTTTTACCACTTCTTTAATTTTTTTAGTCTTTTTTTCCTTTTTTACTCATCTCTCAGTCACTCTCACTTGACTCAGTCGAGAGTCGGGACTCGGCGCAGGCGGGGAGGCGGCGGAAGGCGGCCTCGGGGGGCGGCACGCAGGCGAGGAGGAGGCGTCGGAGGGTGGCGGCAGGCGGCGGAGGCCGGGGAGGCGCGCGCGGGAGGCGGCGGCGGAGGCGGCGGAGGAGGCCGAGGCGGTGGGATGAGGCGGAGGAGCCAAGGAGGCCGAGGTGGCGGGAGGCCAAGGCGCCGAGGAGGCCGGGAGGAGGCCGACGCGGTGGGAGGAGGCGGAGGAGCCGAGGAGGTCGGGAGGAGGCCGAGGCGGCGGCAGGCGGCGGAGGGGGCGGCGCGTAGGCGGGGAGGCAGCGGCAGGCGGCGGAGGCCGGGGACGCCGGACGCACGGCGGACCGGGCCGGCCCGGGCACGGTGGTCCATCGACGGGCCGTGCCGGCACGGCATGGCCCACGACCTCGGCGTGCCGTGCTTGGGCCGGGGGGAGGCACGCGCATGGCCCGCTACAGGAACCGTGCCTACACGGGCTGTGCCGTAGCGGGCCGTGCCAGACTGTGCCTCGGGCCGTGCCGGCCCTATCCGCCCGTTTGGCCACCTATAGAGGGCTGTGATCTTGTGGAGACGGGAGGCGTGGCTGCGTGGGGGTGCGGGCTGATCCTATCCATGCTCACGAGTTGAATCGGACGCGCGCTGGAAGGAGCGGACGATTGGAAATGCTTCATATTTTTATAATAGTACAGATTTTCACCAGTAATGGAAATACACTGCAACTGTTGGATCAGCAAAATAGCGGTGAGAGATTAATAGGGTGTTCTTAAGTGCTTATTGTGTGGCTTAAATAAGCCGTATGTAAAACGCGAAACGTCATTAGCGCGTGATTAATTAAGTATTTACTATTAAAAAGTTGAAAAATGGATCTATTTATTTTTTTAAGCTACTTTCATATAGAAAATTTTTGCAAAAAAACACACCGTTTATCGTTTTGGGAAGCGTGCGCGCGAAAAACAAAAAAATAAGCTGCAGCCAGTAGTGGTGCCGAACAGGGCCTTAAAGCCCCAGACATAACAAGTTGTGAAGAAGGGTTTAAACAATTCACTATTATAAAAATCGTTTTTCCAAACCATCGAAAAGAATTTTTGTAGGTGGATAAACAGACCGCCTCTAACAAAAGTGCGGTAAAAATTATCAATTTTCATAGTCCATATCGTCTTCGATTTTCACATACGACACTCTTAAGAGATCAGCGTATAAAATTACTCCTTCTGTCTCATAATATAATGGATTTTGTCATTCAAATTTGTCTTAAAATATAAAAGATTTTATGATCCCGAGACAGCATTTTCTTTCCTAGTTATACTAGTTTATTCTTTACTTACCAACTTTTATATTATTTTATTCTTCAACTACCAACTTTTGTACTAGTTAATTCTCTTCTATTAACTTTTGTACTAGTTTATTCTCCACTTATCACTTTTTTTAAGGATATAAACGTCTTTTGGTTATAACCTTAAATTGGCCAAAAAGGCATAATCTCTTATATTATGGAACGGAGGGAGTAGTTTATTCTCCATCTATCAACTTTTATACTAATTTATTTTCCACATACCACCTTTTGTACTACTTTATTCTCTATTTACCATATTTTCAAGGATATATGCATCTTTTGGTTATAACCTTAATTTGGCTAAAAAGGCATAATCCCTTGTATTATGGAAGGGGGAGTAGATTTTTATAGGCAGGTCCCTAACACACCTGCCTGAGGATTTTTTGAAAAAAAAAAGAAATAAACATGAACAACATGCAAGCACATTCAAATCCACTTCCAGAGAGTACAATGGCAAAATGCAAACATCAACAGCAGGTCAGCAGCAGCAGCTGTACGTGAACATGCAAACATCACAGTAGCAGTACATGAACATGCATCAACAAGAGAGTCTCGCCGTTGTCACAGCCGCAGGTCATCAGTCGGAAGCATTAGGGCGCTCGCACTGTGCGCTGCTGGTTGCCGTCTCGAAGCCGCCGGTCATAGCAGCCGGAAGAAGCAGCACGCTCGCACCACACGCTGCTGGTCGTCGTCGCATGTCACGGCCTGATTTTCACTCAGGAATTTAAAAATTATTTAATAATTGATTTTTAGAATTTACACTAAATTGCAATGCATGTAACAAGTGAAAATAAATTTTTCCTTTAATAAATTATGCATTGAGGGATTTTTCCTAATTTCTCCATATCCTAAAATACTCTCTAGAAATTTCTGGGAATTTTTAGAGCTCAACTATTAATTTTTTTAAAAAAACTCCATTTCAGTGATTATTTAAATAAGAAAAACAATTAAAAACCCCTCCTCAGCGTTGGGCTGTTTCTGGCCTGGCCCATCTCTCCCTCTCTCCTTCTTGCGGCGCGCCAGCTCGTCACCGTGGCCCACATCTCCTCCCCGGCCCAGCTAGTCGACCTCCTCCCCTCTGCCCCACGCGCGTCTGCAGCCGAGCCAGCCGGCCCGGCTCGCGCATCCCCTCTCCGCGTCGCTGACAAGTGGGGTCAGGGCCCACCTGTCAGTATCTCCTTCAACCTCTAGCCAGGAAGACCGGAGGAGAACCGCCTCACCCCGCCGCTCGATCCTACAGACCCACGCGCCTCTGCTCCCACCCGCGCGAGTCAACTGAGGAGACGCTCTCGCCACCCACTCCCCGTCCTCTTTCCCCATCTTTCTGTGAAGTCCAGCGCGGGATTGAGCTCCATGCCCCACGACGCCGCCACGGCCGACGCCCACTCTCCCTCAAAATTCGCCTCACCTCACCCCAACCTCAATTGTCCCCCCCAAGGCCATATAAGGCATTCTCGGGGGCCCTTCTCTCATTTCCCTCTTCCACCCACGCCTCCCAAGCCCTCTAACACCCTCTCCCCCTTGAGCTCCCGGCGCCATTGCCATTAACCCCGTCCGGTCACCGCTTGCCGCCGTTCCCTCCTACGCTGAGATGCGCCGACGCCATCATGGTTTTACTAGTCGCACCCATGGCAGTTAAGGACGGGTTTACAGGAACCCCTTGAGAAGAATCCGTACTTACCACAAGCCAGTGTGGGCAACGACTAAGCTTGTAGTGTAGCTCTTCCCCCTCCTAGACACTGTTTGGTGAGGATGGGCTTGATGGAGTTGGGTCGGCTCGGATGTCGGGTTGATCGGCTCCCGGATCCGTCATGACGCAAGGGGGGTAGCTTGACCAACACGGTGCGCCCTATCGGTAGGTGTAACCTTAGCATGGTATGGATAGTTAGGGAGGGGTTGCATGAAAGATGTTGTCGCAGTCCCTTTCCGTGGTGTCGTGGTGGCATGCCAACACACGGAAACATGCCATGGGTATCTGTCGTGTGGGTAAAGTTATACACCTCTGGCTAAAGTAAATCTATTCGAATAGCCGTGTTTGCGGTTATGGGCGATTCGTCAAGACTCACCGTGATTAGTCTCATCCCTAATTAATTAAGTTGACACGATGGAATTGGTATAATTCAGGTGGTGGGTTGGGCCTGTTCAACGTGGTATAACGTTGTTAAGTGGGGATTAATCTTGACTTAATTAATGAACTGTTTTACTATTTTAAATGCAAATGTTTGCAACTGCCTTTATGCAAATGAGCCACCAGCCTCCCTGGTAACCTCGTACACGAATGCATCATTAATGTGGCTTGCTGAGTACGGTGGGTGGTATTCAGTCTTGCTATGAATCCCCCTTCAGAAGTAAAGACCTTTTTGCATTGGAGTGAGCTTAGAAGACATTGGCTTATACCTCAGTTGAGCTTGCCTGTGGATTGAAGCATAAGTCATGCTAGTTTCGCCTTCCCGCTGCTGTTTTCTTCCATGTAAGGACTAAGTGTCTCTTTTGTAAGTATTTATGCTTCATTTACGTTGGATCTGTTCATTGGTTTATCATTTTGTGTACCCTGGATTAATTCCTTGATAGAGATTTTTGTACACAAAATAGTCTGGAAATTGGCTAAATTTCTGAGCGTGACATTTCAACCCTCGTTGCGGTCGCCTTCGCGGTCGCCAAGCCGCAGCCGCCACTCTCGAGCACCACCCTCACCAGATCTGGAGCTGCAAGGCTCCCCTCCACCGCTGTCGCTAGATCCAAGAGCCGATGGCGTCGGCCTACAGAGCGACGACCTAGAGAGGGGGACTGCCTAGAGAGTGACGACCTGAGCACTGCCGCCGTCGGATCTGAACACCACCACCGCTTCCCCTCCCCTCCCCTTCTCCATTGTCACCCTTCTCCTAGAGCGACTGAGGTGTGGGGAATCCAGATCCGAGCACCGTCGCCGCCAGACCTGAGCACCACAATAGCCGGATTCGCCACCGCCACCCCTCCCCTCCCCTTCTCCATCGCCACCCTTCTCGTGGAGTGACTAAGGTGAGGAGATGGAGAGGAGAGGTGAGGGGATCCGGACCCGACCACCGCCTGCGCCCTTCTCCTAGAGAGACTGAGGTGACGGGAGGAAGAGGAGAAGCGAGGTGAGGGGAGAGATCAACGGAGGTCATGGCCAGGTGGCTTATATTTTATAATGGGTTGGCTTTTTTCCAAACAGTCCTTGTTAGGAGGGCGCCCGTAAAAATGACCCTAGAAATGATCTTCTATGAAAATCAATTTTCACCGATGATCCGTGACTAGGTAACCTTATTGCATTTTTATGGCCAGGTCCTCTTTGAGACCGCCTATAAAAATAAAGTGGGGGTGTTGCCGAAAATAGTTCTTTATAGTGATTGTCACCGACGGAGCTAGTTAGATTCCTTGTGGTTTGAACTGTTCATCCATGTTCAAGATTTAGACATGGCAAGGGTGCTCATATTTATGGCTATATTAGCCCTGTTTGGTATGGCTCTAAATCCTAGATCTACACTGGATTTGGAGTTTGTATGTTACAATGATTTAAAATTTTATATTTCATCTAAAATTAAAAACAAAATAATCAATTCAAATGTTATCACATAGTCACATATCTAGATCTGTGGATTTATGGAGCTAGGAATATCCAGCTCCACGAAATCTTGGATTTGGAGCTATACCAAACAGAACTTTATTCTATGACAACGAAGCGTCTATGATAACTTTATCAATGTCAAGATGTGCTGGTGCAGTATCTCAAAAGTGCTCATAAGGATAGGGTGTATATATATATATATATATATATATATATATATATATATATTCATAGGGGCAAATATGCATATATGTATATGAGCATATATGTTTCTACTATGTTTATAAAAACAATTGCGGCCGTGAGAACTAAATAGTGGACAGCGAGATAATAGTGGATTGCCATCGCATAGTGGACAGTGAGCAGACGCTATATTCCATTGACGGTAAAACAAACCAAAATTTTAAAGTTAATCGTGCAATTGTCATAAGTATGTGACTTTTAGCACAATAAAAAAGCATACAACAATGTATAAGAGATATAGGTAGATATACGTGCATCAATGTATACACAAAACATAGTGCTAATTGATTAGATAGTTGTTGTTTAAATCCTAATTCTTATGTAAAAATATTTAAGCAAAGTAATCAACAAATGTTAATATAGCAACATAATTTGAAATTGCAAAATTTGGATTTCAGACTCTTGTGCCTATTGCGGCTGTTATAGCACCCCACTTGTGGCTACAAGCCCACAATAGCGGCCACTACTGCCACTGTTTAGTGCAATTAACTGAATGTCCGTGCTTTACTAGGGATAAAAGAAAATATATTGTAATATTATCTAAAATAAATAAAATATATTTTCCATGAAATTTATTATCCATCTCTTTTTCTATAGAAAATATTCACGTTAATTGGATTCTATATGTGGCGATTCATTTAGATTTGATTGTCTCTTAATAAAAGAGATAATTTGTAAAATTTATAATAGGAGTAGGGTAGGTTGGGTGGCAGATTCAAGCGATAGATTCACTGCCACTTGCCACCGCTATTATCTTCTTTTAAAGGAATATAGATGACTATGATTTAAGCATGTAGACATCCTATCGGTTCACCTAACTAGCATTGCAAATTGTATTATGCATCCAAATTTCAACCTGAATATCAATTTCAAACTGAATGCAAAGAATCTAACAAAGAAATGAGGATCAAATCACATCATGATGAATATCCACAAGAAATTTAAATTGGAACATCAGAACACAAGAAATCAGAACATAGAGCCAAACTATTGGAGAGGACCATAAAAATAGAGCCTATTGAGCTACACAAGCTGGATAGATCGTTATTGATTACCTCCAATGCACCTTATGTTTTTCAGGAGGTTTGAGGGTGAGGAGCTTCTGTATGTTCTCCTTCGACGTTAGGATAGTCATAGGTGGCAAATGAACACTAAAGAGTAGCCGGCCAAATATATCAATGCCCGTACACGACTGGCTGAGTAGATCCACTTTAGAGAGGTGGCCGGTTGTGTGGATCATTGGCAAGTTGCAGCCCATTAGTGGATTGACGCTGGGGAGAGGATTGGCTGTCTTGGATCAATTCCGGTTGTTTATTCCACGTATCTAAAATAAGTATAAAACCTAAACTTTGTTACACTGAGTCTACACTTAAGGGGTTAGAAAACCACCTACTAATATAACCACTATACTTATCCTCCTTACCCATGAATGCTACCCTCGACTCGTCTTTACACACAAGCCCTCTTCCTGACAAGTAGCAAGTTTGATAGATGCAACTATTCATCATCCTTCACTTTTCATACATAGGCCTTCTACGTAGTGGTTGGTAAGCTCTCGAACCCCTCCTTGGTAAGCGGCGAGTTTGAGATCTCCAACATATTAGGTATCTTATCTCAAAATTTTGAAGTAAAAAAATAAAATAAAATAGAGATACCATAGGAATACTGAGCCTGTGCAACTTAAAAGGTGAAACATATGAATTAGAGCAGGTACAGTAGTATATATAGTCAATAGACAACAATAATATCCACGTACGCATAATCCTATTTAGAAGAGAGAGAAAAGGGAACGAGAGTGAAGCAGACGCTTATATTATTGCCGGGCTGTAACACACTAAACGAGATTGTACCGTATGCTAGTCATCGTTGTTGGCTGCAACACCTTTTCTGACACACTTCTCAATGTCACGCAAGGGACTGAAATGGATGGATGAGTTGAAAGGGAGAGAAGTTTGATTAACAACTAAAAATAGATCTATAGAAACATGTGTACATCAGTCAAAAACCAATTATTATATATATTAGCTATGTCCGTTACTGATGTGAATAATTTTATAGGCAATAGCTCGCTCTTGTATTGAACTCGCTCTTGGTACAACTCCGAGCTTGGTATTATTGCGCCCGTGCGTGCCACCGCGTCCTTGTCACGACCGGACCCCGGTAGATCCCACCCCCACGCGACCCGACACCCTGTCACCAGTACGGAATTCCCAGCAGTACTCCTCCATCACGACCCGAATCCTGATGGGGATGCGGTTCGAGCTGGACTCTATCTCAAGCAAAAAAAAAAAAAAATTTGCAGCACCGTAGTCGAGCTCTCTTAAGTATAGATATGCAAATGGGCCGTGCTCTGTCGGACCGGTCTGGACATGGTGTTGCAGTAACTATGTCCGGAACGGTCCGGCATGGATGGGCGTGGACGGTGCCGGCACGGCCCGTGTACCCGTGCTGTGTTTGGGCCGGGGGTACAGCACGGCATGGCATGGGCATGGCCCGGTAGGCATGGGCGCCCGTGGGGGGAGGGAGGGCAACGTTGGGCCGCTGGGGTACGCAACGGTCGGTTGCTCTCGGTGGCCCAATTGTTGCATGGCAGATATTCCTAACGGTCCGAAATAACGGCTAGATTTTGAATTTAGCCGTTGGAGAGAAAAAAAATCAATTGTGAAATTTTTTTTCTATAAATAGGGCAGCCAGTAGCAACATCTTGGCTCATCCAAACCTCACAATCTTTCTTCTTGTGCTCTAAATTTTTGATTTAGACAAATTTTGTCTAAACATAAAAAATTTTCCATATTCCCATAGCTGATAGCTACAACCTCCGGTGCTCCTGCAAGATAAAAAAATTCTAAATTTTGTTCTTTGTCCATACTATTTTTTGTACTAATTTTCTTTATTTATATTTCAGCATGGATCCGAACTACCCGACGTTCCAACTAAACGACTTTGACCCGAGCTATGTACCGATGTCGCAGGGAAACGACTCTGTGTTGGCTCGTGGGCTCGTACACCGCAAGGACAGCCAAAGAAAGCGCCTTCGGAAGGATCCGGAACTGCGAGCGGGAGCCTATCAACGACAACTGACTCGAAGAGATCAAGAACTTTCTCCGTTTGGCAACATTTTGATGAGATCAAGGAGACCGACGTGGATAGAAGGGAGGTAACTTACGTGAAATATAGAATTTGTAAGACTAAACTCTCTGGAAAATCTTCTGTGGAACAGGGCATTTGAGGCAGCATACTAAGGCGTGTGTAAAGAAACAAGGTTATCAGCTACGACAGCAGCAACTTGCACTAAATCCTGACAATATGGTATATCCTGACAATACGGTACGTTTATGTGAGTATAATTCTCAGGTAGCACGAGATTCCCTTACCCGTTTAATTGCTAGACAAGATGTACCCCTAAATTTTGGTGAGTCTCCTACATTTGAGACTTATATTAAAACTATTTATAATCCTAGGTTTCAAATTATTAGTAGACAGACCATAACCGGGGACTTGATGAATGTTTACAACCAAGGTCGGGACAGTATTAAACAATTGTTTGCTACATGTACCTTTTCTGTTAGTATCACATCTCATATTTGAAGTGGTAGGGCTAAGGAGGACTATATTAGTGTAGTTGCTCATTATGTTGATGATGACTGTGAATTATAAAAAAGAGTAATAGGCTTAAAATTAATTGATATTTCACATACTGCAGAAAATATTACTGAACGAATTTCTAAAGTTTGTAAGGAATTTAGCCTCATAAATAAAATATTTGCAGTAACTCTAGATAATGCAGCTGCAAATTCTAGAGCAATGGAAATTCTACAGCCTTTATTCAATATTTATGCTGAATCATTTCTTTTACATTAATGTTATGCTTGCCATGTTATTAATCTTATAGTTAAATCCGGTTTTAAGAGAGTAAGTGTATATCTCGATTCCATCCATGGAGCAATAACATAGCTCAACGGTTTTAATCCTCAACTTGTGACCTTCAAGTGATTCTGCATCGCTTTGGACAAGCGTCCACGCAAGTTCCAAACGGATGCGGACTATCGGTAGAACTCGACTTATTTGATGTTAAAACATGTCTTATCTTATAAGGATACACTAACTGTTTTTTTGCAGTTCAAGAATGTTGTTACCAGCGATGGACAACCGCTACTGACAGAACAGTCTTGGCATGTTGTGGAAAGGTTTTATTACGTCCTTGAAATATTTTATGATGCAACTATTACTTTGTCTGGCGTTTACTATCTAACTGTTAATTTAATTTTACATAAGATTTTTGAGATTGCTATTTTATTAAAAGAATATGAAGATGACCAACTACTAGGACTTACAGTATTTCACATGAAGTAGAAATATCTTAAATACTAAAGGGACATTCCATACTTGTATGCTTTTGCATTTATTTTCGATCCTAGGGGTAAAATACGGGGGTTTCTTAATATTTTAAATCTTATTGGAGATGTAATGAATATTGATTACACTAACTACTATTCCGATGCTAAGACTAAATTGTATGAAGTATTTCGAAAGTATGAAACTAAGTTTCAGGGCGTTCGCGTATAAAGAGCCCCACCCGTCCCTGTACCAGGTAAGAAGAAATTGCAGTAGGGGCGAATTTGGGGTGATTCCTCTTCTTCTTCGAGCACCGGTGATGGAAGTTTGGCCGCTGCAAGTTCTGCACATGTTTCGCTTGAAGCCTTTGAGCTGTCCTTCTACTTGGACAGCGACTCCATCAACCAGAAAGATCTTAACGTTCTAGAATGGTGGAACGATCACAAGACCCAATATCCCGTGTTCTCAAAGCTAGCGCGGGATGTGTTCACGATACCTGTGTCTACGGTATCCTCCGAATCGGCCTTCAGTCTTTGTGGAAGAATTATTGAGGAGAGGAGAAGAAATCTCCACAGTGAGGTGGTAGAAATGCTACTTGTGGTCAAAGACTAGGAGCTAGCCAAGGAACGTGCCCAACACACCGTGAAGAACCAAGATTTGACTGTTCAGTTCGAAAATTTTTACCTAGAAAATGAGAAACTAGAGTAGTGTTTTTTATTTTTGAGTGCTAACCTTTAGTTGTACTCTTTTTCTTTGTCATGGTTTTCTTAAAATTGAGTTTTTATATGACAAAGTTTTTAATGAGGCAGCTGTGTAATATCAAATTCAATAAAGGTCATTGCGCAATTTTTCCCTATATTTATGCAGAAATTAAATTACATAATTATATATGTATTGTTATTTTACTTGTTTAAAAAATATGAAAATTTCCTCCTCTAATATCATCAAAAATACCCTCATATTTTTTTACTTATCTTAAATAATTTTTTGCATTTTTTCCTTATTTTTTACCAGTCCTCTAACTTTTACAAATTTTTGAGTCATTTTTTCTTTTTTTCCAATTTTTTTTTCACTTTAACGCTTTTTTTAACCATCGGCGCCATCGTCGGTGGGGCCCACCGGCCAGCGGTCCACGCGCCCCGATTTGAACAGCGCGGGCGAGAGACAGGGGGCTGGCCGCCGCTGCCGGGGAGCCAGGCTCACAGACCGACAAGCAGGAGGGGCCGATCGGGAGTGGACCGAGCTGGTCCGGATACGGTGGACCACCGATGGACTGTGCCGGCACGGTACGGTCCACGACCTCGACGTATTCTGCCTGGGCCAAGGAGGAAACACACGGACTCACTCGACATGGTTCACTACACAGAACTTGTGCCGAATCGTGTTATAGCGAACCGTGTCGGACCAGGCCTCAGGCCGTGCCTGCCCGGTTCGCCTGTTAGGACATATATCCTCTCAAGTCCTACCACGCCTCACCACCACACACGACGCCTCCGCCGCAACTACCACCCGAAAAAACTTTTTTGTGTCGCGGCGTCTTCCCCTTCCCCCCTCTCCCTCTCCCTCTTCCCCGGCGGGAGAGGCGGCGAAGCGCGCGGCGCCTGTGTCCAGGTGAGGAGGCAGCATCCCTAACCTCTCCTCTCTTCTCCTCCCCTACCCGCTTCCCTCATCTGATTGCTCTGCGGCGAGGAGCGACCGGGTCCAGATCTAGCGCCGGGGTCAGCGAAGCCTTGGGGTTCCGGCGGAGGCGTATGTTCGTTGTCGTGGGATATGTAGCCTCGGTATTGCATCGGTGCGCTTATCTGTGCCGAGTCCTCCTGCCACCTCCGCCGGCCGGCGGCGGTTACCTAGGTGTAGCTGTGGCCTTTGACTAGTGGGTGGTGGATGTTTTGTTGGATGGACGGTTCGGGTTTTGGTTTTGGTTTCCTGTGTGCAGAAAGTTGGCAGCCAAGCAATCCTTTTGGATTGGTTTTGGTCACGATTTAACGTCATCCATGCACTAAAATTGGAATCATAACCCTTACATGTGTTTGAATTAGATCAATGCTCCTTTACAGAATTTGTACACATGTTCCTTAGTAGAAGATGACTTTAGAGTTTAGAGACGATGAATATATGAACCTATGAATCTCCTTTTGATTTTTTCCCTATCTGCATGCACAATGTCGTGGTTGGCCATAGGTGTTTGAAGCATATGGGTTTCTGGTCTGTTTGGCGCCTAATCCAAAGTAGTCAATTTATCCTTTCAACATAGGTAATAAATTACTTTTTACAAGTAAACTCCCAAAGAAACATCGCACAATTATCACAGTACATAGAGACTGGGAGATATCACTAGTTTTAACAATAGAATACGAGGTATATGCCAACTTCTATCCTTTTTTCATTACATTTACATCTAATATTTACTTTTGATGTTCGTGCTAGGATTTTATGCATGGCAGAAGACATGAAATTTGCTGAAGTGTCATATGTGGCCAGTGATTTGGATATGCTCTCTCTGGCTTCATCAGTATACACTACTCCATTATTTCAAACAGAATTTGATTCAGTTTATGTGCCTGAATATGGGGGTGTGGGTAATAGTCAGGAAGGCCCATATCATGGTCTGTTCATTTCAGATGGCTTTGTTTTCCCTCCAAGCGAGCATGAGAATTTGCCAATAGAATCTGAACTTGATGGATCGACTAACAACAATGGCGGTCAGGAAGGTAGCTGTGCTGGAAATATCAATGAGGGGTGTAATGAACCAGCCAAAGGAGTTGATGACAGAATTGATGGAAATCTGTCTGTTAGTAGTGACCTGCAGTCTGCCAATGGAACTACTGTCCCGGATTTAGAACCACCTGAAATACATGCTGAACAAGAAAAAGATAATACAACCTTCAAGTGCGATCTTCCTTGTGAAGGATGGTGGAAAAGGAAATCAAATTGCCTATCTCACCGTATAAAGGGAATGACGACAGTATGCACTATCGTGGCAGCTGGTGCTTTGATGGGCTTTGTCATAATAGGTCAGAGGTGGCAGCAGGACAAATTGCACCTTCATCATTTTCAGTTCAATATCGGCAGTGAGGTATGCTATCTGAACTTTATCCATAGTAGCTGTGTTAACAGCGCTTCCAATATTTATATTGCTCACTGTTTTTCTTGTCTACTTGTTACTTATTTTGATGGATTGATAAAGCATGTGACAATATATAAATGTCCCTCCTATCTTATGTGCCATGAAATATTCAAATTTCAAGAAGGTGAACAAAGGCACCCTGCATCCTGTTTATGATTATAAGTGCCTCCTATGTGGTAACCTTCAGTGCTCTTACTGAATGAAGCAGATAATCAGTCCATAAGTCCCAACACATTTAGACTAAATCTTTCAAAAATTTGGCTAAGCATATAAGCAATATTGGATCTATTTATCATGGTATTTTGACCAATATCAACAGGGTGCTACTTTCGGTGTAATTAATTCCTTAATTCTGGATCCGATTGTGGAAGTTATTCACTTATTTGGTTATATTTTTGCAATTAAATTTATGAAGTTACTGAATCACTTCTTTTAAGGAAAAAGGCATCCTTATTTAGATCATACAGTTATGGCAGTTTAGTTCCATTTTCTTTTCCAAAATTGTTTCATCTCAGGTCATCCTTTATAAAAGGGTAAACTTATTTTGACTGGAATGTTGATCGACAGTTATTTACTTATTTTCACTGGACATACTGAATATGCTGTCATTGTCATTGTATGGCCATGACGATTTTCTACTTTTCCCCCATGAGTCCTACAATTGGCTTGGAGCAGGTGCATTACATTTGGTGCATTTGTGTTAGATTAACCACCATGCTTTTATTTCTAACTGTTTCGTCTAATTATGCTGCTTATGCTTTTATTTCTAACCATTTCATCAAATTATGCTGCTATTGCACATGAATCTGTGTTTATGACTTTATGTGTATAAAATGCACAAACTATTGTACGCCATAGCTCCACTCTGAGGCTGTCTACTAGATACAAGCCACACTTCAGTTTTATTCAAATGAATTATGCTGCAGTAACCGCAAGTTTCACTGATGATAACACTGTTTGACAGGGCATGAATCGAATTGTTGGATTATTCAGCCGTTGTAAGGATGCGCTCCCCAGTGGTCAGCAGCTAAAGTCTCTGCTACCGACTCGTGTGCTACCTCAACAGCCGGTGAGAGCTTGAACAGGCTAGCGTGGCAAATTTTGATGGCAGGGATAATTCCAATTGAATTTTTGTTTTCTGATATGGTTGGAGATAGTAGATTCTTTCTTTGTAATAGCGCAACCAGTTGATCTTTGTTCTTGTGTAAATTTGCGGGGGGGTATCGATCTTGCTCGTGGCACCAAAACATCTTTATTTGTAGCCGTACTCTGTATTAACTGTAAAGTACACGAGAACAGCACACTTGAACATCTCTGTACCACCTGTTTTTCGTGGCATGAAGTTGCATTGCATGCCCTGTGTTTGTGTATACCATGACAAACCAACACTTTGAGCCTGGAGGCACTTGCATCCGTCGCTGCCCGCTGCTGAATATCTGGTAGGCTGGCGTGCAGACCTGCTTGTTGCGACTATTGGCCTAGGCGCTTCATTGGTTGGACTTTTCTGCTTCGGCGCCACCGTGGAAGGGGATGTCTTTGCAGCGATGGCGAGGCTGGCATGCATCGGAGGTCCTGCCTAGGGCTGTATGGAAAACTCTGGCTCGCTAGCTCGCTTGGCTTGTGACAGACTTGGCTTGTTGAGAATTGTTAACAAGATGAGCTACATAACGAGCCAGCTCGAGCTGGCTTGCAAGCCAAATGACCCAAACATTGAGCAGCTCAGACCCGCCTAACTGCCGCAAAATAGAAACGTCTAATGATTAATTAAATATTAACTATTAGAAACTTAAAAAATAGATTTATTAGATTTTTTAAAGATATTTTCATATATATTTTTTTTATAAACTAGTCAAGTGTTCGTGCATTACAACAGAAAATATAAAATATTAGCCAAGGATAGATCAAGACGATCTTATCTTTTTTGGCATTATAAACCAGTAGAGCAATGACAACTATGCTAATAATAAAAGCTTTCTAAGACTATACTAAAATCTCAATTGGTTAATACCATAGCAGGTCTTTTGTGTGGATAGCCTGGTATTACTATATAGAAATTTTGTTAACCAAATAAAAACTTGCACCAGGTGCTTGTTCAAACTTGGTGATGAAAAGCCTCAAAACATAACTTATGTAACAAAAAATAGAGATGAGACTAGGTAGTGTAAAATTTCACCTACTGCCAAAGCTAAAGTCGACACTTTGACTACTTTCATATATTTCAAAAGTCAAATCATTATTTAGCAAATATGTACCCTTCTCAATTTAGAGAGAAAGATACACATAGTGCAGTGCACTGAACTAAGTAGAGGCAGAAATTACTTATTTCTTATGAAATATATTATATTTAGTGGCTGCTAGCAACATCTAACGAGAATTTTGTCAATTAAAAAGGACAAAACTATCTTATCACTTTTCCAACAATCTTCTCGTTTACAAAAACACCAGGAATAATCTAAATCTGAATGGTAGTTAACTGAATCCGAGTTAATCATATATGATCTAGCTTCATGATACACAAGTGCATTCAATTGTTTGAAACATAAATGTGATCATCACCCCTGTTTTCAACAATTCTTATATCTTTTGTACAAACCATTTGCCTTAGTAGCAACCAATGAAGTTATTTAATCGGCACAAAACTGCAAGGTTTAACCTCTCCATATCAGATCTTGTCTCTTCCAAGAAGTCTTCTGTCATGTGGGGCCGTCCGTACGAGAGGAGGAGGCGTGCTCGCGACGTGCGCCGTGACGCGGAGCGCGCGGATGCAGCAGGAACTCCTTCGACAATTAGCTAAACGGAGAGTTTGAGTTGTTTCCTTTTATTTAGGAAAGTTTGTTTTCTTTTATTAGAAGAGTTCGTTTCCTTTTATTAGAAAGCCACGGGCTATATATTATTGTACACAGAACCTTTATGGGGCAAGCAATATACTATTATCTAATCTCCCATCTCTTCTCCAAACAAGCCTAGGCTGCAGAGGGGCAAAACCTCGCCCTAGACGACAGAACGAGACTACGAACTCCGTAGTCGAGGGCCGGCTACCCTAGGACCTGACGCCCTTGACAACTTGGTATCACGATCCCGGCGATCCTCGTCATCCCGTCCCACCTCTCCATCCCCATCAACAGCTGCCGCGCCACCCCTCTCCGCGTTTTCCCCCACCGCGTCTTCCTGCGTCGCCGCCATGGGTGACCAACCCGATCTCAAAACCACCGTGGAGATGCTGGCCACCGCCGTCCAGACGCTGCAAGCCACCGCGGAGGCCAACGCCAAGGCGATCCAAGCCCTGTCCGCCGATCGGTCCTCTTCCTCGAGCAGCCAGCCGCCCTCCGGCGAGCACCACCATGATCGACCGCCGCGGTTCCAGAAAATGGATTTCCCGCGCTACGATGGCAAATCCGATCCCTTGATTTTCATCAACCGTTGTGAATCATATTTTCATCAGCAGCGCATTATGGAGGAGGAGAAGGTGTGGATGGCGTCGTACAACCTCGAAGACGGCGCCCGGCTGTGGTATTACCAGGTCCAGCGGGACAAGGGGACTCCTTCCTGGCGTCACTTCAAGGAGCTCCTCCACCTACGCTACGGGCCTCCTCTCTGATCCAATCCACTCGGCGAGCTGGCGGCGTGTCATTGTACCGGGTCCATGGAGGAGTACCAGGACCGGTTCCAGGCCCTGCTGCCGCGCGCAGGCCGCCTGGACGAGGCGCAACGCGTCCAGCTATTCACTGCCGGCCTCCTTCCACCGCTCAGCCATGATGTGGAAATCCACTACCCCCAATCGCTGGCGGCGGCCATGAGTCTCGCCCGCAAATTCGAGCTCCGGAACAGCTACGTCGCGCCGTCGGCTCGTGACCGGGCCCTTCTACCGGCGCCCGCGCCCGCGTCTGGGCGTGACTGGGCCCCTCTACCGGCGCCCGCGCCTGGGCGTGACCGGGCCCTTCTCCCGGCGCCCGCGCCCCGCCTCGCGCTACCAGCGCCCCCGGCGGACAAAGCCGCCCCGACCACCGTCACGGTGGAGGGTCGGCCGGTTCGGCGGCTGACTCAGGCGGAGCAGGAAGAGCGCCGGCGCTTGGGTCTCTGCTACAACTGCGACGAGAAATTCGGTCGCGGCCATAACCGCGTCTGCAAGCGGCTTTTTCTCCTCGACAGCGTCGAAGAAGACGACACCACCGACGAGCTGGGGGCCGAGGAGGCGACCGCTGACGAGGAGTCCCCACACTTCTCGCTCCACGCGATTGCCGGGGTGCCCTTCAGCAACACCATGCAGATCAAGGTCACGTTGGGTGACACGACCTTCACCGCGCTCCTCGATTCGGGCTCCACGCATAACTTCATCGCTGAGGCCGCGGCGCACCGTTCCGGGTTGCCACTTCAGCGCCGCCCACGCCTCACAGCGACGGTGGCCAACGGCGAGCGCGTCCCCTGCTCGAGCGTCATCAAGCAGGCGCCGCTCCACGTACATGGCGCTGAGTTCCGTGTCGACCTCTACGTCATGCCGCTCGCGGGCTATGATCTGGTCCTTGGGACTCAGTGGCTCGCGACCCTGGGACCGACGCTATGGGATTTCGGAGCCCGCACGATGACTTTCCAGCGGGACGGGCGCTCCATATGCTGGACGGGCGTCGCGACACCGACTCCACTCCGCCTTCACGCCACGACGGCCAGCGAGTCCCTCCTGGACGAGCTCCTGGCCTCCTTCGCCGACATCTTCGCGGAGCCTCAGGGACTCCCTCCTCCACGCGGCCGGGACCACAGCATCGTTCTCACGCCGGGCGCGCAACCGGTGGTGGTTCGGCCGTACCGGTACCCGGCGTCCCACAAGGATGAGCTGGAGCGGCAATGCACCGCGATGCTGGACCAGGGCATCATTCGTCGGAGCGTGTCTGCTTTCTCGTCGCCGGTTCTCCTCGTCAAGAAGGCCGACGGTTCGTGGCGCTTCTGCGTCGATTACCGTGCCCTGAACTCCCTCACTGTCAAGGACGCGTTTCCCATCCCGGTCGTCGACGAGCTGCTAGATGAGCTCCATGGCGCCAAATTCTTCACGAAGCTCGATCTGCGTTCCGGCTACCACCAAGTCCGCATGCGACCGGGCGACATCCACAAGACGGCATTCCGCACTCATGACGGCCTCTACGAGTTCCTGGTGATGCCGTTTGGGCTGTGCAACGCCCTGGCGACGTTTCAGGCACTCATGAATGACGTGCTGCGCCCCGTCCTCCGTCGGTTTGTGCTCGTATTTTTTGATGACATCCTCATCTACAGCTCCTCCTGGGCGGATCACCTCCGACACCTCCGCGTCGTCCTCTCCATGCTGTGTCAACACCGCCTCTTCGTCAAGCGCTCCAAGTGTGCGTTCGGCGTTGACTCCGTCTCCTACCTCGGCCATATCATCTCCGAGGCGGGCGTGGCTATGGATCCGGCCAAGGTCCAGGCGATCCACGACTGGCCCCAGCTCCGTTCGGCGCGAGCAGTGCGCGGCTTCCTCGGTCTGGCGGGCTACTACCGCAAATTCGTCCACAACTACGGCTCCATCGCAGCCCCCCTCACGGCGCTCCTGAAAAAGGAGGGGTTCAGCTGGACCGACGACGCCGCGGCAGCCTTCACCGCGCTCAAGTCCGCGGTCACGTCCGCGCCGGTGTTGGCCATGCCGGACTTCGCTAAGCTTTTCGTCGTCGAGTGCGACGCGTCCTCCCACGGCTTCGGCGCGGTGTTGCTCCAAGACAAGCACCCGATCGCCTTCTTCAGCCGCCCCGTCGCGCCACGCCACCGCTCCCTCGCCACCTATGAACGGGAGCTCATTGGCCTCGTCCACGCCATTCGCCATTGGCGGCCGTACCTCTGGGGACGTCGCTTCCTGGTGCGCACCGACCACTACAGCCTCAAGTACCTGCTGGACCAGCGGCTTGCTACCATACCTCAGCACCACTGGGTCGGCAAGTTACTTGGCTTCGACTTCACCGTCGAGTACAAGCCGGGCGCGACGAACACGGTGGCCGATGCTCTCTCTCGCCGCGACACTGACAAGAGCACACTCTTGGTCCTCTCGGCGCCCCGCTTTGACTTCGTCGGCCGTCTTCGGCAAGCTCAGACTGCCGACCCCACCCTCGTCGCCTTGCAGGAGGAGCTCCACGCAGGCACCCGCGCCTTGCCCTGGGCCCTGGTCGACAACATGGTGACGTTCGACGGCCGCCTGTACATTCCGCCGGCGTCACCGCTTCTGCAGGAGATCATGGTCGCCGTTCACGAGGATGGCCACGAGGGGGTCCAGCGCACCCTGCATCGCCTCCGCCGCGATTTCCATTTCCCCAACATGCGGCGTCTGGTGCAGGACTTCGTTCGCGCATGCGACACCTGCCAACGCTACAAGTTGGAACATCTACATCCGGCCAGGCTCCTTCTACCACTGCCGATCCCGACGGCCGTCTGGACAGACGTCGGCCTCGACTTCGTGGAGGCCTTACCGCGCGTGCGGGGGAAGTCCGTCATCCTCACGGTGGTCAACCGCTTCAGCAAGTACTGCCACTTCATTCCCTTGGCACATCCGTACACGGCGGAGTCCGTGGCTCAGGCCTTCTTCGCTGACATTGTGCGCCTCCATGGCGTGCCGCAGTCCATGGTGTCCGATCGGGACCCCATCTTCACCTCGACGTTCTGGCGCAAACTCATGCGCCTCATGGGCACCCGGCTGCACATGACGTCGGCGTTCCACCCCCAGTCCGACGGCCAGACGGAGGCAGCCAACCGCGTCATCGTCATGTACTTGCGCTGCTTCACCGGCGACCGTCCACGACAGTGGCTCCGATGGCTGCCCTGGGCCGAGTACGTCTACAACACCGCCTACTAGACTTCGCTCCGCGACACGCCGTTTCGCGTGGTGTACGGCCGCGACCCGCCCACCATCCGCTCCTATGAGCCGGGCGAGACACGCGTGGCTGCCGTCGCTCAGAACATGGAGGACCGAGACCAGTTCCTCACCGACGTGCGCTACCGCCTGGAACAGGCTCAGGCGGTCCAGAAGCGCCACTATGACAAGCTTCATCGCCCGGTGACTTACCAGGTCGGCGACTGGGTGCTGCTTCGACTCCGCCAGTGGGCCGCGTCCTCGCTTCCCCAAATGACCACCGGCAAGCTGAAGCCGCGCTACTTCGGGCCTTACCGCATCACCGAGATGATCAACGACGTCGCCGTTCGCTTGGAACTTCCACCCCGCGCTAGGCTGCACGACGTGTTCCATGTGGGCCTTCTGAAGAAATTCGTCAGGCCTCATCCGGAAGCGCCTCCGCCCCTGCCAACGATCCACCATGGCGCGGTCACCCCGGAGCCCGACCGCGTTGTGCGCTCGCGCTTGGCACGCGGCGTTCGTCAAGTGCTCATTCACTGGAAGGGCGAATCGGCGGCATCGGCCACTTGGGAGGACCTCGACGTCTTCCGCGCCAAGTACCCAGCATATCAGCTCGAGGACGAGCTGAGCCTCGAGGAGGGGAGAGATGTCATGTGGGGCCGTCCGTACGAGAGGAGGAGGCGCGCTCGCGACGTGCGCCGTGACGCGGAGCGCGCGGATGCAGCAGGAACTCCTTCGACAATTGGCTAAACGGAGAGTTTGAGTTGTTTCCTTTTATTAGGAAAGTTTGTTTCCTTTTATTAGAAGAGTTCGTTTCCTTTTATTAGAAAGCCACGGACTATATATTATTGTACACAGAACCTTTATGGGGCAAGCAATATACTATCATCTAATCTCCCATCTCTTCTCCAAACAAGCCTAGGCTACAGAGGGGCAAAACCTCGCCCTAGACGACGGAACGAGACTACGAACTCTGTAGTCGAGGGCCGGCTACCCTAGGACCCGACGCCCTTGACATCTTCATCACCATGGTGATATTGTAATTTCCAACCTCTTAAAATCCTCTGGTCTGTTGTATTTACTACGATTTTTGTTGCATATGTGAGCCATTGCAAGCATGTCTAATCCTCCATAAAAAAGGGTAAACACTTTTACCTTCAACGCTGCAAGGGAAGGTTACATCCTGCATGTTGACAATAGTATACATGAGAGGCACACAAAAATGATGACAATATAGTATGAAAATTATTGACAAACAACAATCTTGTAGCAATTGATACGATCAATATCAGGCAACCTAAAGCATTAACTGAAAAGAAAAGTCATACAATAGAAAGAATAAGATGAAACCCTGTACATGGTGAAAAGAGAACTGTGTGTATTCTCTCCTGTTGCCCATTGACAGTATGAGCCATGTGCTTGGACACCATTGCTGCAACTCATAAGAGCAGTGGGTTGTCTAATTGGCTGTCAACAATGCAACTCATATACCATGCAAGCATATCTGCACAATTTTCTACATGAAAAAGACTCATAATGAGTTCCTAGTAACATACCAATCATAGCTGCAGAATTTTTATTCGTGGAAAAAGGCTCTACCCCTGAGCCCAACCGTCAATATTTTCAAGAAAGGCACATTGATATGAAACTGTGAAATTTAAATCATGCTAATCTCACATCCCAAATTTAAATCAAGCGAAGCTCACATCTCAAATTTAAATCAAGCTAAGCTCTTCAAGACTTTTACTTATTGATGAACGGATGATTCGAGAACTTAACTGTATTGTATGAGGAGCAAGAAATCAACTTAAATATAGATCATGGCATTTGGAGAACAAAGAGACGATAGAGGAAGGACTATATTAGCAGGAGTATTTACCTGGCATGGTAGTTGATTGTCACTGTGCGTATTTCTTACTACCTTGTCCAACAAAATGACGTTCAGACTATGCTGAATAAATCACAGTTTTCAGCACCAATTAATGTTGTAGGGAAGATCTAAAAGGAATTGACCAAGAAGGTAACAAGGTGTTATGGTGGGTCTGGACTATCACCGTTGTTGCACCATGATTTTTATGTATTCCCCTTTTATCAATAAGTATTAATTGTTAAGAAAAAATAGAAGTTTTACCTTCCTCCCACTCATCGTGACTCAGAACATGCTCTTCTCCATCGCCACACGTCACACGAGATGGCCAGGACCCAAACCGCCTATTGCCCATTTGTATGCCCTTCGCCATCTAAAGCCTGCTCCCAACACAATGCACTGTAGAATATGGGTCATTTAGAAACGTATTAGCTTAAACTTTAGATCGTACAGAAAAAACCATTAGTAAGGACAAAATCTGAACCAATAAGTCACCACTCCTTCAGTTGCTGCCACCATTGGCCTGCAAGTCTAGCCGACCCAAACCTTGCTGCAGCATGGGCTCCGGCGGTCAACCTTGAAACAACAAAAAGAAAATAATAAACATGTACATTCAGACTATTTTCTTGAGTCTAATGCTGTTGACAATCAAGTTGGATAGTTTAGCTTTGTGTTTCCTGATGGATTATCGCATTATTGCACATGTTACATTATGTGTTTCCACAAAAAGCAAGAGTGCACAACCTGAACCAAATCACACAGGGTGAACTCTTAAATCCAAAGTAAAATGTGAATTCCAATGATTTGGTATAATTTTACATATGGCCAATAAATTCCAAGAGCAAAATCATTGCATGCTTCCGTGTTCAATAGTGCTAGTGCAATTTGATTGCTGGTCATATGCACAGTGTGAAGCACATGCAGAAAATAGTCTGACAAGCAAGTCTCCATGACTCCAGTTGGTTTGTGCCATAAACAAGAAATACACAGATCACATCTAATCAGCAACTGTTTTGAACTTTTGATGTAATCACGAAAGATATACTGCCTCTGTCCCCAAATACAAGGGATTGAATCATTTAAATTTTGTCCGTAAACGTAAGAGATTTTGATATACAATTTGTCCCATCAATCACATCTCATTCAAATTTCTCCCCACCTTAACCCAATCACCCACACTCCCTATATTAATGAGTGGGCATTAGAGCCATTTTTCTATTCTTAATTTCTCCAAAACAACCTAGAATCCCTATATTTGAGGACGTTTAAAAAAAACAGGGTGGTCGAGGGAGAGGAGGTCCTCGATATCCTTACATTGGAGTTTAGAACTGCCTAGGACTTTAGCATGGATTGCCCACCCGCGAAACATGGGCCATCAAGGATGGAGAGAGAATTGGAGAAGGGGCCATATGGTGCTGGTGTGGAGGATAACGCTTTCATAGTTCCTTGATCCTAATAAAGCAAAGTTAGGAGATTAGACAAGGGTAAGAATGAGACTCTGCGTTGTATATAATTATGACATCATATCAAATCGCAACTATCAAGCAGAGGCACATCTAATGTAGCATCATATTTTTTTTTACTCGCCATCCTAATACTCCAGTTCTCCTAAAATTAACTTAACTAAGATTAAGACATATAGTAACCAAAGGATAAAACAAATTATGTTTTTGCTCGACTCTTACTCTAAACCTACATTCTTCACTGCTAGGGTTGTTGTTAGAGAGGATTAAACTTAGTTCAAACCTAGAAAGACCACCAAAGGTTCTTCAATCAAGGCAGCCTCTAAGTTACTGCTTAATAGACATTTTCTCCATTGCAATTCAACTCTTAGTATCACCTTTCTATTCCCAGTTAGCTGAATTCTAGCAAAATAAAGTTCTTAGATAAAATAATAACAAACTAAAATGCTAGTGTTACTAAACAAACACCATATTCTCCTAAGCGAACCATGAAATTCGATTTATTGTAAACGCAGTTTGTACCATCGTTCTGTAAAATGGTAATTAGCAATTTATCATGCTTTTTAAGAACTTAGGTGTATTGGTACAATACTGAGAAAATAATATTGCTCCCAAGAATTAATTTAACAATATACCAGGGGAAATACCCACATAAACTCCAAGGCAGGTCCCCTTGCTCGTTCCCTATCTTACATAGGTCCCCTTGTTCCCACGTCAAGCTAACAGTTAAAATGAGTACTATCTAAGAATTGAGGAGGAACAAATACAGTGTGGTAATAGGCATCAAATAAACATTTTAAACAAAAAATGGATAAATATGGAATGCTCAACCATAGACCTACTCGATTTCACAATAATCTGGGGGCACCTCAATCTCTTCTTCAATAGGCTGCAACGTCGAGGCGGACAATGGTGGATTCAAGGCGTGGAGGCCGGGCTAGAGGTAGTTCAGCCACCGCAGCCGGTAGCTCTTTGCCATCCTCTTCAACCCTTCAAGCCAACCAAATCAAATCGTCCCAAATTATTCGATCCAACAAAATGGAATTAAATCAATCGAATCACATCGGCAGTGTGGATGCACAGGAATACTGAGGTTGATAAATTGGTCTGGTTTGGGCAGTGGAAATTGCACAAGACAAGCTAAAAATACTCTGTTGGTTCTATGTTTCATGTTTCCAGTAGGAAATTGCACAGTACAAGCTAAAAATACTCTGTTGGTCTATGTTTCAGGTTTCCAGTAGTGTCCTAGCATACTAACATCAAACACACAGATTTATCTATATGATTGGAGTTTAAAGGTGTCATTTTGTAAACCCACAATGTATTTTTCCACTACAGATGACAGGCCCAGATGCCACTAATAGACTTGGCCATAAATCTATACTACTTACACAACTAAAATCTAGAGCTACTTAAACAGCTGAAATCAAGGTACATACCATTGAGCGGGATATATAGTGTGTCACGAGAAATTTAGAATGGCAGGAAAGTCGCAACAAACTAACAAAATCAAGTAGCTGCACCTCCTGGAACGATGATCCGTGAAAACAGGAAATGAAACTATGCCAGGGACAACATCCAAAGAAAACTGTGTTTGAGGACGGGCGATGAATGTTTGTGCACCTGTACAATTGCAAAGGGACCATTGCCGGTGAGCAGGGGAGGATGGGTCCAATGTCCTCTTGGCTCCTCCTCTGCTGGACAGAGGGCCAGCGAGGAGGGATCAGTTGGGGAGGGGCAGCTTGGGGAGCTGAGAATCGTGCCGGCGTCGGGATCTGAGGAGCGGTTCCCACGCCGGGAAGCACCGCCGCGGCCGGGGAACGAGACTCGCCAGCATGCGAAGGGAATACTCTCCGCAGGTCCGCCGTCCGCCGCTTTCTTCTCACTCATCGACCGCCTCCTCCGGTCCACCTCCGGGAAACGAGCCCCCCGGCGTCCTTCCTTCGCATGCCCACAGCTGGCGCAGGGTTTGAGGCCCTCGATACAGGGCGGAGCAAGGAAGGGGAGGGGACGGAAGAGGTGAGGACAGGTGAAGGGGGAGGCGTATGGAAAGTAGGTGAGTCGGGGTGGCGTCGACGGCAGGGGATGCAGAGGAAGTGCAGGCCAACCGGCGGAGGAAGATGGGGCGCGCCAGGGCTGAAGAGGCCCATCGCCATCATTGCCGACTCGACCTTGCAGCACGGAACGCAAGGAGATCAATCAGTGCCAATATCTCCTCTGTGAGCGGCGAGCCTGCGAAGAGAATCCCAGAGAATGCCTCAGGACCAGCGAAAATGGCATGGTGATCGAGAAAAGATTGCGGCGGCGGTGGGGATGGATGGCTCAACCTTTAGGTGAAAATAGATCGAAAACTGTCGGAAACTAGTTATATTATATTTGTTTTTATATTTTTTTTAAATTGAAAATCTCGGATACAGATACGAAGCGAATGCGAATCGGAACGAATACGGTAACAAATATTTATTCGAATATAAAAACCTCTCAAACTGAACTTTATAAACAGAGAAATTATCTCAAATTTAAACTCTAATGTCCCTTCTAAAAATATCCTATTATTGTTCCCTATCTTTCTCCGTGCAAATTCATCTTCAAAAATATCAAAAAAAAATCGCATTACACACCTTTCCTTGAATTCTTGACCAGTTTCTGACTTCAAATAACAAATTTAAATTCAAACTACAGATTTATCCCACCAACACTGGGGCCCATGCTGCACCTATCCGACTGTCGACGGCTCCACCTAGCCCGCGCACTCATCTCTTTGCCCTGCACCCGCTTGACACGCCCGACGCGTGTTCGACGTTTTGCCGAACTGGGCCGTACGACGCGAACCAGGCCCCGCACCAAACTCCTCGCGCCATCGCCATCATTGCCGACTCGACCGTGCCACCCAGGCCCTGTGCCACCCCCTCGTCGCTGTACTACACGCCGGCGACCATACCCTACGCAGAGCCGAGCCCGTCCACATCAACCCACTTCGTCGGAATCGCCGTCCTCGCCACCCTCGTTGCCTCGAGTCAAACCTGCACGTTCGCCAGCACCATCATGGCGGCAAGGACGCACGCCACCCGCGTCCCTGCCACAACGTCACCCGAGCCACACCCGCGCGTGCCTAGCACCACCTGCCTCCAACCTCCGCTGCATGCCGAAGTGGCAGAAGGACCGCCGGTCCGAAGCACGCGCTACCGCCGAGCTCTGTTTCGGACCGATGGGGTGTCAACGACTACCTATGCATAGTGGGCCATTTGGATTTGATGCGGATATCCGAAAATTTGTCCGGATAGTTTCCGACCGATTCCGGAATCTGCCGGATAATGCCTTTACTGTATTCGTATCCATATTCGAGAAAAATTATCCGTTTCCATTTCCGAATCCGAGATTATCCGATCGATCCTATCCGTATTCAAAATTTCGGACAGTTAGCAGATAATATCCGAACCGTTTTCACCCCTAGCTCAACCTATTTTGGGACGAAGCTGGGCAGCACGAGAGATGCGAAGGGAATCGACGGGTTCGGGATATAGGAGGGGATCGAACTGAGCTTCAGAGGAACAATCCCATTTTTGTGGGTAGTTCGGTTTTGCTTGAACGGTCTTTTCGCTGGATTAGTTTTCTCGTGGGAGGATCCTGGGATGAATCACATCCATTGGATCTAGCGCAATCGAACGGTCAGAAGTTATAGTTATAGGAACCACCGTCACCACTATAGTTTTTTTAAGTAGTAAAGAAACACACCGTTTAGCAGTTTGAAAAGCGTGTTTATAAAAAACTAAGAGAATATCAAGCACAACCGAACGGTTCCTTAGCATATATAGCAGTGAAGCAACCCAATGTAGCGTTCCACCCAAACAAGACCCATCTAATCTTAAAATCTTTCGATTGATCTCTCCCGGACTCCCTCTCACGGTCTCCCCTCGTCTTCGCACTATACATGGCTAGATGGGTTGTGCCTTAACGGGATGGCCTAGGCACAACGCTACAGTAACCGTGCTGGCCAGGCCTGACACGGCACGACTGCTACTGGGCCGGCATGGCATGGCCCAAGTACGAGCATGGCCCAATCGGCCCATTATTTTTCCATAATTTTTCTATTTTCTCATCAATTTTTCCTATTTTTTCTAATTTTTTTTCACTATTTTTTCTTTTTTTTCCCAATTTTTTCTAATATTTTTTCTTCAGTTTTCTATTTTTCTCTTCCTTTTCTTTTTCCCGTCTCACATTTTCAAATTTTATGGATCAAACGTGCTAATGGACCTCTGGCCGGCCCACATGCCGATTTAGGCCCGTGCCGTGGCATAGACCCGAATCGACATGTGGAACGGTACGGCCTGGCGCCTTTATGGATTGTGCCTAGGCCGAGGCCTCGGCACGGGGACCGACACAGCATTGCACAGGAGCCATATCTTAACGGGCCGTGCCGTAGCAGCCTGGTAGGCCTATTTCAGCACCCACGCGGCCCCTACTCGGCCCCCTTGTGACCCTGGCTCTACCTCACTGAGTTGTCATCGCCAGCCAGCCAACCGCCACCAGCTGTGCCCACCTGCCAGTCATCAGCGAGGTGGTGGCTCACGATGCCGCCATAGCCGTCTCCAGTCGCCATCACCTCCGTCGCCGGCTCACGAGCTAACAAGCCAGCTCGAGCTGGCAAACTAAGTCGAGCGGAGCCAAGCTTATAGCTCGTTAGGGTAACGAGCCGGACCGACATCCAACCCTAGTCCTGGCACGAATAACTGGCTGGATCAGACGCGGATCCTCTGACGTTGTGGAGTAAAGTCGTCGCAGGGCTTCGTCTTCATTTTCACCTAACAGTCCCCATGCGTGACTAGTCGTCTTCCTCGCGAGTCGAGCATGAAAATGCGCACACACACGTTGAATCCGGATCCTCTGCATTTAGTACTTGCTAGTGCAGATCTCAGCCGTCCATCTAAATCCGATGGGCATGTCTTTGTCTTTTTCCTTGCACAAGTTCAGACTTCAGATGCGAGAGTTTCCTTCTCGGAGCCCGTCAGTCGAGGCTCGCGTGGCCTCGGCCAGCTCCTCTCTCTGTAGTCGATGGCGCCGTCAGGCCCTCCGTGCCACTGCCGCGGCAAGAGGATTATCGTCCTGGCTGGCGTGCTAATGATATAAATGATTCTGTGCAATTAAGAACAAAGACGACGCTTTGGCCGAGTGGTTAAGGCGTGTGCCTGCTAAGTACATGGGGTTTCCCCGCGAGAGTTCGAATCTCTCAGGCGTCGTTCTATTTTTTTTTTTAAAAAGTTCATCGTCCAATCTGATGAAAGTTAAACCATCAAGCCTTCACACCCAAGAAAGGAATATATAAAAGTAATGAAAAATAATTTACCAGCCTTTTTTTTCTTTATTTCCTATTATCTTTATCTATTATAAAAATTGAGGTTATTTTTTAGAAATTTTGTACCTCGTAATTTTCGGTACGTCCTCCAGTTTATTTACGTCATAAACTTTTTTGTCATCACATTAGGATTTTGGTCTGCCCTTTGAATTCTGCACGCTCGTCCACATGCCCACCTCAGCGATTTGATGTCCCCGCGGTTCTGATCCCCCCACCCCCGATGGGCTTTTCTCCGGAGGACTCACGCATGGTGTAGTCCACTGAAAATGTATCTTACTCTACATTAATAATACTAGATTGTGTCAAGATCGTAGTATTAAATTACTATATTTTGGAACTGAGAAAATATCTTACATGTTATATTTACTAAAGAGACCCTGGTAAACAAGAAAAATACGAAATTAGCGATTCTAGGTGATAGGCAAAAGGACTCAAAACCATATTAAAAGAAAGGTACAGGTCCCTATCATTTCACGTGAATACAGGGATTGAGAAACATGTTTTTACGGTTGGTTGCATTTTTTTTTATCTATTTGTGATTATAAATATATTAATCATGTGGGTCTATCAAAAATCACTTTTGTAATCCCCGATAACAGGAGGTCGTGTCAAAAATATTTTATTTGAATTAAAACTGGTAGAAACATGCCTCTAATTGTTTTTTAAATTCAAATATTTGTTCAAAAACCACCGCTAACCGCCATCTGTCATCGATTTTTTTCTGACCAGTATTTATAACCTTGGTTTGGAGGTATAGATGTCCAAATGGGCCGTGCCCCTTCGGGCCGGCCCGGGCATGGTGCTACAGTAACCGTGCCCGGGCCGGCCCGGCACGGTTGGCCGTGGGCCGTGCCGGCACGGCCCGAGTAGCCGTGCCGTGCCTGGGCCGGCGGTGCGGCACGGCGGGCCGGCACGGCACGGCCCGTGGACTGTAGCGGGCCGGCATGGGCACGGGCACGAGCACGGCACGGGGCGCGGGAACGGGGCACGGGCGCGGGCACGGGGCACGGGCCGGCACGGCCCTCCCGGAGGGCGGCGGAGGCCGCGCCGCCGTGGCAGGCGTCTGCGGCCACGGAGGCCGAGGCAGGCGTCGGCGGCCGAGGCCGGGGAGGCGCCCGGGCGCGGAGGCGGCGGCGGAGGCCGAGGCAGCAGCCGGGAGGAGGCGGGCGCGGGAGGAGGCGGGCGTCGGCCGGGAGGAGGAGGCGGCGGGAGGAGGCGGCCGGGAGGAGGCGGCGGAGCCGAGGAGGCCGGGAGGAGGCGGCGGGAGGAGACGGAGGAGCTGAGGAGGCGGAGGAGGCGGAGGAGCCGACGAGGCGGCGGGAGGAGGTGGAGGAGCCGAGGAGGCCGGGAGGAGGCCGAGGCGGCGGGAGGAGGCGGAGGAGGCGGAGGAGCCGAGGAGGCGGCGGGAGGAGGCGGAGTAGCCGAGGAGGCCGGGAGGAGGCGGAGGCGGCGGAGGAGCCGAGGCGGCGGGAGGAGAAGCCGAGGAGAGGAGGCCGGGAGGAGGTCGAGGCCGGGTGCGTGCGGGAGGAGGAGGCAGGCGACCGTTGCACTGACATCTGCCTGTTGTGACGCTAATGACCGTTTGCTGTAGTGTTCGGCCGCGTTGGCCCAGTCAAAAATTGACACCTGTCCCAACGGTCTGAAAAAACGGCTAGATTTTGAATCTAGCCGTTGCATGACCAAAAAAATCCAAAAAAATATCAAAAAAATCCAAAAAATTGTGAATTTTTTTCCTATAAATAGGGGAACCCCCAGCCACATTTTTGCTCATCCAAACCTCCCAATCTCTCCTCTTGTGCTCTATTCTCTTCTCTTTTGCTCTCTTTGCTCAAAATTTTTGATTTAGACAAAATTTTATCTAAAATTCAAAAATTTCCCACATTCTCATAGGTAATAGCTGCAACCTCCGGTGCTCCTACAAGGTAAAAAAATCCTAAATGTTCTTCTTTGTTCGTACTATTTTTTTAATACTAATTTTCTCTATTTATATTGCAGGATGGATCCGAACTACCCGACGTTCCAACTGAGCGACTTCGACCCGAGCTATCTGTCGATGTCGCAAGGAGACAACTCCGGGTCGGCTCCTACACCGCAAGAACATACGGAGGAAATACATGCGGCTTCACAAGGGTCCGGAACTGCGAGCGGGAGCCTATCAACGGCAACCGGCTCAAAGAGATCAAGAACTTCCTCCGCTTGGCAACATTTTGATGAGATCAAGGAGACCGCCGCGGATGGAAGGGAGGTAACTTACGCGAAATGTAAAATTTGTAAAACTAAACTTTCTGGAAAATCTTCTGGTGGAACAGGGCATTTGAGGCGGCATGCTGAGGCTTGTTCGAAGAAGCAAGGTTACCAGCTAAGACAGCAGCAACTGGTACTCAATCCGGACGGTACGGTACGTTCATGGGAGTATGATGCTCAGGTAGCACGAGATTCCCTTACCTATTTAATTGCTAGACAGGATCTACCCCTAAATTTTGGTGAGTCTCCTGCATTTGAGACTTACATTAAAACTGCTCATAATCCTAGGTTTCAAGTTGTTAGTAGACAAACTACAACCCGAGACTTGGTGAATGTTTACAACCAAGGCCGGGATAGTATTAAACAATTATTTGCTACTTGCACATTTTCTATTAGTATCACATCTGATATTTGGAGTGGTAGGGCTAAGGAAGACTATATTAGTGTAGTTGCTCATTATGTTGATGATGAATGGGAACTACAAAAAAGAGTAATAGCTTTAAAATTAATTGATGTTTCACATAATGCAGAAAATATTGCTGAACGAATTTCTAGAGTTTGTGAGGATTTTGGCATCACAAATAAAATATTTGCAGTAACTCTAGATAATGCAGCTGCAAATTCCAGAGCAATGGAAATTTTGCAGCCTTTATTCAATGTTTATGCTGAATCATTTCTTTTACATCAATGTTGTGCTTGCCATATTATTAATCTTATAGTTAAATCTGGTTTTAAAAGAGTAACTGTATATCTCGATTCTATCCGTGAAGCCATAACATGGCTGAATGGTTCTAATCCTCGACTTGCGACCTTCAAGCGATTCTGCATCGCTTCGGATAAGGATCCATGCAAGTTCCAAACGGATGCGGACCATCGGTAGAACTCGACTTATTTAATGTTGAAACATGTCTTGCCTTACAAAGATATACTAACTGTTTTCTTGCAGTCCAAGAATGTTGTTACCAGTGACGGGCAACCGCTACTGACAGAACAGTCTTGGCATGTTGTAGAAAGGTTTTATTACTTTCTTGAAACATTTTATGATGCAACTGTTACTTTGTCTGGTGTTTACTATCCAACTGCTAATTTAATTTTGCATAAAATTTTTGAGATTGCCACTTTATTAAAAGAATATGAAGATGACCAATTATTAGGATTTGCAGTATATAACATGAAACAAAAATATCTTAAATACTGGAGAAACATTCCATACTTGTATGCTTTTGCATTTATTCTTGATCCTAGGGGTAAAATACGGGGGTTTCTAAATATTTTGAATCTTATTGGGGATACAATGAATATTGATTACACTAACTACTATTCTGATTGTAAGACAAAATTGTATGAAGTATTTTGAAAGTATGAAACTAAGTTTCAGGGAGTTCGCGTGCAAAGAGCCCCACCTGTCCCTGTCCCAGGTAAGAAGAAATTGCAGTGGGGCCGAATTTGGGGTGGTTCCTCTTCTTCTTCGAGCACCGGTGGTGGAAGTTCGGCCGCAGCAAGTCCTGCACACGCTTCACTTGAAGCTCTTGAGCTGTCTACCTACTTGGACAGCGACTCGATCAACCAGGAAGATCTCAACGTTCTTCAATGGTGGAATGATCACAAGACCCAATATCCCGTGCTCTCAAAGCTAGCACGGGATGTGTTCAAGGTGCCTGTGTCTACGGTATCATCCGAATCGGCCTTAAGTCTTTGCGGAAGAATTATTGAGGAGAGAAGAAGAAATCTCCGCAGTGAGGTGGTAGAAATGCTACTTGCGGTTAAAGACTGGGAGCTAGCTAAGGAACGTGCCCAACACACCACGGAGAACCAAGATTTGGCTGAGCAGTTCGAAAATCTTTACCTACAAAATGAGGAACTAGAGTAATCTTTTTTATTTTTGAGTATTGACCTTTAGCTGTACTCTTTTTTCTTTGTCATGGTTTTCTCAAAATTGAGTTTTTACATGACAGAGTTTTTAATGAGGCAGCTGTGTAATATCAAAATCAATAAAGGTCATTGCGCAATTTTTCTCTGTATCTATGTAGAAATTAAATTGCATAACTATATATGTTCTTCTATTTTGCTTGTTTAAAAATATAAAAATTTCCTCCTCTAATATCATCAAAAAATACTCTCATATTTTTTTAATCATCTTAGATAATGTTTTTACATTTTTTTTCATATTTTTTTACCGCTCCTCTAATTTTTAAAAATTTTTTAAGTCTCTTTTTTCCTTTTTTTACTCATCTCTCTCAGTCACTCTCACTTACTCAGTGAGAGTGACTCAGTCGAGACTCGGCGCAGGCGGGGAGGCGGTGGAGGGCGGCCTCGGGGGGCGGCGCGCAGGCGGGGAGGCGGCAGCGGAGGGCGGCGGAGGCCGGGGAGGCGCGCGCGGGAGGTGGCGGCGGAGGGGGCGGAGGAGGCCGAGGCGGCGGGAGGCCAAGGCGGCGGCAGGCGGCGGAGGTGGCGGCGCACAGGCGGGGAGGCGGCGGCGGCAGGCGGCGGAGGCCGGGGAGGCGCGCGCGGGAGGCGGCAGCGGAGGGGGCGGAGGAGGCCGAGGCGGCGGGAGGAGGCGGAGGAGCCGAGGAGGCCGGGAGGAGGCCGAGGCGGTGGCAGGCGGAGGAGGGGGCGGCGCGCAGGCGGGGAGGCGGCGGCAGAGGGCGGCGGTAGGCGGCGGAGGCCGGGGACGCCGGACGCGCGGCGGCAGGCGTCGGCGGACCGGGCCGGCCTGGGCACGGTGGGCCGCTGACGGGCCGTGCCGGCACGGCACGGCCCACGACCTCGGCGTGCCGTGCCTGGGCCGGGGGGAGGCACGCGGGCCGGCACGGCACGGCCCGCTACAGGAACCGTGCCTACACGGGCCGTGCCGGACCGTGCCTCGGTCCATGCCGGCCCGGTCCGCCCGTTTGGCCACCTATATTTGGAGGGGATGCAAATGGTGGACATGATTTGGATAGTGCACTATTTGAAGGGCCTGTGACTACTTCATGTATGTAACACGGAAAAATCATATAAAGACTAAAAGTTTTGTTTATTACGTGCATAATCAACTTATTATACTAGAAAGTGAGTTTTTTTTATCTCTAACAAAATCTCCCCCCCTCCCTCTAGCATCAATCATCTCCCTTGCCATCGAACAACCATCCCATCTCTTCTTCCGTGTTGCCATCTCACTTGGTTGTCTTCTGACCACCACTCAATTTCTTTTCTTTCCAATGCAATGCACGGTCACTTTACTAATAAAAATAAAATTTGATTCTACTAAAAAATGTAGTGCGTTGATTGGGAAAAAATAAAATTATAATAAAGTATGTAGTTGTTTAAGACATAATTTATTTTTTAAGAATTTATTTATATATAGAATTTCTAATAGGCGCTGTAGGATCCGACCATCACCTCTGTAAACATTGTTTACTGAAGAAAACCAACTCATTACATGATCTGAATTTTTGACCAAAACCGTACGTGTTGTTTTTCTAAAAGAATAACAGTCTACTAAATTCAATGGAGACATGCCACAGCCTAGAGCGTTACTAAGGGCATTCACAATAGAAGCCACACCTCCAAGTGGTCTCATAAAAAAAGAGTGTGCCACATAGGACGAGGCTACACATAAAACACATACCTCCCAATGCACAGTAGCCTCATTGGACCGACAATAGATTTAGCATTTCAGCCCTTCACTTCTTCTAGTTTAGCCCTTCTATTTTCTCAATTACCAATTTTCTCAAAATCTTTTGCTGTAGGAACCACAGTTGAAAAAAATTAATCACACATACACATTATATTATTTTTCCCACTTAATTTTCCTTTCTTCTTTTTCTCCACCGACGGAAGACCAAGGAGACGCTACCTTTTCCTTTTCTTCCCACCGATGTGAATGAAACTGTAGGCGGTGGTGGCTGCTCTCCATCGGCTACACGGCCGATGAGCTCCCGGCGATGGCGTGGATCACGGCGGCACAAGGCAGATCGAGCGGCGGGCTCTCCAACGACAGCGCAGATTGGGGACGGCGGGCCGACGGGCTCCCCGGTGGCGGTGACCGATGGCGGTAGGCTGCTCTCGTGTAACACCCTGAAAATTCCCTAATTAAATTAATTGTGTGAAAAAGAAATTTTAGAAATTATTTTAAAAGCCTCAAGGAGTGAGAACATTAAAAATTAGAGAAAATCTACAACAAAAGTTGTCCTGGAGTTAATTTTAGAAAATATTTTGCTTAATCCTTTAACTCCTGGAATTTTCTAGGAATTAATTGAGCAAGGAAATTATTTTTAATGAATAAAACAAGCTATTCAGCATTTAAATAAAAGAAAAACAAATTAAAAACCCCATTCCCTGTTCCTAGGCCGAATCCGGCCCATCCCTGTTTCTTCTCTCCTTCCCCGCAAGCATTGGTGTCCCACGGCCTGCGTGCGCCTACGCCTCTCTCTTTTCGCTGACAAGTGGGCCTACCTGTCGGATCCGTCTTCCTCGCCGGCGCCGCAATGAATCCGAGGCTAATTCGATCTCCTCACATGCCCAATCCTCGAATTAGTTGAGGGGTTTTGATCCCCTCAACCTCCTCGTCCTTTTCCCCTAAGAATCACGGAAGCTTGGGCCTGGGATCGCCGTCTATCTGAGCTCGTAGAGCTCCGGGACTCCGAAGAAAATCCTAATCCACCGCCGCGCCGTATCCGAGCCAATCTCTCCTCCCCTCTGCTATATATAGCATCCCCTGGCACCTCTCTCTCCTTTTCCGCCATCAACCGAGCCCGTTCTAGCCCCAAGTGCCCTAGCACCATAACAATCTAATTCGCCACCGCCGCCGCCGAGTTCCAGTCGAGCGTTGCCGTCGTCTTAGCTACCGCTAGTGCTTGCCGCCACCTTTGTTAGCATCGCCAGTTCATGAGGGAGCTAGGCCGCTACCTCCCAGCCGCTGGAGACCGTCGGAACCCCGTCGCCGTTGAGGACCCAAGGAGCTTCGCTGCTAAAAGCTCACCGCCGGACAATCCCATCATTGTTCGCCGTCATTTCGCCCACGGTGAGGTTCACCTTTCTCCCCTCTATCTATTTGTGCCCTCGCCATGCCTCGCTGCGTCGCCGATCACCGACGACCATAGGGACCCAAGCCGCCGCCATTGCCGTCGTCGCTGTTGCCATCGTGGTCACCGACGTGGACACCGCGTAGATGCCAGCTCAGCGCCACCTCAGCACTGCAGGTCGATCTAATCGGGATCAATCTCGGCCGTTGGATCTTTACAATAGATTCTCGCCGTCCGATCTATGATCGTTTAGATCTCAGCCATCCGATCCACCTTAAACTCAAGATCAATCTGAGCCATCTGATCATCCTCCTTTAAATCTAAGCTGTTGGATCCTTGTGAACCCTTGGTAGACTCGGTCTACCGTGGACCCAGGACTTTCTCTCTCTGACCAGTGGGCCCCAGGTGTCAGCCGCCCCCTTACTCAGTGCTGATGCCATAAATCCTTATTCCTGAATTAAAATAAGTCATAAATGACGCAATAACTCGGTTTAATTCTTTTAATAGGCTTTGAAAGGATTAAAACTTCTAAAATTCATAACTAATTCATCTGAACTCCGTTTGGGGTGATTCAACTTGAAAAATTCTTTAAAAATCAAGATCTATCCATTAATATAATATTGTATTGTTGATGTGTAATTAGCCATGCCTAGGAACTATAATATAATTTATGGGCTACCACATAAACATTGATTATACTAGTGAGTTCACATGAAATGATGATTCAATTCACGACTGTGGTTGTGTGAGGTTAATTCAATGGTCCACTAAAAACTTGACTAAATGTTGGGTTGTGAGCACTGGGAATGTGGTTGATGCTAGTGGTGCTCATGACACTTAAGGACTGGTTCGTGGACTACTTGTTGCGAAGCAATACCTTTGCTAACTACAAGCCGGAATGGGTAATGGCGGGAACTAAAGTGTGATCCGTTCAACCGGAGGCCCCACGGTGTGTTGTGGCTGTGCAATAAGACCACCATGGTAGTTGTCAATTAGTTCATGTCTTGGGCGTTAGGCTGTCTCCCTGTCTAGGAACCTGATCAACCCTACCGGAGACTGGTGGTCCAACGGATGGCACTCTTGTTGTGCGGATTACATGGAGGGTCTTGTTACAACTCCTTTCCAAGGTACCATGATGGTATTGAGGCGCACGGTGACGTGTTGTGGAGTTGTGTCTTGTGGGTAAATTGGTACACCTCTGGCCAGAGTAAATCTATTCGAATAGTCATGCCCGCGGTTAATGGGCGGGCCTAGCAATATTTTTCGTGATTAGTCCCACACTATCTAAATGAAATAATGGATGATGGAATATTGCTAGCTCCAGGTTGGGAGTGGTTGGACCTGTACCGCTTTGGAGAGTGGTATAGTGTTGGTAATATTGATTAATGATTACTGTTTTATTTCTCTCTTAAATGCTTTATTAAATATTATTTATGCAACTTGAGCCATATTATGCCATCCTTTGGAATCTGTGCACTTGCATATTTGCTGTGTGGCTTGCGGAGTATTTCATGTACTCACCTTGCAATCAACAATCATCATCAGAGGAGTACTTCAGCGAGGAGGATCTTTTGGAGGACTAAGTGGGAGCTTGGTCAAGTGCGTGTGGAGTGGAAGTCATCGCGTCGTTCGTAGTTTAATTCCGCTACCTAGATCTTTATTATTTTGAGAGGTGCCATTCGCCTTTGTAATAAATACGTTCAGTTATGTAATACATTTACTTTGTTATCAACTTTGTTATTCGTGTGCCTCGCAAGGATACTACCAAACGAAGTCTATTTTAATGAAGATTCTAATGCCCTAAATTCTATGGACTCTTCCAATCTCGACGATTCGCGAGAAAATAACTAATATTCTTTTAAGTTACCTGTTATTTTAACTTAGCCGCCATGGTGAAATTGGTAGACACGCTGCTCTTAGGAAGCAGTGCTCAAGCATCTTGGTTCGAGTCCGAGTGGTGGTAGTCTCGAAAAAGAATACAATAGATTATAAAATGGATTCAATTCAAAATTTCCAATTTTGTAATCGATTGATTCTTGGACGAGAATTTACAGACAATAAAGCACCTGAATTTTGGATGGAAATTCTGGGTGTGACAAGTTGGTATCAGAGCCACCTTGACCTAGGATAAGCCCCTTGGTACCCCTAAGAGCCCTCTGAAAAAGATTTTAAAATTAGAACTGTCCTCTCCCCTTACTCTTTTTAAATTAGGGAAGTAAACCTAAAAAAATGGTTTGGTTAACTTCCTTTTCTGAGAATAACACCTTTCTAAAAAAAACTTCTAAAATCTTCATTGTTTAATTGTGCAATTTTCTTTCCGTATCTTATTAATTAGTACCGTACATCCATTACTGTACTGATTATGATAATTTAAATTTTACAGTTCCTCTTCTCAAATGGTTTTAAAAAAAACCTCCAATTTATGGCACCTAAATTTACTCTTAATTTCCTTTGGAAATTTTATTACCCCTCTCTTTGTCTTTTAGTTAAATCAAAGTTGTTTTGTTAACTTAGTAGAAAACATTAATCTTCCTTTTATGCTCTATATAGATGGCATACCGTGAGCCAGTGCATTTGTTTGGAGTTGGAGGATTTGTCAAGGAGCTGCGTGATATGGCTTTCGCCATAGGGTTCAATCCAGCCCCAGAGTACAGACAAGTTAGCCACAACCCATGTGAAGAGAAGTGTCGTGTTTGCCTGACAATTTCAAGTGAGCATGAAGGAGTCCCATCCATGATCTTGGGAGCCGGAGGAAGGAACTACGATCATGCATGTCAAGAAGTGGCATTGGAGGCCATTAGAGAACTTCGCCACCTACGCCGCTCGCTTGAGGGACACTGCTTATCACTATCATCCTTCTAGAACCCACAATGATGAGTACAGCAGCTACCAAAGTGCTGAGGCAGAGAATAGCGCTACCGCGCAACGCTTAGTGAGGATGCTAAGCACCATGGACAATGCCCGTGCGGATGTGGTAATCGCAGCTCATAAACGAGAGAACGAGAACCACACCAAGATTTGCGGCTACAAAACAGAGTGGATCGCTTGAAGAGAGCTGGCACTAGCCAAAGGAGAAGCACCCCCTGGAGGAGCCAAGATCTGTACCATAATAAGGAAGATGGTTCATCTTCCACCATGGATTCAATTAGCACCAAGGACTCACTTGTTGAATGGTCAGGTCCCACTCAGGGTAGTTCCGCTTGTAGCATATGCTGATGATGCAAAAGAAGACCCAGAGGAGTCGGAAGCCAGTACCCCTTTGGAAAGGTCAGTAGACAATGGAACTCACACCCATTCTGAAATGGAGTGGGGTGATACTCAAGAGGATGAAGAGGAACCCGAGTACAACTTTGATGCAAGAAGAAGCCCTTCGCCCCATTGAGTAACACCTTAGTAGAAGTTTACCCTAGAGCGTTGTGTTAGCAGTTGTGTGCTTAGGAGATGCTTGTGTGTGTGTGTTTTTAGATGGCAGTTTATGTCAGAGGGTGGTGATGTAACTGCTTAAGTTAGGAGTTTTCTGTTAGTGTGGTGTGAGTCTCAAACAACATAAATGTTAATCATACAATTCAGATCAATATAAGTGAAAGTTTAAGCAATATGCATCTATCCTAAGGGCCGTTTTCCTTTTCTCGTCTTTGTTCCGATCCTTACAGATGGTGAACACACGCAATGGCGGCAACTAGGATGGCAACACTGGACCAAACAACAATCATGGAGGTGCTCCCAATAGACTGCCACCTCATGATGACAACTTCACCATTGCACAAGTTCTTGCAAATCAGACTCAGCTGATGAATATGATGTTCCAACAAATGTAGAACCAACAGAACCAAGGACCCCAGCAACAGATGCCACCTCCTCCACCTCAGAATAAGCTCATAGAGTTTGTGCGAGTGAGGCCTCCCACCTTCTCCAGTACAACCAATCCCATGGAAGCTGGGAATTGGCTGCATGCCATCGAGAAGAAGCTAGATTTACTACAGTGAACAGACCAGGAAAAGGTCTCCTTCGCATCTCACCAGTTACATGGCCCCGCATCAGAGTGGTGGGTCCACTTTTGGGCTAACAGAACTGAAGGCTAGCCTATCACTTGGGCTGAGTTCGAAACAACCTTCAAGAAGACACACATTCCCGCGGGAGTGGTGGCTCTAAAAAAGCGGGAGTTTCGGGCTCTCAAGCAAGGAAATCGGTCGGTGACTGAGTTTCTTTACGAGTTCAACCGTCTAGCTCGCTGTGTGCCCGAGGATGTTAGTACGGACACGAAAAGACAAGAGAAGTTCTTGGACGGATTGAAACGACGAGCTCTCCGCTCAACTGATCTCTGGTGACTATGTGGATTTTCAGAAACTTGTTGACAAGGCCATTCAATAGGAGGACAAACACAATCGGATGGAGCAAAGGAAGCGCAAGATCACCAGTTTCCAAGCTCAACAGTCCAGCAGTCAGAGGCCACGGATGGTAATGCCCCCTCAGACTCATTCGGGAGGATCATCGGCCACACCCCGTCCCCAACGCTAGTTCTACAACAACAACACTAGCAGTGGCACTATGGCAAATTGTCCTTCCCCTCGCTCGGCTACTGCACTTGCACAGAATCAGCCGGTCAAGAAGGAACAAGGAGGCAAGACCTTGGTGTGCTACAACTTCAATGAACCGGGGCATTTCTCAAATCAGTGCCCAAAGCCCAAACGCCTTAAGCAAACTGCACCAGGTCAGAACTCTACGGGCATGGTCAAAGCTCGTGTGAACCATGTCACCACCGAGGAAGCTCAGGCAGCACCGGATGTCGTCCTGGATACGTTTCATCTTAACTCAGCTCCTGCTACAGTATTGTTTGAGTCTGGTGCTACACATTCTTTCTCGTCAGTGGGGTTTGCTAGAAAATATGGGATACCCATGGAAAGGATGAGAAACACCATGGTGGTAAATACTCCCGGCAGTCAGATGCCTACCACCCTTTACAACCCTTTTGTGATCATAGAAATTCTGGGTGTCTCCTTTCTAGCCAATCTACTCTTGATAGAATCCAAAGACATCAATGTCATCCTAGGGATGGGCTGGTTAACTCGGCACAAAGGGATTATTGATTGTGCCACTAGAACAGTGACGTTGACCTCTAGCCTCGGGGAGAAAGTGATCTTTCGTGCCCCTTTCTACCTCACCCCCTTCAGCATCTCTAAACTAGTCAGCCATAGCAGAAATTCCTATGGTTCGGGATTACCCTGATGTCTTTCTTGATGATTTACCTGGGATGCCACCCAAGAGAGACATTGAGTTCAGAATAGACCTAGCCCCTGGTACTGCTCCTATCCACAAGAGACCCTATAGGATAAGCGCAAATGAGTTGGCAGAAGTGAAGAAGCAAGTAGAGGAGCTGTTTGCAAAAGGTTACATCAGACCTAGTACGTTGCCCTAGGGAGCACCAATCATTTTTGTGGAAAAGAAAGATGAAACCCAAAGGATGTGAGCGGATTATCGCGCACTCAATGAAGTCACCATCAAGAACAAGTACCCTCTGCCTAGAATTGATGATTTGTTTGACCAGTTGGAAGGAGCCATAGTGTTCTCCAACATAGATTTTCGCTCCGGTTATCATCAGTTGAGGGTCCGGGAGGAAGACATTCCCAAGACCACTTTTACTACTTGATATGGGCTATATGAGTGCACCATTATATCTTTTGGATTGACGAATGCTCCTGCTTTCTTTATGAACTTAATGAACAAAGTGTTTATGGAGTACCTGGACAAGTTTGTGGTAGTTTTCATCGATGATATTCTCTTCTATTCCAAGACTAAGGAAGAACATCAGTAACATCTTCGTATAGTTCTAGAGACCCTTCGGCAGCATCAGCTATACGCCAAGTTCAGTAAGTGTGAGTTTTGGCTTCTAGAGGTGAAGTTTCTAGGACATGTCGTCACCGCCGGAGGAATTGCAGTAGACCCAATTAATGTGGAGTCAGTGACCAAGTGGAAGCAGCTGCAGACAGTCATGGAGATCCGGCGTTTCTTAGGATTGGCAGGATACTACCGTCGATTCATAGAGAATTTCTCTAGAATTGCAAAGCCCATGACCCGTCTACTCCAGAAGGATGTGAAGTTTTCATGGATTCCAGAGTGTGAGTAGAGTTTTCGAGAGTTGAAGAAGAAGTTAGTATCTGCGCTTGTGTTGATCATGCCAAATCCCAAGAAAGGATTTCAAGTCTACTGTGATGCATCCCGGCATGGTTTGGGATGTGTGCTGATGCAAGAAGGAAGTGTGGTGGTGTACGCCTCATGGCAGTTACGACCCCATGAAAATAATTATCCTATCCATGATTTGGAACTTGCAGCTGTAGTGCATGCTTTAAAGATTTGGAGACACTATCTCATCGGCAACCGCAGTGAAATCTACACGGATCACAAGAGTTTGAAGTATATTTTGACCCAACCAGATCTGAACCTTCGTTAGCGGAGATGGTTGGAGTTGATCAAGGATTACGACATCGGAATCCACTATCACCCGGGAAAAGCTAATGTGGTGGCTGATACCCTTAGTCGGAAGAGTTACTGTAACGCCTCAGGAGGTCAACAATTATCTTCGGAATTGTGTGAAGAATTTGAACGGCTGAATTTGGGATTAGTTAGCTAGGGTTATGTGGCAGCTACAAGCTACTCTAGTGGAACAAGTTCGAGAAGCTCAGAACAATGACCCAGACATCCTGGAGATCAATATAAACATGAAAAAGGGTAAAGCTAGTGGGTTTCTAGAATATGAACAAGGTACTGTATGGTTCGGAGAACGGATCTACGTACCGGACAAAGAGGAATTGAAGAAGCTGATTTTGGATGAAGCCCATGGTACTCAATATTCAATCCATCCTGGCAGCACTAAGATGTATCAAGACCTCAAGGAGAAGTTCTAGTGGTCTAGCATGCGAAGGGAAATAACCGAATATATGGTTGTGTGTGATGTATGCCAACGTGTGAAGGCCGAGCATTAGAGACCTGTAGGATTACTGCAACTCCTCAAGGTTCCCAAATAGAAGTGGGAAGAAGTGGGGATGGATTTCATCACCGGATTACCAAGGACCACGTCAGGATTCGACTCCATATGGGTAGTGGTGGATAGACTTACTAAAGTAGCCCACTTCATACCAGTAAAGACAACCTACTCTGGTAGTAAGTTGGCAGAATTGTATATGGTCTGAATCGTATGTCTACATGGCGTGCCACGCAAGATCGTGTTAGACAGAGGAAGCCAGTTTACCTCCAAGTTTTAGCAAAGACTCCAAGATGAGATGGGTACGCGGTTAAACTTCAGTACCGCATACCACCTGCAAACGGATGGTCAGACCGAGCGGGTTAACCAGATCTTAGAGGACATGTTAAGGGCTTGTGCCATAGACTTCGGTGGAAGTTGGGACATAAGCCTACCGTATTCGGAGTTTTCCTACAATAACAGTTACCAGGCAAGTCTTCAGATGGCCCCGTTTGAGACATTATACGGACAGAAGTGCCGCACACCTCTACTTTGGGATCAAACTGGAGAACGACAAGTGTATGGAACAGACATTCTATGAGAGGCAGAAGAGAAAGTGAAGATTATACAGGAGAGCCTACGGGTAGCTCAATCTCGTCAAAAGAGCTATGCGGACAATCGTAGGAGGGACCTCAGTTTCGAGGAAGGTGACTATGTGTACCAACGAGTCACGCCACTTCGAGGAGTTCACCGGTTTCAGATGAAAGAAAAGTTGGCACCACATTTTGTGGGGCCGTACAAGATATTGGGTGGACGAGGAGAAGTTGCTTATCAACTAGAGTTGCCTCCCACCTTGGCTGGGGTGCATGACGTCTTCCATGTGTCCCAGTTGAAGAAGTGTCTACGAGTGCCGACCGAGGAAGCTGACCCGGAACAGATAGAGGTTCATGAAGACCTAACTTATGTCGAGAAGCCTATCCACATCCTAGAGACCAGTGAGAGAAACACTCGGAACTAGGTGATAAGGTTTTGTAAAGTACAGTGGAGCAATCACTCGGAAGAGGAAGCAACATGGGAATGTGAAGATGAATTGAAGTCCGCTCACCCGCATCTCTTCGCCTGATCTTCTGAATCTCGGGACAAGATTCTATTTAAGGAGGGTAGGTTTGTAATACCCTGAAATTTCCCTAATTAAATTAATTGTGTGAAAAAGAAATTTTAGAAATTATTTTAAAAGCCTCAAGGAGTGAGAACATTAAAAATCAGAGAAAATCTACAACAAAAGTTGGCCTGGAGTTAATTTTAGAAAATACTTTGCTTAATCCTTTAGCTCCTAGAATTTTCTGGGAACTAATTGAGCAAGATGTTCGCACCAAAAACCACCGGGTGTGCCAAGAAGCTTGTTGATGATCTGGTTTGATGCGATTGAACATACGAAGGCCTGGGAGATCTGCTTAGCTCCAGTGCAGGTCCTAAAATATTTGAGGTTCGTAGGCGTGCCAGTCAATTTGACCCCGCAATTGACAAGGAGATGAAGAAATTTGATTACTGATCCAATCGGCCAGTAAGCCGATACGGATTCCTTCCAGCCGATCGCCGCTATGCTCGTGCCCGGGCCCTTGTGCTCGGGTTCTCGCTTGTGCTCGTGCCCGGGTCAGCAGCAACTGCACATCGGCTATCGGCCGATACGGGCTGATATAGACTCCTCGTAGCCGATAGCCGATGGCACCTGTGTATCGGCTAGGAAACCGATAGCGCTATAAACAAATGGATGAGCTGTCAGTATAACATGTGCATCGGCTAGAAGCCGATGGTAAAATAGATAAGCAAAACAGTAAGCCAGCCGACTGCCGAGGAAACACATGTGCATCGGCTAGGAAACCGATGATAATATAGATGACAAACAGTAAGGATAATACAGTTGGCTTTATAAAAAGATAACCTATCGGCTAAGCGCTCCGATAGAACGTCGCATAAAGCCTATCGACTCAGCAAGAGTAAATCTATCACTATCAATCTAGTAGTTCAAACTTAACTGATGCAGCACAGATTAACAATAATAAAAGAACCTCAGTGAGCCGATAGATCTAATGCAATCGTGATGTATATGATAACTTACCGGCTATGCATTCTGATAAGACGCTTGCACAGAAACCATCGGCCTAGCAGGAACAACTTATCACTCAGTTTAGTAGGTCAGACCCAACCGATGCAGCACAAACTGACGATAAGCTTTCCCCAGTAAACCGATAAAAACTATGCACGCGTGATGTGATATACCTGATAGGCCTAAGAGATCGAACCGAACCGATGCAGCCGTAGACAAAGCAGATATATCGTAGTAAGCCGGCTACCATATATCGACTAGAATATCGGACCTAACCGAGGAAGTCCTAGCCGATTGGTAGCCGGGGTAACGAGACTTACCCTCTCGCTGGAGTTCGGACCTAACCGATGCAGCCCGGCTCGAGAAGCAAGAACCCGTTGGTAAAGGGTGGCGATGCGCCGAATTGTATTGATCGTTGAGATAATTTACAAGGTCCTCGGGCATACGTATATATACCCCGAGTTACAAGAGTCCTTATAGGACACGGAACAGGACTTTCCTAACTAGAAAAGAAAAACTAACAGACCTGATCGGACAAGAGATCAGGTTTCCTAAAAGATAAAACTATCTAATAGATAAGATAAATAACTGCCATAACGTGGTCTTCACGATTCCTTCCCAAGCTCGGACTCTTCTGGATTAGTTTCCAATGGCTGATAATCGCTTCTTTCCTTAACCGAACATGGTAACGACCCGTACCAAATTTTGGCGTTAACACAAGAAAAGTATTTTTAATGAATAAAACAAGCAATTTAACATTTAAATAAAAGAAAAACAAATTTAAAACCCCATTCCCTGTTCCTGGGCCGAATCCGGCCCATCCCTGTTTCTTCTCTCCTTCCCCGCACGCATTGGCGGCCCACGGCCCCCGTGTGCCTGCGCCTCTCTCCTTTCGCCGATAGGTGGGCCCCACATATCGAATCCGACTTCCTTGCCAAGCCCGAGTCCACGCTGGCACCGCAACGAATCTGAGGCCGATTCGATCTCCTCACGCGCCCAATCCTCAAATTAGTTGAGGGGTTTTGATCCCCTCAACCTCCTCATCCTTTTCCCGCAAGAATCGCGGAAGCTTGGGCCCGGGATCGCCGTCTATCCGAGATCATAGAGCTCCGGGACTCTGAAGAAAACCCTAATTCACCGCTGCACCGTATCTGAGCTGATCTCTCCTCCGCTCTGCTATATATAGCATCTGCTAACACCTGTCTCTCCTTTTCCACCATCAATCGAGCTCGTTCTAGCCCCGAGTGCCCTAGCACTGTAACAATCTAGTCGAGCACCGTCGTTGTCTTAGCTGTCGCTAGTGCTCGACGCCGCCTCTGTTAGCATCACCAGTTTGCGAGGGAGCTAGGCCGCTACCTCCCAACTGCCGGAGATCGCTGGAACCCCATCGCCGCCGAGGACTCGAGGAGCTCTACCGCCAAAAGCTCACCGCCAGACAATCCCGTCACTGTTCGACGTCGTTTCGCCCACGGTGAGGTTCACCTTTCTCCCCTCTATCTATTTGTGCCCTCGCCGTGCCTCGCCGCACTGCCGATCGCCGATGACCATAGGGACCCAAGCTGCCGCTGTTGCCGCCATCGCTGTTGCAGACGTGGACGCCGCGTAGACGCCAGCTCAGCGCCGTAGGCCGATCTGATCGGGATCAATCTCGGCCATTTGATCTTTAGGTTAGATTCCCACTGTCCGATCTATGATCAGTTAGATTTCAGCCATCCGATCCACCTTAAACCCAAGATCAATCTGAGCCATCCGATCATCCTCCTTTAAATCTAAGCCGTTGGATCCCTGTGAACCCTTGGTAGACTCGGTCTACTGTGGACCCAGGACTTTCTCTCTCTAACCAGTAGGCCCCGGGTGTCAGTCACCTCCTTACTCAATGCTCACACCATAAATCCTTATTCCAGAATTAAAATAAATCATAAATGATCCAATAATCGGTTTAATTCTTTTAATAGGCTTTGAAAGTATTAAAACTTCTAAAATTTGTAACTAATTCATCCGAACTCTGTTTGGGGTGATTCAACTTGAAAAATTCTTTAAAAATCAAGATCTATCCATTAAAAATATAATATTGTATTGTTGATGTGTGCTTATATACTGTTTTGCTCATTTTTGTTTATTGCCTTTAGTCGTCGACGTTCCGGAAGAGTTGAGATTTTGCGAGGAGAGTTCAAAAGCACTTGCAGAGCAGCAAGGCAAGTCACACAGATTCTAAACCCCTTTGAGCATATTGTACCTATGTTTTAATCAATTTTTCCTTCAACTATACATTTATTTTATAATGTCATCTGGAGGGAGAAACCTTTACTCTTTGATTATAGCCTTATTGACTTGACTACCTGTTATTGTACCCATGGGAATAATGTGACTAGCTAGCTTTAATTATTGGTTAGCTAGATTAATTTCAGGACCCTGCTTAGCCATGCCTAGAAACTATAGTATAATTTATGGGCTACCACATAAACATTGATTATATTATTGAGTTCACATAAAATGATGATTCAGTTCATGACTGTGGTCGTGTGAGGTTAATTTAATTGTCCACTAAAAACTTGACTAAATGATGGGTTGTGAGCACCGGGAATATGGTTGATGCTAGTGGTGCTCATGACACTTAAGGACCGGTTCGTGGATTACTTGTTGCGAAGCAATACCCATGCTACCACAAGCTAGAATGGGTAATGGCGGGAACTAAAGTGTGATCCGTTTAATCGGAGGCCCCATGATGTGTTGTGGCTGTATCAATAAGACCACCATGATAGTTGTCAATAAGTCCATGTTTTGGGCATTGGGCCGTCTCCTTGTCTAGAGACCTTATCAACCCTACAGGAGACTGGTGGTCCAGCGGGTGGCACTCTTGTTGTACGGGTTAAATGCTTTATTAAATGTTATTCATACAACTTGAGCCATATTATGCCATCCTTTGGAATCTGTGCGCTTCCATATTGGTTGTGTGGCTTGTAGAGTATTTCATGTACTCACCTTGCCATCAACAATCATCATCAGAAGAGTACTTCAACGAGGAGGATCTTTTGGAGGACTAAGTGGGAGCCTGGTCAAGTGCGTGGGGAGTGGGAGTCATCGCGTCGTTTGTAGTTTAATTCCGCTGCTTAGATCTTTATTATTTTGAGAGGTGCCATTTGCCTCTGTAATAAATACATTCGGTTATGTAAGACATTTACTTTGTTATCAACTTTGTCATTCGTGTGGTTCGGTTGATTCCTAGACGAGGATTTACACATAATAAAGCACCTGAATTTTAGATGGAAATTCCAGGTGTGACATCCCGTCCCCTCCCCCCTCGTCCTCTCTTCCTCGGCTCGCCCGTGCCCTTGCCTGACGAGGCATCCGTGTCCTGTGGTTGGATCAGACGCTGATGTCATGATGACATCAAACGAAAATATGACAGAAACACTATTCATTTTTATAATAGTAGAGATTAGTCCGTCGTCCGCTATAGCGTGGCGCGTGCACATTGTCCGGCTCCCACTCCCTGCAATGTCGCTCCCAAGCGCGTGTCCAATCCCGATCCTGCACGGTCCGACAGCACAACCACCGCATTGATCGGAACACCACAACGTCATCGCGAGTTTAGCCTATGTTTCTGCAGCCATACATGCAAGTTTCAGAACGGATCAGAACTCTTGCCTGCTCGCGTCGCACCTATCCAATTAGACCAGATCGGATTGGAACTCTCTGAGCACGTGCTGTGCATGCATCTCCATATCCCTGATGGGGCCTACGCACCCGGGAGAGCTAAGGGGGGCATCACTGGCGATAAAGCAGACGAGGGTGGCTGCGTAGAGTTGGTGCTATCCATTCATGTTTTTTTAGAAAATGGGATAAACCCGGACTCTACATCCAACTAGATGTACACAGCCAATAACAATACAAGAGTTCTTAGACTCCGACACCTTAACAAGGGATCACAAACCAACAACAAGATATAACATGACACAACCAACACCACCATACGAGCACTTAGACTCAAACTCCTCACAAGAGATAGTAAACAACCACAAAAAAAAACACCGCACAAAAGACACATCCCAACTAGGTTTCCAATCTTCGCCTCAAGTTCCAACCATGTTTGGAGAAGAATTCCAAGACTCTTCCTTCTAACAAAATGCAACCCTCTTTCACCTTTTTGCTATCCTCCTCCTTAAGTAACAAAGACCATTGCCGTGTCCAATATGTCCCCTTGAAGATTACCTGCAAAAAGGAGTTAGTTTTGGAGCCATTAAAGACAACATCATTCCTACCAAGCCACACCGCCCAACATAAAGCTGCAATGCCAACGAAAAATTGATATTTAAGCCTAGGTTGAACACCATTTAGCCAATTACCAAAATGATTATCTGTAGGATCGAACACAAGAATTAAGCCTACCAGAGGGGGGTGGTAGAATTACCAAAAACCAAACTTTTCGCGGAATAAAAAATTACCTCTGAACCAATAAAGTTAATTTTACTTCAATCAAGATCTCTAACCTTTTTGGAAGACACCGCCGATCTAACCGTGTCCTTGCTACCGGTCTGACCACTGATTATCTCCCGAAACTAAAAACGATCTTGACGAAACTTCCGAACGACAATTCAAATCTTGAAGAATTATTCTCTTTATTGCATCAAGATGTGTTTACAAAGTGCATACAAAGCACTCCTTTCTCTCTCAAGACTAAACCCTAGCTTTTCTCTCTTCCCAACGTTATATCCCCAGGGCCTTAACCTCATCTATTTATACCTAAAATTTCATACACAAAGTAGGAGTTGAACTCCTAATCACACTAGGACTCAAACCTTCATTTACCAAATCTAATTATAATTTACCAAATTAAATTCTCCTTTCCATAGTTAACTCAGACTCCCTCACACGCAGTAATTACTGTAGCAGTCCGACACTGTAGCGGTCCGGTCACTGTAGCAATCCGATTCACACACTGTGCCAATCCAGTTCGCACACCTGTTTCAATTTCGTTCTCCGATTTTGCTCCAACGCTTGCATATCTAATTTGCAAAGCCCGTTGTGAAGACCTCCCATACGGTATCCATCCACCGTGTGCCATCTTGTGTCTAATCTCGTTACCCGGCACCCTTGACCGTTCTGAACCTTAACTCCTCCCTGAGTTTTGTTCTGATCCTACCGTTGACTGATGTTGACCTCAAGACAAACTGACTTTAGTCCAACCTTGTCATATGGCATCCTGACCGTGCTAGACCTCGGCTCCTCCCTGAGCGTAGTCCCGGTCCTCACCATTGATCAAGGTTAGACCTTAAGTCACCTGCACACAAATAGACAAAACAACCGTTTCTGTGCACAGATATCACAACCTGACCCACATTAGTCACACACACTCACACCAACATCCACATATATTTTAAACCAAATTTCATTGTAAAACCATTTGCAAAGCCAATTGTTCATCACAAAATATTAATCATGACAATGATTCTACATTATCAATGCTAGTCAGTGGTTGGATCCCAAAGGTTATAACCACAGCATTCCAAATGAATCTCACAAAATGGCAATCGAAAAAGAGATGTTGTATTGATTCGTTAGCATCACAGAAACAACACTTAGTGCTACCTTTCCACTTTCTTTTTGCCAGATTATCTCTTGTGAGAGTAACCCCTTTCTTTAAGTACCACAAGAAAATTTTAATCTTTAACAGAAGTCTAATCTTCCAAAGAAAAGTTTCCCTTGAAATTACTCCATTAAGCATAAGAGCCTTATACATGGAATTGACAGTAAATATCCCCTTCTTATTGGCTTTCCATGAGAAAACATCATTTTCTTTTACAAGATCAACTGCTATAACTTTTGAAATCAAGCTATACCAAGCCACTAGGTTATCCCCTACAAGAGCCCTTCTGAAAGAGACATTTAAGGGCACCCTTTTGAAGACTGTGGACACCGTTACATTTTTCTTTCTAAGTTGTATAACAAAGGATACATTGAGTCAAAAGAGGTATCACCAGTCCAACAATCCTCCCAAAATATTAATTGTGTGCCATTACCCACTTGAAAAGAACCGCATGAAAGAAAAGCGCTCTTAACCTCCATAAGCCCTGCCCAAAAATGAGAGTCCCCTTGTTGTTTTTCCACAAACGTAATTGTTTTCTTAGCCAAGTACTTCTTTCTTAGTAGCCTTTGCCAATCCCCATCCTCATTAATAAGTTTATACAACCATTTACTAAGCAAGAATTTGTTCTGTACTTCCAAATTCTATATTCCAAGGCCTCCACATTCTACAAGTGTACATAACACACTCCATTTAGCCAATCTGTATTTTCTCTTATGTCCATCACTTTGCCAAAAGAATCTAGACCTATAGTAATCTAGCTTCGTGAGTATACCTTTAGGAACCTCAAAGAAGGATAGCATAAACATGGCTAAGCTACTCAACACCGAATTAATCAACACTAACCTTCCTGCTACCGAAAGACATTTTCCTTTCCAACTGCTCAATTTTTTCTAGAACCTGTCTTCAATGATTTGCCAATCTTTATTAGAGAGTTTTTTATGATGCACAGGGATTCCCAAGTATCTAAAAGGATAATTTCGATTTCCACACCCAAAAAGCATGACATACTCATTCTCTACGTCTTTTGCCTTGCCATAACAAAACAATTCACTTTTATGAAAGTTAATCTTTAAGCCAGACAATTTCCCAAATGCACTTAGTACAAGTTTGAGGTTTTTTGTTTCTTCAAGATCATGTTCCATAAAGAGAATGGTATCATCAGCATATTGCAAAATTGAGAGATCGTTGTCAACCAGATGCGGTATGACCCCCTGAAATTTCACCTGGTCCTTAGCCCTTTGTATTAAAATAGCTAGAATATCTGCCACTAAATTAAACAAAATTGGTGACAGTGAATCTCCTTGTCTCAAACCTTTTTTTGTTTGGAAAAAACTCTCAATGTCATCGTTGACCTTAATAGCCACACTTCCTCCTCTTACAATTTGATCAATGCACTTACACCATGTCGGAGAGAAGCCTTTCATTCTCAAGATTTGTTGTAAAAAAAATCTAGTCTGCCCTATCGTAAGCTTTGTCAAAGTCCAATTTTAAAATGACCCCACTCCTCTTTTTCCTATGCATCTCACGGATTGTTTCATGTAAAATTAACACCCCTTCCATAATATTTCTTCCTAGAAGGAAAACCGTCTGTGAAGAACTAATGACTTTCTACGCTACTAGAGCTATACGATTAACCATTACCTTCGTGAAGATTTTGAAGCTAACATTCAACAGACATATAGGTCTGTATTGCTGAATTTGTCTGGCTTCCTTCTGTTTTGGTAACAGTGTGATGACACCAAAATTCAAGCCGTGAAGAGGCATTCTTCCTCTATGGAACTCTCTAAAAATAGCCATTAAATCCTCTTTAATTACCTCCTAAAACACTTGATAGAACTCCGATGGGAAACCATCAGGTCCTGGAGCCTTACTGTGTTCCATTTGGAGAATTGACTATTTTACTTCCTCTTTGGTAAATTCTTTAGTTAGCATCTCGTTTTCTAGATCCAATACCTGAGCAATGTCCTCTTTCTGTGATTCCAGCATGGAAAAATTATTTTCCTCCGGTGGTCAAGATTCTTGTAGTAGTTAGTGATGTACTTTTTTAAACATTCATCACCTTTAATTACACCCTCCTCTTGCTCTAACTAAAAGATTATAGTCTTTCTATGCTTGCTGTTTGCAATCAAATGGTAATATTTCATGTTTCGATCTCCTTCCATTATGCGTTTTGTCTTTGCCCTTTGATACCATTTAATTTCCTCCTCTCTTAACAACTTGGCTAATCTATTCTTCAAGTAGTTCTTGAGGCCCAGCTCATGTCTAGTCAACAATTGTACCTCTGCTTTCTTATCTAACTCATCAGTTTTTGCACTTAACTCAGCCTTTTCTTTCCTATATGTTCCACTTGTACTTTTTGCCCAACCTCTCAAGAACTGCCTTAATCTACGAATCTTATTTTGCCATCTTTCAAACATAGTGGAACCCTTACTCTCCCTTCTCCATATTTCAGCTACCAACTCATGGAATCCTTCCCTTAACAATCATCCAAGCTCAAACTTAAACATAGATTGCTTGGTTGCATGAGTTCCTGCTCCCATATCAAGTAACAAAGGTGTATGATCTGACAGGTCTCTATTCACAGCCCTAACCATAGCCAATGGGAATTTCTATTCCCAATCAGTACACAAAAGCACCATATCCAATTTCTCAAAAGTTGGCACTTGCAAAGAGTTTGCTTATGTGAATTTATGCCCCGAGAGCTCTAACTCTCATAAGTCTAAGCTATCTATGAGGGTATGTACAACGGCGAGACGGCAGCCGTCTATTACCCTCCACATCAGCAAATTTGGTCGACGTGGCACTCATTAACTGAAGAAAGAGAACGAAGCCGTCGTCTCGTTCGTCTACGGCGCGGACTCGTGCTCCCAGGCGAGTCGCCCGCTCCCATCACCCATTGTACGAGCCGTTGCGGCTCGTCGCCAGCGCCGCGGATCCCTTGCACTCGAGCGCCATTTTGCCGCTCGATGGCGGCAAATCTTGCAGCACGCCAATTTTCCCCTCCCAAAATCCCCCGCCTCTGCTTCTTGCCCTCAAAAGCCACCAGACCGAGCAACAATCTCATCCCCGAAATCCCCCAAATCGGCAGTAGGAGGACCATGCGGCAGGAGGAAGAGCTGGCGACGGCGGCGGCGGCACGTCAGTTGCTTGGCGAGGCCGCAGCGCGGGAGCGGAAGGCCGCTGCGGCGCGTGTGCAGAAGGGGCCGGCGTCGGCAAGGGAGCGCAAGGGCTTGGCGGCGGTGCAGATGCGCAAGGGCGGAGGAAGCACGGCGGATGCGCTGGAGCAGATGGGCGAGGGCCGAGCGGTGGGCCGAGCAGCTTCACCAACGCCCTTCTCCAACGGGAGCTGCTTCTTCACCGCCGCCGGCCCGTTCACCAGCGCTGTGCATAGCCCAAAGTCTCAACCATGGATGTTTCCTCAATCTTCAGATCCAGCTACCTGGTAACATACGGTTTCCAATTTTTCCCTTTTTTTTTTCCTGAAATTGCTAGATCGATATGCTACATCTGCAATCTATCTCATAAACACTAAATACGGTTCCCAATCTTAATGTTGGTGTGGAGCCCCCAACATTGTTATCCATTGCAGAGGTGGTGAAGCAAAACTAACTATAGTCAGAATACTGAAATACTCAACTGAAAATTTGCAAGCCACATTTTTAGATTTCAGTTTAGTTCATCATAGAAAAAGGGTACATGAACGGTGATGGTATGGAATTTACCACAATTCAGATTCCTATAGAAGCCGTTGATATGTTGCTCACGAGTTAGGGTTCAGTTTTAGCCAGAGGAAGAGATCACAATGTATCACTGATAAACTGATGCACTACTAAACTATAATTTTGGCAAGAAGCAATGCAAACAGTAGAAAAGGGCCACTGCATTGGATGGAAACAGTCCCAGGAACCAAACTACAACTTTGGCAACAGCAGAATTCAGATTTCAGATCTTGTAGATGGAATATGGATTCAACAAACTTACACCTAAGTTTACATGTACCCAATTGCGATCACAGTATGACGGTATCATCTAGGGTATGCTAATAGTCATGTGAGATCCAAACTTAATACGACAATGGCCTAAACCATAAAATTTGTCACAAAAATTAACACACCTAAACCACAATAAAGTTATTCCATGGCTACAACACCATGACTGGAAAAACAGAGAAGCAATGCCTGTTATTGAAGTGCCCAATAAATAATTGCAACAAAGATTTAAGTGTGGACGGTTCAATAATCATGAATTTTCAACTACAGTAGATAATCTCGTGGGAAACAAACACAGTGATATTCTTAGGCCAGCCTTGATAAGTTTAGAGTAAATAGGAAGAACAGAGAAGACCGTGATATCGTAGTTGTTGAAAATTGAATAACTGCATATGTATGGAGAATGTCATTTCTGCTATCCAGTTAGTATAATCCATCCATCAGAACTTCACAAGGAAGCTCATGCATATATCACCTGCAGATACTCCTACCTGAAGTCCCCTACCTAGATCAGTCCACAATCTTAATTCTAAAATGCATGGAAACCTAGATTAGTGCATGAGCAGGTCATTTGTTTCTTAGCATTTAATTGCAGTAGTCTGAAACTAGAAATGAAACTAGACATTTGGTTGCCCTTACAAATGTGGGTGACCTGTAGATTTCAGAGATGGAGCATCAGAATGAAAACTCAAATAACCGTAGAGTCCAGACTTCATAATTAGTCAAAATATTTGGTTGCATTGTAATTATTTTGCAGGGACAATAACCCATCACCTCCTGGTGGCTTCACAAATTTTATCCAGCCACATTTGTCTCAAAATTTTTATTTTGTTGGGGGACCTACTCAGTATGCTCCATTCAAGCCACCACGGCCTATAGACAATTCAACAGCAGTAGAAGAAATATCCACCCCTGGTTCATCCTTGGAAAATAATAATTTTATTAATGTAGACAGTGGGGACGACCTACCTAGGACTGAGAAGCGAATCATTTGGACACAGGAAGAAGTTGTTAGGCTAGTGAGTTTAAGTCCAATGACATGATGTGTACTCATTTTCTTTCTTAATTGCAGCCATATAATTTTTTTCTTTACTATTACAGATGAGCTCTTGGCTGTATAATTCAACGGACCCAAGCATCGGTGCCGATAGGAAGAATGAACAATATTAGAATGATGTTGTGAAGACATATAACGAGACTACACCAAGTCATAGGAGAAGAAATACCAAGCAAGCCAAGGACCGTTGGTACAAGGTCAATAAATGGACAGACCTCTTCCATAATGCTTGGTTGAAGGCTCTAAGAATTTATACTAGTGGTTATAATGAGCAGATGTGGATTGAAAAGGCCCATATATTCTATATAAAGGATAATGAAGAATTGAAACTTGGGCATTTTGTGTTGATGAATGTTTGGTATGCTATCCGTGATGAGGCAAAGTGGATAACATACAACAAGGGGTTAAAGCAAGCACGTAAAAGAAATAAATCAGACAATGGTGCTAAGAAGGGAGAAATAGAAGCTGATCTTGAAGAGTTTGAAGAACTCCCAAGGCCAATGGGGCAAAAGAAAGCTAAAAAGGTTGCACAAGATAAGAAAGACAAGGCAAAGGTGTTTGATAGTGATGTTGAGAAGCTGAATACATTTAGTAAACTCCAGTCCGAAGAACATGCAAACCGGCTGAAGGTATTGGAAGTACAACAAAAGCTATCATCCGAGAAGCTTGAACAAGCAAAGCTTGCCCATCTTGCAGCAAAGGAGCAAAAGGAGGCGGCAAAAGAGCAAAAAGAGGCTAGGATGTTTGAGACCTACAACCGTCTTCTCTCAAAAGATGTTGGAACAATGTCTGATGAAGAAAAGACTGATCATGCAGCTATATTGAAGTGTTTGAAGAAGAAATTATTTTCTCAATTAAACTAAGGTATGGCAATTTGTTGATATAGTACATACAGAGTTTTTATTGATGCTTAATGCTTTGCGTCCATGGTACTTTATAAAGAACAGAGTATTCCTCTATCCCTAACCCCAAAAGAAACATAGCACTATTTGTTAGTTAAACACAGCATGCGTTCTTCTACATTCACAATTGTTAGAGTGAAGTTACTCATTACTGTACTCATTACTTGGATTCTTATTTAACTTACAGGCTATGCATATCTACTGTACTGTACTATTTGTATGAGCAGAATATTTGTCATATATTGCAGCTCCTTTGCTTTATGTATTTAATCACTAGTCTTTGAAGCATTCCTTTTCTAAACTATACCGCACTTTATTTTTTTCCTCCCCTAAACCTTAACTCAAATATTCTGCTAATATATAACAATGGAAAGAAAACAAAAATCAATGCATTTTGAAGGATTTAATGCAAGGTGGAGGTTGAAAGGTCTTACATTGAAAAAGTATATCATTTGATCCTACCCCGCTGTGGATGTTTGCTCCTTGAAGAGTTTATAGCTTCACGATCAATGTTAATGCTTAGCACCTTATGAAATAATTGAAGAATAAAATGACGTGAGTTTCATGTGACTAACTATTTCTAATCTGTAGATATTGCTCAAAGGAGCTAATGGCGATGAGCTGATCTTTGATCAGGTTAGACTGTCATTCTCGACTTCAATAAATAGAAACTTTATATTCTGCTTAACTTTCACATTTTGTTTCAGAACAATAATTGTATCTCCTGTGAGTTGCCACCGGAGGCCCATGTTTACTGCTATGTTCACCCGCAAGGCAGCTTAACAATTTCAGTGAGGAAACTTGCAGTGAAGTTGCTTGGTGAACATGATGGTAAAATATGGATGTGGCACAGATGCTTACGATGTTCTCGTGTTAATGGACTCCCTCCACCTACTAAAAGAGTAGTGATGTCGGATGCTGCCTGGGGCTTGTCCTTTGGAAAATTTCTGGAACTTAGTTTCTCAAATCATGCAGCAGCTAGTAGGGTAGCCAGTTGTGGCCATTCTCTTCACAGGGATTGCCTTCGTTTTTATGGGTATCCCCTCGTAGGTTATGGATATATGGTATCGTTATGGACAAAGGAAAAATTATACCTACATGTAATCGAATTGTGACTTATTATATCATATCATGTGTTATGATAAACCTATTCATATGAATATATATTATATTATGCTTTTCTATAAGACTCATGTCACTTATTTAAATATACCATGTATTCTCTCATGTAAGATTAAAAAATGGCTATAAAGATCAAATCCATACTAGATCATTATAGTTTTATGTGTTAAATGATGTATTAAATATTTTGCAGACAGCTAAATAGACAACCTATTGTACAAGCTGTCTGTTTAACTGTCTATGTGTGTCAAATAGACAGTAGCTGTCTAGACTGTTGTACGTGCCCTGACAGCATTAAACAAGAAAGGTCATTTATTATTGTACCTGTTGTTGTTCTTTTCATTAGGACTCCTAATAATATTAAAATCCCCTCCTATCAACATGGGAAAATGCTCTCTGCTACAAGAGTTCACTAGCTCCACAAGAAAAGCCTCCTTATATTTCTCCTGGGCAGCCCTATAGACTGCTACAAGGATCCACTGGAAGCCATCTACCTTATTTCGCACATGAAACTTGACATAAAAATCTCCTTCATCTATGCTAGCCACATCAAAAACCTCCAACTCCCAGTAGAATACCATCCGATCTCCCTTTCGGTCTAGTCCAATGCCACATGAAATCTTTTCCGCCACAAATATTCTTAAGACAAGAGTTAGAAAAACCCTTCCTACCTATCTCCAAAAGAGCTATAAAGTCTAGTTTCTGCTCCTTGGTAATATTAGAAAGGAATCTAACTTTAGCCAAGTTACTAAGACCTCTACTATTCCAGAAAATTTCTTTCATGATAGGCACTTTTTGTTGTTTTTAGCCACTTTAACCCTCCTTTTCCCTTTTCTTTTAAAAGCTAAACTTGACTTGTATTCTTTGGAGCTCTTATATGTATCACAACTTAGGTGATGGACCTCCTCATCCATAACTTTGTCCGTTATATCACCATATAAGTGACCAAGGACTAAGTTATTCAAATCCTCATCCTCCTCCGAATCCGATTCATTAACTAACAAGTCTATGTTCTCATGTTTTACTACTACCCCCTATTCCCTCTCTCTACCTTTGTCTTCTTAAGAGAAAAATAGAGTCTGAAATCATCTCATTACTACTTCCTAGATTAACTCCTATGTTCTGAAGATCATACATAATGGAAGAATTGGAAAAGGACACAAACGATTTACTAAATTCGTTACTTGATTGCAGCTCGAGATTCTTCCATGCCTTCCTTTTTTCAGCTTTCTCCGAAGAGTGACCACCGGCACTGCATGCCAATCTTGCACTGGCTCTTGTTGGCATCACTAAAACCTCCTTGATGCTAGCTGCTTGCACCACTTGCTTGCTGAAAACCTTCCCCATTTCTTCTTGTTGGCTGTCCTCATAGCCCATCTCAAAGTTATCTTTCACTCCACCACCATTATTACCCCCTATGCCCTCCTCTAATTTTTCCAAAGCTTCCTCAACTATCTTGCCAACCGTCATATCCAAGATATCCGAAGCCACCTCCTTAATTTTATTCTCTCTTTGTTTAACTTGCTCTTGCTTCTCATTCAAATCAGCTGCTCCTTTGTCCTCCTCATCCACTTCCACATATTCATTTTTGGTTCTCTTTGACCCCCTCCCGTCTCCTAAATCATCTTCTCCCTCTTCCTTCTCTTCCGACCCATCACCATTCCCCTCATTGCGCTCAAACTCAACTTCCTCCCCATTCCCATCTAAACTCATTCTCTCTACTTCAAATTTCAGCTTGAAGTAATGATCCCCAATAACCACATCAAGCTCTTGTGGGACAAGCTTTGGGTTTATGATAGCTACAAACACTACCAAAATTACTCTTCCTAGTAGTTTGTATGTCTACTGTTTGTGTTGCTCCCAATAAAGATCAAACCACCCAAAGGTTCAAAAACTCCCTCAAACTCCTCCTCAAACCATAAACTCTCACCCAAACCTTTGGTAAAAGAAGACCCTCCTCCTTTTCATGCCACTCCTTGAATTGCAACCTAGCTCCAGTAGATATCCCCCCCTTCTTTTACATTGGCTCCACCATAAGCAATAGCTCTTTGCAACTCAATCATAGAAGGAAAGAGGACAATGGATGAATTTACCTCATGAACCACTGGTTCCCATTTTTACTTGGCAGTGACGACTCTTTGAAGCTGACAAACCACTTGCTCCTTGGTAAAGTTTCCACCCACAATTTTCACTAGCGCCACCTTAGAGCCTTTCTTGCTCCTTTGCAAAGGTGGATGTGGGATATGGAAAAAACTCAACCCTTCAACAGAATAGCCCACCGCATGTGCAATTGGCCTTGTTTGTTTCAACACCGGACATTTGTGATTGACATGCTCATGGCTATCACAAGTATCGTAATAAACTACCGTCGAACAGTCGCTTGTTGCACGACCTTTTTGAGCACACCTAGAGCACACTTTTACCTTGAGCTGCGTCCTTGCATTATCACCAGGAGCACGGTGATCATCAAACAGTGACGGATCACTTTCTAGGCCCAACATCTCCCTGTTAACCTCCTCCTCCATCAGCACATCCCCTTCTAAATTCTCCACAGAAACAGCCATCTTTCCCACCTGCACTTGATTTGATTTCATCTTTGAACTGCTGCCTCCCACTTCCTTCTCTGATCCGATCCTCTCAACACCCCCTAGTTCTTTATTGTTACCTCCCTTCCCAACCGGAGACTTCCTACCTTTGTTCTCCTCCACTGCCCTCGCGCCGATGCGCTGAACCAGCCTCTGTCCTTCCCAACGGCCAGCATTCCCCGGCGCCCCACGCCCTGGACGACCAAAGAAACCTCCCCGTCGTGCTCCAAAACTGCGCACACCCCTCGGCCTGAAGTCTCTTCGCTGCCATCCGTGAGCTTGTCCTCCGCCCTGGCGATCGAACCCATACCCTGTGTTAAACCCTAGGTCGCCGCCATGGAAGAAGTAATCTTCCTCCTCCTCCCAAAAACCGCCTCCCCCACGACCTCTTCCTCGTCCACCAAACTCCTCCTCCCTCACCATGGCTTCTTCTTCCCTCTCCTGCAAACTGTGTATTGGGAACGCTCGCTTCCCCGAGCGCAGGTTTCGCAGGGAACGAAGCGTTTCTTATGTTGCATCACCCTCTCTCTGTACTATTTTTCCATCTGTGTTGACCGGCATTTGCTAGAAGCCGGGCCACCCCCTGGCTTAACCTGAATTGGGCCAATATCTTGCCATTCCCGATCCAGACTGCTGTAGCTGACCCAACAACAATCTCAGCACAAGCGGTTAGCCCAATCTGCCGACAAGACTCCTCGTTTCCACCATCATCTTGTCTCCCTGATTTGAAAATCGCTAGCTGGCGCTCCCCTCTATCGAGGTTCGCCGTGCCGCCGTTATCGTCATATGAGGCCACTGGAGGCGCCAGCACAACCGGTCGAAACACCGCGTCTTCGTCCTCACCATGTTGTCCAGAGCTCAAAGACGACATCTGGTTTACTGCCTTATCAAGATCAGTCGGGCCAGCAGATGCATTAGCACCTTCTTCCCCACACGACCTCGCCGGCGAACCCAGTTGCATGTGCCTTATCGCTTTTCCGAAGAAATCCCCCAAGGTCGCCTGCTTTGAAATCCTAGGTTTCGGAAGCGGATCTTTCCAAGGCTTACAAATTACATTCCTTCTTCTCGCCACCGCTTCCACCATTCTTCTTGTCCTTTTTCCAACGCCTCTACCACCAGTAGACACCGGACTGGACCGGACCTTACCTGCGGCGACGCATTTGAACAGAGCAAATGCTCACCAGCCACCATCACTTCATCTGCCGTAAAACCTTCCGCGAGTGCTCTCTTGACGACGTCATCCTCCGGTCGCCATAACGCCGCCTCGGCATCCTCCTTGGTCATACTACTAGGAGCTCCTTCATCTTCTTCGTCCGAGCTCTCAACGCCATCAAGTGCCCAGAACCGGGAGCCCGATTGCAAAGGCGCTTCCAATGGTTCGTCAGCGAACGTTTTCGTCGGAGCAGAATGCCGAAATCCCAAGCCATGAACCTTGCTGGAGACCACCTGGCACGGAGACGAAACATCTTCCACTGCACTTTCGCCAACATCCTCCTCATCATTATCCTCCCAAACTTCTTTGCACAGCGTTGGCTCTAGCCGACTTCTTAACCCAGCTCCTGAAGCTAGAGTGAAACTAGCTCTTTAGAGAAGGAAACACTAGTTCCCGCTCAACGAGAAGAGCTCTTTTAGGACTCATCCATTTCACCGCCGAAAACGTCACGCTCGCTGCCGTCCTCCGCACTCACCGCCGGCCTCCGCGTTCCGACGGCCGCCGTGCTCGCCGCTCGTCGCCGGCCGTCGCGCTGAGGGAGGGCATATAGATATGACGACAGCGTGGTTTACCGGACCGGTGAAGGAAGCGAGGCCGTTCGCGTGATAACGTCGACGTCATCCTAGTGGGGGAGACGACGGACGGCCTCTCACCAGGAGAAGTTCGAGCCTGTGATAAGAACTAGATAAGATCGAGATAGAAATTGATAGTGGTGTGGTAGTTTTCATCGTGAGCAAAGTAATGGGCACAATGGGCTTAACAGAAATGGCCTTGCAGCCTAGTGATAACCTTAGCTTGTAGGGATTAAATTTAGAGCGAGGGGAAGAACTGGCAGTGGTTTTTGCTTGATTGTTTGATTTCGTACTAAGTTGTGCACTGTTTGGTAGAGCTTCAGATTCTATGATTCTAATTTTACGATTCTGATTCTTATAAAGATTTTGTGAATTCTTATGGGGATTTTCAATTTTCATTCATTGGATTCTCACGAGAAGCCGCCTTTTGTCTGATTCTTCATTTATGTGTAAAATTGAGAATTACAGTGGATCCATTCGGCTGAGAATCGGGGAGATTTTTTGTCCGTTTGGCTCAGCTCCAATTAATCCGATTGAGAATCACCTCCGAGAATCCCTACCAAACGCGCCGGTTTATCTAGAGTGTGGATTTCGTGCAATTGGTTGTAAACCCAACCCATATCAGAACCGTCTAATGTGTCTTGAGATTTGTGCAGTGCATAAAGTAGCCTTTGTATAAGTGGTGTATTTCGTTTTATTATCAGAAATTTCTTATGTGCCCCTGATATTTTACTCGGTGCCTTTTATTCTTCTGAATTTTGCCTTATCCTCTATATGCTCCTGACTTTTCATTTTGATCCCCCGTATACCTATTCCATCAGTTTATTGTGAGTTCCGTTAAATTTTTCCTAAAATGACTATATTACCCCTCTCTCATACTTATCATACTTAGATGCTATTTAGTGAGAAACATAATTCTCAATATGGAAAAAGATTCATTTATAAAATAGAACACAAGGAATATAATTATTTAACCATAAATTTAAAAACTGAAGTTTAAAAATTATTTACAAATTGAAAACTAAAGTTTTAAAATTTTTAAATATATTTTAAAATCAAATTTGATGAAATGTTTTTCCTGTGTACAACATTATACAACATTTAAACCCAAAGGAAAATTAATTTTGGTTTTTAGTTTCTCAGTGAAACTCTTTATGGATTTAATAAAAAATTTAAAAATTGTTTGAAAAGTTAAAATTTGTTTTTCAAATTTTGCATGAAATGATTCTATCCCATTTAACTGTATTATAAATTAAAATTTTTCATATTGAGATTCATATTTTTGAAGTAGTAATACATAAGCATGAGAGAGGGGCAATATAGTCATTTTAAGAAAAAACTAACGGTTAACTAACGGAATGAGTATAGAGAGGATCAAAATAAAAACTCAGGGGCATACATGTGATAAGATAAAATTCAGGGGTACAGAAGAGATTGAGCAAATTCTCAAGGACATATAAGGATTTATCTCTTTTATTTAAATGTACATAAGATACCTGACAGTCTGGCACATTGGGCAAATTATAGTGCATATTTCTCACGAAGATTCCATTTCAAATTTTGAATCAACTACCGCTCATGGCACATGTGTATAGTGCGATGAACATTTTGAGAGGAGTTCGAACATTTCCATTCAAGTTTTATATCTACATATGTTTACGCTTATATTTTTTTCACTTTTCCATAAAAATATATGTACTTTTCCATAAAATACATGTGTACATTTCCATAGAAAGGAAAAAATAGATTTGAACATTTCTAAAAATACATATTTGCACATTTGTAAAACAATATATGTGCAAAATTCAAGAAAAAACATATGTACACATGTTAAAAACATATGTACAAAAATTATATGTAAATATATTTACACTTATATTTTTTGCACTTTTCTATGAAAAAATATGTGCAATTTTCTATAAAAACACTTTTCATAAAAAAACATGTGTACAATTCCTTAAAAAGGAAAAAAATAGATTTGTATATTTTAAAAAAAGACATATTTGCACATTTGAACAGAAATTTACATGCGCACAATTTTAGGAAAAAACATATGTACAAAAATTTACACATTTTTTAAAAACATATGCAAATTTTAATAAAAAAACATCTACACTTTCCCATTAAAAACATCGGCACATTACCATTTGAAAAATCATCTGCACTTTTTGCTTTTTTATTTTCTAAGGAATTTCTATATGCATATTTTTATAAAATATTTTCTATCTATGCACAGCAGAGTGTTGCACTCTACATCTAATATATTTGCATTGTATAAAAAATATATCCACGCATTGTATAAAACAATATATTTGGCATCTCTGCTCATTCCCAAATGCAAATTTGCATTAATATATACAAATGCACATAAAAAAACATATCTGCACATTTCCGTTCATGAAATAATCGCTACATTTCCATTAATAAAATACAGTAGCACATTTCTCATTTTCTAACTACATCTACACATTGAAAATGTGAATCTGCACGTCGAAAAAGTGAATGTGTACATAAAAAAAAAATCTACACATTTCCATTCACAAAGAAAATGTATCTGCACATTCCATGTTATGTTATGCACATTTCCATACTATAATTATTGTTACTGTCCCATGTTTGCAAAAAAGACATGTGCACACACCATATGCAAATTCGCATGAAAAAAACATCTCCACGTTTGCATGAAAAACATGTGCACGGTGAATGAAAAACATCAGCACACTCCTGTAAAAACATCTATACATGTCCATCCAAAATACATCTGCACAAACAAAAACATCTTGGCACATTTCCATAAAAAAATATACTATATTTGCACATTTGAACATTTAAAAATATGCTATATTTGCACAAAATACAATGCATTTTTAATAAAAAATAACATACACTGCTGCAATTTTTTCCAACTCATTTTTTTTCAATGAGAAACATATATATGCTACTATAGTACTACTGAGTGCAATGTGCATTTGAGATACGGGAAGATGAATCACATCTTTGATGTCCTGTTCAGTTTGATAGCTGAACTGAAGCTTAGTTGCTGCGATGAAGATTGCCTACTTGATTCTATCCCCGAACAAATGCGTTGCATGGGTCACGCTTAGACCTCCTGCACAATCGCACGTCCCAGCCCCAACCAAATTACCTGACAAGAAGAGAATCGAGCATCAGTTTAGTTGGTTTACATAGAATATATTGATCTGAAGTTGGGAGTCGAGTAAAAGATGTTGAAGAGAAGCAGTGCACCACAGCGACATCGATGAGGTGTGCACTGGTGTCGAGACGGTGCCGCTCCTGATGTCCGCTGTGCCGGATCGGCAGAGAAGGACACCGAGCACCTGACGGCGAGGAAGGTCTGCAACGGCATGGAGCACTAGAGGAGTGCCCTATCTTTTTGAACTCTGGCAGCGGAGGTGTGCACTGGAGCGTTGGCGGATCCCCGCTGCCACGCCTCGCTGCCATCGGAGAGGAGGAGCACCGAGCTTCTCTCCCCATTGCTTCCACCGTCGCTGGTGTCGATGAAGTGGGAACCAGGGTTCCCACCACCTACGGCTCGAGGTGGCCTGGCGCCACATCATCACATTGCTAGGGTCATATGCACAACTCATGACCACTACAAAGTTATGCCTGGGATCCCCCAAGTCCAAGAGTAAGGACTCGAGCTCGCGCCTACAAGGGTTGAGCTCAAGGCGCATGGCCGCATTGGCAGGGCTTGGGGAATAGCCTTGCCCCACCCCCGAGCAGCTCGGGGAGGGCACGGAGGCATGAGCATTAATGATGACGAGACGGAGCATGCTGCCTCGCTTCGGTCTTCCCGCGCCTCTCCCATTAAGGGTGACGGGACGTATTTATACTGAGCATGAGGTGAATTGGGGGCAGGATGGCTGCTGTACCACGCAAGTGCCATCATCCACGCTTTCCTGATAGAAAGAGGGCTGGGCAGGCGAAGCGCAGTTGGCGAGGTGACTTGACAACAACCCGCGCGCCCGCGGAGGCTGACAGACTGTGTTCTAAAGTACCTATATTCCATGGGAGGCTGTCAGGAGGGGCCCGTATGACCAACATGGCAAGCCCAATCTTCCCCAGCGAGCGCTCGACGGCCAAGAACAACCGGACACAGTGGCGGGTGCATGGCCCTCTCCACTCCAGATCGGTCATAGGGGCCACAGGAGCGGCGAGCTGATCCCCACCAGTTAGACGGGTGGTGAAACCACCATACCTAATTCTGTAATGGTGTACGTTGTTTCCATAGTTCAGCAACTGTGGTATTCCCCCAGAAAAGAGCTATAAGGGGAGAGCCAAGGACAAGAGAAAAAAAAAGGAAAGGGGGAGGGGAACATAGAGACCAAAAGACCGCGGATCGAATCTAGAAAACTCCGGTTAGCCTAAGTCTTCTTGTAAACACTTCTTGCAAGCAACCGCCAAAAGAGATAACCAAGAACACAACAGGCAGTAGGTATTACGTACACCACCCGTGCGGCCTAAACTTGCATAATCATTTAGCCTCATTTACTTGTGCAACAACCTAGGACCAGTCGAACGCATTCAGCCTTTGGCCGAACTCACAAAGGGGGTCCCTCTGGATCCCCGCTTATGGTGTACCCACACCGACAGTTGGCGCGCTAGGTAGGTGGTTGTTGTGTTTAATTTGGTTTCTTGCCATTTTCCCTCTTTGGAGGAACAGAATGGTCGGTGGACATCTCTGCCATGAGTCTGACTCTAAGGATGAAGGAGAGGAGCTTATGGCTGTGGGGCAGTGCCCAACTCCATGTTGGCCCCCGGTTTTTATGACCGGAAATCTCTCTCGCATTGCGTGCCAAATCCCTGGATCGGTAATTTTGACCACATGCGTGCACAACTGGTACCATTGCATACAACGCCATAGTGATTACAAAAGGGGATTACTCGTGTAGGGCCCCGAGTAAAAATAACCAACCAACTTAGGGTAAACTAGAAAAGACAGGTGCGGTAGCGGAAGCTTATGCGGAAGTGGCCCCTGCGTCAATCCACAGGCACCCGACTAGCGACTTGCATCCTACTGATGCACTCCTTTGGTTCTTCGTCCTCGACTAAAACGATCTCGGACGGTTCACCATTGGCATCTATTTCTAAAAAGGGGAATTGAGCAATGGTGAGTACATAGACTACTTGCAAGAGACCACCCACTACAACATGATTTAATTGCACATAGGGTTCAAGGGAACCAAGGGTAATTTGCATAAAGCCAGTTTTCGCAATTCTTTTCAACAAGCCTAACGTACTATACCATGTTTCATCAAACCACGGTGCTAGAAAGAAGTTGTTTAGTTCACCCACGGGGGCTGGGTCCACCTTGCTAAATCCTCACTTGGTTGGTTTACCCCCGTGCTTGCTTATTTATCCATGCCCAAGCCACTTTACCATTTTTCGAACTAGTTCCCAAATCCGTCCAATCCCAGCCTAGCCAAGTTTAAGAAAACTTTAGAGTCTAGTCAAGACTAGTACAAGTCCCGATGCTCCTTTAACCGCCGAGCACGGCTATTCAAATAGTTTAGTTTTACTCACACTGCAGTGGATATACGCTTTACCTGCAACCCGTGACTTTGCCCAACACATGAGACCTGTAACGGCTTGGTCTTTTAGTTTCCCCTAGCGTTGCGGCACCCGCTCCAAGGATTGCGGACCCTTATCCACCATTAGTACGCCAACGCCTCGAGCTAGTGGGATGAGAAGGAGTTCTAGAACCCGAGAAATCTTAGGAAGTACACTATATAGTACTTATGGTGGTTTTTAGATTTAGACGTCAAGCACTTTCCCAATAATTCAACACTTCACCACATCATACTCTTCGTGTGCAGAACCAACCATGACCAGGGTGCCGCCTACTCGGTCACCTACCTCCTCCAGGTCTATTCCCATAAGAATCAGGTCGTACTCGGATCGCTCTAGCTCTGCCTTTTTCTCTGACATTAGCGTCCCTTAATTACAGTGGGTCCAGCGCTAGCCTTTCCTAGACCACCCAAATTATTCCTGCCATCCCAAGAATCGAATAGACTCAAGTAGGTTTTGTCTGCCTTCAGTTTTCATGGTCTCGCAACAGTTTCTTGTGTGATTCGTAGGAATGTATGTGGCACTCTCATGTCTCACTCGTATGAAATGACGATCGCTCTACTACCCAGACGATTTCTCCCAATCTAGATATTAATCAAGAATGGGAATTTATATCAAGCAACACTAAAGCCCGTGTCAATACTTGACTGCAATATGGTTAAAATAATATAGGGCATCAAGGAATATGGAACAATATCGAGGTAATGACTTAACATGAGAATAGTACGCGATTTCAATTAGCATGCAGTTTATTTGTTAAACAAGGGATTTTCACATAGCGACACTGTTCAAGGAGGAGGGCATGATACTTGCCTTGCTTAGTTTACAGCATTTCCTCCTCTGCATCAAGAGTTTCATCGTCGCAAATTATACCCCTAATCGGATGCGGGACTATGAAAACCTCATAGGTCGGATATTCAAAATATAAGAATATAATAAAGGAAAATGGCGTAAAAATCCATTGGG
>RYFJ01004136.1:0-75694 GCA_003991445.1 Oryza meyeriana var. granulata | reverse complement strand
ATCTTCCACTAACGGAAATATACATAGCCTGATAGATGCCTAGTACACTCTAATCCTATAATTCAATAAATGCGTCCTCCCAGGACAAATCTAGGACGCCCATGGTACCAAGCTATGGAAGAACAATTGGATGCTAATGAATGATGACCTATGGCTCCACCTCAATGGTAGACCCTATGCGCTCTTCAGCCAGGACTCTGCTGGTTCCTAATAGCCATTTCCGCCAAACATTAACCTACTAGTATGCTTAGACTCATGTGACGCCTATGAGAATAAGACACCCCCTAGTATTGCCACTCTACTATGAGCATTCTCCATCTCTCCATCAGTAGCACGGTAGCAGTCATCCAGCGATCTTAGCAGACCATGCAATTGTTAGTGGACTGTGCTGTCCTTCTCCTAAGCTCATTCATGCTTGGAAATTGACGTCGCCTACCCCCCTTGGCCGTGCCATGCGATGCAAATAAAGAAGTGGCGATTCACCCAATTCTGAAAGTTCATGATGAAAGGTGGCCTATGGTCATGTACTGCCACTATGGATACAGTGTAGAAAGTGCAGTTCCAGCCTCGTGGTCCAACCATACTGAGACATCTCTCGCTCTGGAAGTTCTGCCCCTGCATACATACTCTAGCCCATCATCTATGCTGGAGGTCCCGATCCACTTGTTAGTAGGTGATATTCGCGAGGCTATGAAATGAACCCTGCCATACAACTCACAACCAGAGGATATGCTGCAAGGTGTTAATGTTGTACCCTCTGCGTGTACACACGTGTTGGATGGGCTCATCTGACTCTACACCAGAGATGCCAACAGATGTAGCACTAGTTTGCCGTAAAAATCAGAGGCATATGGTGAAACTTAAGTGGAGCTTCCAGAAGAACAAAAAGATTGTGCAAACATGGGATTGGACTTTAGTTCTGCCCTGCCATAGCCTTCTCCAGACAAAACATGAGCTTATGATCACCCTAGGCGTTTATGATAATGATTACCAAATTTTATAATTCAGATTCCCTATAAATTTCTATTGTTTTCTTTTGAGAGAAGAAATTAAGAATTTTCGCATATATGGCGTAGTTTTCATATAAGAAATTCTGGAACAGAATCATCCAGGGCACTTGATCTCGAATTTTTATCTACAGGTTACTCGTGTTCCAAAAATTCCGCAGAAAATTCCTAGGAATCGTCACGTTCCTAAGGCCTACATTATCAAAATTAGCGATATTTTATCACTCATAGTTTGCGGCTAGACAAAATTAATAGGTAGGCAACCTACAGATTCCAGATTACAGTCATGTCCAGTATACGAATTATCCCACTATAGTATTCCTCATAAAAATCCAAAAATTTATATCGCCCACTGGGTAAGTCAGATTATACTGTAAAGGCTCAAAAATTTTATCCTCTGTTCGCCTACACAAATTTATTATTGCGCTAACCCAGATTTCTGATTGGTAACATGGCCATCACCTATCAATTTTATAATATAGTTAGAAGGCTACTAAAACTCTCCATATTTTTGCTACACTCTACTACTAGTTCAGAACATTGATGATGGATGCTATCTGCAAACAAGCCTAAGGCAGCGGTTCAAGCAATTCCCATCCTAGGCCCGTTTCTACCCATTTTGGCTTCTCGTCAAATTTGAAGTAGGAGATAGGAGTAAGAAAGTCCCCCAATGATTTCAATTAAAGTAAGTTGATATTCAAATTATTCTCAGTATCCAATTTTATCATATTACCCCCTTCTCAAAATCTTTTCATTTGGCCTTTGTCAAAACCGATCTTTGCCCATTCAGTCTAATTATAGGCTTGCTTTTTGCAACTGGAGTTTTGAAATCATTTAAAAATGGTAAGTACTACCTTAGAGTAATGGTTTGATGTTTTAAACTATTTTCCAGAAATTACATTTTTCAAATGTTCCGTTCCTATAGATCAAGAATAGAGAACTTTAAAACCAAATAACATAGAGGAGAGTAGTTATTTAGAGAAGGATAAGATAATAAGAATGTAATGTTTTCGCAAATACTTTATAGCTGAGAACAAAGTTCTCAAAATATTCAGTTGAAACCATTATATCGACCATTCCAAGAAAGGTTTCCCAGAGTCGGTATTGGCTCTGTGCCACCGCTATGGGCACCCCGGAAATGCATTATGGAGAGTAATTACTATGACAACGCGAAATATCTAAATAGATGGGATCTCGAATAAAAACCAAATAAGTGCAGTAACCGTCCATCCTCATCACAACCTTGCCATAATATTTACCCATTCATAATACAAATCCAAAGCGCCGAATTCAGAAATAAAGAGATATTTGGAGAGTTGATTCACTAGTCCGGAACGGCGAAGTGTGCCCGTCAAACCACACGAAGGTGCCAACCAAACACAATACACACTTCTGAGGACATGGTCTACGGTTGAATCAATATCCATGCATCTCATCATTTCTAAATTCTTACTAATGTGTGGCTAGCCCAGGAAAGTTTTAGTCCCACACGTTCATCTTAGCAAGTAATATCCAATACAGAGGGTATTTAGCTAACTAAACAAAAGGTACAGATACAGATACATATTAACTAATGTTTACATAAGCCTCGGGGGCCAAATAGTAAGTCCATCGAAGCATATGACTACCTAGAAAACCCTCAGGCAACAGACTAAGGGTAAATCCTTAGATAGGACCATCCTGATCAACCTGTTTACCCACACATTCATCATACAAATCTTCGTCTTCACCTATGCATGGATCTATAGGAGCATTTACAAAAATAAAAATATACTCAGTATGCAAGTACTGGCAAGCCACAATCAAACCTAACTATACATGTGAGCTGTAATCAAGGTAAAGGCTATATGAAGAGGCTCAGTTTTATTGCATAAAGCCAATTTTATTTCGCAACAATTTAAAAGAGGGATTCATAAATCAAATTGCATCCTAGGCTAGCAGAATAATATCATGGCATCATTTTGCATAGATAACTACTTCACCGCCCTCCTTGGGCAGCAAGACTATAATACAACTTAATAAATCCAACTCCATTCATCAGCATTTCATCAATCACCAAGTATAGATCAGTATAAATCTTTCCCCAACCATCCCATTCCATAAAGCATTTTAAAAACAGAAATCTATACTCAATGGACACAACCATGCCACTCATGACCGTGAGCACGGCTAACCGATTAGTTTTGACTTTGCAAAGTTTGTACAACTTTACCCACATCATATGATCACTCTAGTTTGTCCGGTACCCGTCGGTACCACCACACTCTACATATTGAATGTGGTCTAGAGGTCACAACACAGCTTTTACATCACCTAACATTTAGCCTTGCACCAGCACGAGGTGTGTTACTCCACATCGGGGTGCTACCCCGATGCCGTGGTTGGCGGGCCCACGCCTTAACCCAGCCACGGTGTGCGCAGCCTACCCGGCTCCCCACGAGGCACACAACATTGTATTGGACAAACTTAGACGCCTATTCTGTTATGGGATATAGGTAGCTCCTCTGAACAGTCCTACGGTCCGTTGTAGGCATTGCCCATACTACTCTGCCTACCAGAATGCAAGGCTAAACATTAAGCAACTTAATCCACTATGGCTATCCCATACTAGCGCATGTGGTTGTACTGTTTAACATGAGAAATGACACTGAGTTCGGTCCTTAAACAACCCAGGCAAACACTCCCCGTATCGATACACAACTATCACATATATGTACCACTTGCTTGCCCAAGTTTTAAAATGGTTTTCTTCAGTTTTAGTCACAGGATATCATAAATATTCATCTCTGATCAGAAAGTAAATAAATTCCATTTCAAACGTAATTAGATGGCCATGATTATTCTATAAGTAACTAGGCATGTCTAAGCACATATATAAGTATATACCTTATAGTAAGCACTTAACACATACTTCCCCCATCCTAGTGTTACAAGCAGTAGGTTATCAATATTTCAAGGGGATTATGCAGAAAAAGGGATTAACTACCATTGCCACAATCATATAATATACATAGCAAAATAACGATGCAAGTTAAAATGAAATCATTGATAATCCCAAAATTTAGGAGCAACATGTTCAAAGGAAGTGGGATTCTTGCCTTGGTTCAGGTCTGCTTCATGTTTCTCAATGAATTCTACCTCCTCAAACTCCAAACGCTCTTCTTCTAATTTTAAATTTTAAAATTAAAGCAAAGTCAATAAATAATGCAAAATGCTCTAATATGCATGATTTTTGTGTAGTGATTTGGTACTGGTTTCGGATACTTCTTGGTGAATTTATTTTTATTTTCGCGCTTACCATCTGTGAGATATGATTTTTTTACCTGTTGTATGTGCCATTTTGAGAGTATAAAATGTACTAAGTATCTGTGACTTAATTCTGTGCAAGATGAGTTCATAAATGGAAAGTATACATTTTCTATGAATTACAAAATTGGTTGACATTTTTCTGAACTAGGAAGATTTCTTATGAATTTTCTAGTTAAAGCCCATTTTTACCTTTTTTTCTATTCCCATAATTTTTAGGCAAGTTTGCTGTACAGAAAGTGCCACTTTTTAGTTCACCAGATTGTAGAGAATAAAATTACCAGTCAAACAAAACTGGTTTCGCTCATTTTGGAGTTAGGATTCAATTTCTATGAATTTTACAACTAATGAATTGTACTATAGCAATTATTTTACTACATAAAAGTTTAGTAGTATTTTTCTGTACTGAAGGCGCCTTGTTTTAGTTCACAGCATTAAAAAGTATAATTTTGTAAATCTACTGAAATTTGGTTCATCCCAAATGGAGGTAAAATGATTTTACTATGAATTTACAAGTATCCTATTTTTCAGTTGAAAAATTAACACTTTAGTTATTTTTCTTTATATTTTCAGATTTTAAATGGAGGGGGTCCATTGGTCAGTGAGAGGGAACTTTGCAGAAAAGTCCTCAGGATTTCCAGAAATGGAACTCGAGGTCCTCAGCCACGTGTGAGGTGATTTTTCTTAAAGAGTCCTTCGGCTTCTCGTGATTTACAGATGGGTCCTCGGGTCCACATGTCATAGATTTTGCATTTTGCTAATTAACCTCAAATCTTTTAATTCCTTCTCAAATTAGTCCTCGTGCTCTAACTTCTCTACTGCCGAGTGGGTCCCACATGTCGGCGAGGCAGAGCAGGGGAGAGCGAGGAGAGCGGAGGCGGCGAGCTTCTCGGCGGTGGTGACCGCGAACGGCGGCTCGGCTCGAGTTGTGGCCAATAGAAGAAAGAGAGAGGAGATCAAGGCGAAGTTGTCGGTGGTAGTCTCGTTGCCGACGGTGGCAGGAGCTAGGCATGGTGGCCCTGCAAGCGGCGAGGCTCTTCGGGCCACTGAGGGAACATGAGCTACGATCCGGTTCTGGCCTAACCAGTGCATGCATGTGTGTCTAAAGTTCCAGAGATACTCACTGAAGCTTTTGGGTCACTCGGTAGAGCTGGAACGGCAGCGAGTGTCCTAGAAGAGATCTCATGGCGGCGGAGTGCTCCTGGTGATCGTCGATAGCTGGATCTGGGCCAAGGTCTAGGGAAGAGAAGTAGGCGTCAGCTTAGTGAGGTGCTGGGGTTGCTACAGATGCGAGGTATTGGAGCATGGCTCACCAGAGGAGGAGAAATCGACGGCGGTGATAGTTTGCTGGAGAGGGCTCGAGCTTCACTGCACTATCTCCTGATTCCTTCTGCCAGTTGTCTTCTGGAAGTAAGGCAACGACGCTGGCAAGCTAGCTTGGTCTGTGGTGTACCGGATCGGCTAGAACGGCGACGACGCCACGGTGACGGCGCTGTAGGGCAGAGAGCAAGGCACGGCGACTTCGACCGGCAATCTTGGGGGTGCTGAGTACAAAAATGGAAGGATTAGAGGGTGGTGATCATGTTCCTGGAGTCGCAGAAGGATGGAGCTCACCGGAGAGGACTCAGGCTCGGTCGAACACTGATGGCAGTCGGGAAGATGAGCTTGCCGCCGGTGATCCTTGGGTTCTTCTTCGGATTTCTCGGTGGGAATGTGGTGAGGAAGGAGAGGAGAGGTAGCTGGCGCGGTTTTAGATGAAATGGTCAAGGTTTCCAAGAGTTGAGTTCATCTATGTGTCTCTGTGTGCTGTGAGGGAGAAGGAGGAGCTGTTGCCACGTTCTCTCATGCAATGCTGAGGTGTCCCAACTCTACAGTGACTATGGTGGGTCCCACATGTAAGAGAATATTGTGCTACACATTTTTGGCTAGAGTTACTCCATGACTAGTGGGCCTTTGTGGTTAATTCCTTGGGAAACAGGAGGAGTATGGGTAGGATTTAGGTGGAACACACTGTCTCAAGATTTGTAGAGGCTTACAGGTGGGCTAGGGTCTTGTGGGGTCTACATGGCAGTGACAAAAGAGAGGAGAATTCTCTAGAGACTAAGTAAAATAGAGTAGTTGAAGGTTACTTTGATCTAGCTGTTTGACTGATCTACAGTGCAGGTAAAATCATGAGAAAATTACTGTGGGTAGTAGGTTTTGGCTAGCTCTGTGCCAAATTTCAAAGTTGTGGGACTTGTAGATTTCTCCGGAGAAAATGGCAAAGTTCGGCCAAATTTCAGTTTCTGCTGTGCACTAGTCTGAGTCAGTGAGCCTGGGCCTATTATTTTATGTACAAGCTTTGTGAAAGAAGCTTTGAAATATTTACTGTAAATAGTTTACGACATGACCCAATTTCTGGCAAATTTTGGTAAGAAGGTGAGTGGTGAATTTATTTTAGAAAAAGTATCAAATTGGTTGTCTGCAAGGGAAAAAGTTCTCTGTTTTAGTGAAACAAAATATTTGTTTGAGACACTTATTGAATTGATAAAATTTGGTAAAAATTACTGGAGATGGAGGAGGATGTGATTAACCTGCTGACCGAATTTCATAGCTAGAGGTGATCTGGTTTATCTTTGGTGAATTTGCAAAATAAGGATAGTGACCCAGTTTTTCCTACAGTCTAAATTAATTCCCTAGACCTTTGGGAGATAAAATAAACCAAAATATTCATACATACGTTCCTAGTATGAAAATGCAAAAGCTCAATCAAAACATGGAAAAAGTTGTTATGCTAGCATAAGAGATGTATTTTCATTGCCGCCCACTTTTTATACATCACTTTTATTTCTTTACAAATTTTTTTTGGTATGTTACAGTATATTTCCCGACAAACCTGTTACAATAAGATCCACAGAAACACATATGGGTTCGGGAAAGGGATCCCCCGAATATTGGGTAGCCGTTGTTAAACTAGTCCAATACTTTATGAAATGGGCAGAGTATCCGAAACTGTAGCTAGAGCAGCTATTTCCATAGCTGCCAGTAAAATGCCCATACGAAGTCAATTTCTTCGATTAGAAATATAAACCCCCAAAAAACAGAAGTAGTATTGAAAAAAAAACCAGGTTCTTTCTGGAAAGACAATATTTCTTTCATCCTTTTGCATTGAAATAACAAATTGAAATCAAAATAATATGATTCAACCTCAGACCCTTTTAAATGTAGCAGATAACAGTGGAGCTCGAAAATTGATGTGTATTTGAGTCATAGGAGCTGATAGTAATCAGCGATATGCTCGTATTGGTGGTGTTATTGTTGCTGTAATCAAAGACGCAATGCCCCAAATGCCTCTAGAAAGATCCGAAGTAAGTCGAGCTGTAATTGTATGTACATGTAAAGAGTTCAAATGCGAAGACAGTATAATAATACGCTATGATGACAATGCAGCGGTTATCATCGATCAAAAAGGAAATCCAAAGGGAACTCTTGTTTTTGGCACGATTGCCGAGGAATTGAGAGAATTGAATTTTATTAAAATAGTTTCATTAGCTCCTGAAGTATTATAAATACTAGTAGACAAAATATAGATCAAATAAAAAATTAGTAGATTGTGTTTCACGTATATGCTTTAGAATCCAAAATGAAAGAAAAAAGAAAACATGTTGATTATAGAAAAATTAGGAGGAACCTAGAATTAGAGTCTTATGGGCAAGGACACTATTGCTGATTTACTAACCTCTATAAGAAACACGGACATGAATAAAAAAGGAACTGTTCGGGTAGTATCTACAAATATTACCGAAAACATTATTAAAATACTTCTACGAGAGGGTTTTATTGAAAGTGTTCGGAAACATTAGGAAAGTAACAGATATTTCTTGGTTTCAACTGTGCGACATCAAAAGAGAAAGACTAGAAAGGGAATATATAGACTAGAACCCTGCCTTGTAAGATAAGGAATATACAGTCCTAGTCGGGTAGGTTATATCTCTAAGAGGAGATCCCTTGGCTATAATCCAGCTGGGACTCCTACCTTGTACCCCTGTCCCCCAGTATATAAGGGAAGGCAGGGCGCCCCTTGAGGGCATACATAGATTTACCAGAATCATACTTCCTCAAAGGAATACACCACAACTGGACGTAGGGTATTACCTCACATCAAGGGCCTGAACCAATATAAACTTCCCCGTGTTCCTTTGCAATCCACCGAGTTTCGATCCGACGAGTAGCCCTATATTTATATTGCTGGTGTAAAACATCGATAGTTGGCGCGCCAGGTAGGGGCTTCGGTGAGATCTACATCTACAAGCTCGATGGATCCAATAACAAGAGTTGACGGCGACAAATTCTCTCTCGGAGATACAATCTCATTCGGAAGCCTCAACTTCATCGCCGACATGTTCGGCAATCTCACCTTGGCCGATGTAGATCTCATCCAACCAGCCGAGGAACCAGCCGACTCCGCGCCAGTCGGCCCACAAGACGCTGTAGCCACCTTCATCAATCTGCTACGACGATCTACCACCTGTCTAGGTCTCGGGACAACTCTCTCCTTCGGCGTTCGACTCGCGCTCGGTTTCGAGCCAGTCCGGGTCGGGCTAGGAGGGGGAGAGATCGTCAATCTCCCTTGCAGACTCGATGACGCCACGGATCTACATCTCATGTGGCAGACCCGATCCCCTGCGATTCAGTTTGGACATGGCCTAGAGCCGCTCCAGATGGGATCTAGGGAGGTCAGAGTCGTCCTTACTCCAATTAACTACTTGGATTCCGACTGTAAGTCAGACACCGGTTCGAACGCCAGTTCGAACACCAGTTTGGCGAGTTTCCTTCTACCCCAAGAGATCTTCATGGCTTCTACCCCTCCACCGGAGGTGCGCCGACTACAAGAGGAGCAAGCAGCGGAGGCACACCGACTACGGAAACAGGAGGAGGCCAAACGCGAGGCTCGCAATGACGAGCTACGCAGGGCTGGGTGAACCGCTTAGCAACAGATCCTCCAGAATAGAGTCGGCGACCACGACGTCTTCATCACGCCACAACAGAACATCGTGGCCACTGCAACCCTGCTGGACACGCTCCAGCTCGGGCCTAATCATCAGGCCACCCCGACAATAGCCAAGATAAAGGCGATGATTACAGCTGCTACCTGCCAGCAGCACCAGCAGTCAGGCGAAACACTTATACTGACCAACCGGCCGGGTTCTCCAGCGACAATCTCGTCCGCATCACCGCGACGCCAAGCTGCTGGCTCAAGTCAGCCGCACGAGGAGTCACGACAAACATCACTCGACAACACCAACAACAACAATCGGTGCCGTCACCAGAATGATCGCCGGTTCAACCAAGACCTCTGAGTCCGTCTACAACGTGATCTCCACCATGATATCAACGCTCGGCGCCGCCAGCGTGAAGATGACGAGCGCCGCCAACTGGAGGACGAGCATGAGTCTTTCGGTCTCCACCACGAGCGGTTAAACCGCCGTGGTCAGAGCCGGAGCCCTCACGAAGATGAAGGCGTACCAGCCTTCACCCAGGAGCTACAAGATGTCGACTGGCCATCGAGCTTTAAGCCTACCGGGATCGAAAAATACGACGGCAAGACTAACCCCGAGTCTTGGCTCACCGTATATACTCTGGTGATCCGTGCCGTTGGAGGTGACCACAAAGCCATGGCTAACTACCTCCCGGTCGCCCTAGCTGACTCAGCGAGGACATGGCTAACAGGGCTCCCTAGGTGATCAATCGGCTCCTGGGGGAACTCCGGGAATGCTTTATAGCCATCTTCTAGGGGACTTACGAGCGGCCATCCTCCGAGCACGATCTTTACCAGCTCCACCAGAGAAAGAATGAGTCGCTCCGTGAGTTCATCAAAAGGTTCTCCGAGAAGTGTAACCAGATCCCAATGATCAAGGACGAGGTCGTCATCACCGCCTTCCGCAAGGCAGTTAAAGACGCCGTTCATCGCCAAATTCACTCGGAAGCCTCCAGCCTCTATCAGGGCCTTCGATATGGCGAAGAAGTATGCTGACTCAGCCGAGGCTGTTGCTGAAGCCCTCGACGAAAAGAAGGAGTCCCGGCAGAAGGACCAAAAGGTAAAAGCTGATAACGAGCCATCACAGAGCAAGTCCGACAGCCGCAAGCGGAAGTCGGACAACGAGGTGGCCAACATGGAGCGCACTCGGTCGTGGCCCCCAAGGAACAACGAATACCAGAAGGTTATGAACGGGCCTTGCCCCTTCCATCCCAAGGGCAAGCACGCGACCAAGGATTGCTTCATGCTCAAGAAGTTTGCCTCCAAGCAGACTTCATCGTCTGGCGCCGACAAAGACATAGACAAGCCAGATTTGGGCCTGGCCGATGATTTTCAAGATCCCCAGGCCGAGCTCAACCACATCTTCAAAGGGCCATTTGCATATGAGTCCAAGCAGAAGCAGAAGCTAATAGCACGCGACGTCAACATGGTCTCTACAGCAGACTCCCCCCAATATTTGCATTGGTCAAAAACGCCCATCACCTTCGACCGCGAAGGTCACCCCGATCGGGTCTCACACCCAGGACGCTACCCACTCGTCCTAGACCCGGTCATCAAAAATATCAAGTTGAAGAAGGCTCTCATAGACGGAGGCAGCGTGCTCAATATCCTCTTCGCCAAGACCTTGGATGAGATGAAGATCCCTCGTTTAGCTCTGCGGCCGAGTACGGCGCCCTTCAATGGGATAATTCCCAGCTTGTCTTCAACACCCCTTGGGCAGATAACCTTGCTGGTCACCTTCAGCACACAGGATAACTTCCACATGGAAAACATTTGCTTCGAGGTCGCCAACTTTGAGACCGCGTACCACGTGATACTTGGACGACCGGCACTTGCCAAATTCATGGCGATACCACACTATACTTACATGGTGCTCAAGATGCCCGGGCCAACCGGAGTTCTCTCCCTCCACAGCGACGTCAAGCAAGCCTTCACCTGTGACAAGGAGAGCTGTGAGTTGGCTCAATCACAAGAGGCGGCAGTCAGACGCAACAGCGTTTGGCAAGCCGTTACAACTGAAGTCGAGGATGACCAAGTTCCGGTGAAAAAAGCAGCAAAGTCGGGAATTTTAGCAGACTCTGACACGAAGAATATCCCCCTGGACCCTTCTGACCCCTCCAAGACTGCTCTAGTCGGTACCAGACTCGACCCCAAATAGGAAGACGCGCTCGTCACCTTCCTCCAAGCCAACAAGGATATCTTTGCATAGAAACAGTCCGACATGCCGGGTGTACCAAGGGAGGTGATTGAGCACACCCTCAATGTCAAGACAGATGCCAAGCCGGTCAAGCAACGGCTACGGCGCTTCGCACAAGACAGGAAAGATGCTATTCAGGAGGAGATAACCAAGCTCCTCGCAGCCGGGTTCATCAAAGAGGTCTACCACCCGGACTGGCTGGCAAACCCAGTACTAGTCTAGAAGAAAAATGGTAAATGGCGCATGTGCGTTGACTACACTGACCTAAAAAAGGCGTGCCCCAAAGATCCATTTGGTCTACCCAGGATAGATCAGGTGGTGGATTCAACCGCGGGGTGCGAACTTCTCAGCTTTCTTGACTGCTACTTGGGATACCAGCAAATCAGCCTGAAGGAGGAGGACTGTCTAAAGACGTCTTTTATCACGCTGCTTGGCGCCTACTGCTACATCACTATGCTGTTCGGTTTGAAAAACGCTGGAGCAATGTATCAACGAGCAATTCAGCGGTGTCTACACACTCAGATCGAGCGCAAGGTGGAGGCCTACGTTGACGACGTGGTGATCAAGACCAAGTCCAAAGAAGAAGTCATCGTTGACCTGGAAGAAACCTTCCAAAATCTTTGAAGATTCAAGATGAAGTTGAATCCGGAAAAGTGCGCCTTCGGTGTGCCATCCGGCAAGCTACTCGGCTTCATCATCTCGCATCGTGGCATCGAGGCCAACCCGGAGAAAGTCAATGCAATCATGAACATGGCACCCCCGACTAGCTAGAAGGACGTCTAGAAGCTGACAGGCTGCATGGCGGCACTCAGCCGGTTTATCTCCTGACTAGGCGAATGGGGCATGCCCTTTTTCAAGCTATTGAAGAAAGCAGATAATTTCCAATGGACTCCCGAAGCCCAGCAAGCCTTCAAAGACTTCAAGAAATTCCTCACATCACCACCAGTGTTGGCATTGCCTATGCCCCAAGAACCATTAATGTTGTATCTGGCGGCAACCACTCAGGTAGTTAGCACGGTGTTGGTGGTCGAGCGATCCAAATCGGGTCACATACAGAAGATTCAACGGCTAGTCTACTTTGTCAGCGAGGTCCTAGCCAACTCAAAGATGAGATATCCGCAGGTCCAAAAGCTACTCTATGGCCTACTCATCACTGTCTAGAAGCTGGTGCACTATTTTCAATCGCATCAAGTCACGGTGGTCACATCGTATCCACTCGGGGACGTCCTGCATAACCGCGAGGCCACCGGCCGAATCGCTAAATGGGCACTCGAGTTGATGGCGTTCGACATCACCTTTCAACCAAGGACAACAAGCAAATCACAAGCTCTAGCCGACTTCGTGGCTGAGTGGACAGAAGCTCTGATGCCTACATCAACAATGAAGCTACAGTATTGGACAATGTACTTCGACGGTTCTCTACGGATCAGCGGCGCCGGGGCCGGCGTCGTACTGACGTCTCCCACCGGTGAAAAACTCAAGTACGTTCTCTAGATCCACTTCCCGGCTTCCCACAACGTCGCCGAATACGAGGCACTCATCCACAGGCTCTGCATTGCTATATCACTCGGCATCCGCCAACTGGTTGTGCGAGGAAACTCTCAACTCGTGGTGAACCAAGTCATGAAAGACTGGACATGTCTCAATGATACCATGGCGGCGTACTATCAAGAGGTCCGAAAGTTAGAAAACAAGTTCGACGGGCTAGAGATAACAGATGTCCTATGACAATACAATGATGCTGCAGATGAATTGGCAAACATGGGATCCAAACAAGAAGTGGTCCCAACAGGGATCTTTGTCGAGCAACTTATGGAGCCGTCAGTCAAGAAGAAACTAGTGCCAGAGCAGTCGGGAGGCAAACCTACCCCGGCAACAGACGAAGTACTGAACATATGTCATGATTGGTGGACTTCTGTTCTCAAATTCCTCCTGGACAATCAACTCCCAGAAGATCGCAGTCAAGACGAACAAATCAAACGTCGAAGCAAAAGTTTCCTAGTAGTCGAAGAAGACCTGTACCGAAGAACTGCATCCGGTGTCCTCATGCGTTGCGTCACCATCGAGGAAGGCAAGCAGATTCTGCAATCGATCCACTCAGGCATATGTGGCAACCATGCCGCATCTAGGACATTAGTCGGAAAGGCTTACCAGCAGGGATTTTTCTGGCCAACAGCAGTAACAGATGCAAAAGACATAGTTCTTACATGCGAGGGTTGCTAGTTCTATGCACGACAAACAAATCTCCTAGCACAAGAACTCCAAACAATCCCAATCTCTTGGCCCTTTGCAATATGGGGGCTTAATATGGTCGGGCCTTTCAAGAAAGTGCCAGGAGGGTTCACACACTTGTTCGTCGCAGAAGATAAATTCACCAAGTAGATTGAGGCAAAACCCGTTGCTTCCATAACAGGGGCACGAGCAAAGGACTTCATCATGAGTATATTATACCGATTCGGGGTCCCCAACCGCATCATCACAGACAACGGTACTCAGTTCACGGGTGGCTTATTTCAAGATTTCTGTGATGACTTCGGCATCAAGATCTATTATGCGTCTGTGGCACACCCACAGAGCAATGGACAGGTCGAACGTGCCAATGGCATGGTCTTCCAAGGTATCAAAGCTAGGATATTCGACCGACTACAACTGTATGCAGGGCGGTGGGTACAAGAACTCCCATCTGTTCTCTGGTCTCTAAGAACCAGGGTTAGTCAGGCAACAGGGCAATCCCCTTTCTTTCTGGTCTATGGTGCTGAGGCTGTGCTACCAACCGAGTTAGGGTTCGGCTCTCCGCGAGTCCGAGCTTACTCAGAAGACATCTCAAACAATACCTGATTGGTCAAACTAGATCAGTTGGAAGAAGCGAGGGACATCGCCACAATCCAGTCGGCAAGGTATCTCCAAGGCCTGCGTTACCACAATCACAATGTCCATGGCTGCGCCTTTTTGGTCAGAGATCTCGTCTTGAGAAAAATACAAACCACCAAAGACAGGCACAAACTATCCCCCATATGGGAAGGGTCGTTCATTATAGCCGAGGCTACACGGCTAGTGATGAGGACATCACCGGCATAGATATGACCATGTTAACCACTTCTAAACCAAAGGTGCAACCACTCTATATGGGGCTTATCATTGATGCATTTGATGAATTGGTCCTGCACCATAAAGTGTGTTTATTTTTATTTTCAGAATTACTTACATGGATCAAGGGAAGGTTTGATTGCATATGGAAAGCATGGAAGGTTAATGAAGTTGATTGGGGACCAAATCTAAGTATTCCTAAAGTCCTCCACCAGGCCACCACGTCACTTTTGGCCCAAGGAAAGAAGGAGTCCAAATTCAACACGTTTTGGAAGTTGGATTCGGACTGCAGGACAGTACCAACTTGCCACGGCTGCCACGACTTCATATGGACTCCGATTGGGGCGTTCTTGGACTTCATGGAAAGCTTATCAAGTCTACTTTCATATGGATCCAACCTCATGACGAAATTCCACCGGAGCTGAGCAGAATTGACAAAGAGACGTTCGGCCTTCTAGTCTTGGGCTGAAACCCTTGTATCTCGTGCAGCCCACTAGGGGCCCTTTCTAGCTTAGGGTTTACACCCTCCCACGCCTCCTTGCTGTTGCCCATGTATAAATACATGTAGCAGCCGCCGGGATGAACTTGGGTTTTGATAGATTGAAGTTTTAGCCACTGCTACTTCGCTTCAAGCGCGCGTGTCGACTAGATCGCCCGTCTTCTTGTTATTGGAACCCCACCTCTTGTCTTTTCAGATTGAAACTTCATATTTGATTTAGCAATTCAGTGCTTGTTCACCTCGTTCTTGCTTGTTCTACGATTGCTTGCAGGAATAAGGTTGATCTGCACCAGCAAGATCAACAACCCTTGGAGAGGTGTATCGATCGCTAAGGCGCAACAACACAACGTCTCGTACGGTTGTAGTCGGGTCGTCAACGTTTCTCCCAAATCATAGTTACCTTCAACTCACCGAAAGATCGGGCCACCCCTACTCCTATCAGCTAGGTGCCTACCGACTGAAGACCGAAGACGGTGCCCTCGTCAACAACTCATGAAATATAGAACAGCTACGTCCTTTCTATACCTAAGTTTTATATCTTCCCATGTGTACAGTTTTTCTCTGACTCACTACGCCGCTTGTTTCAACCGAGTATTGAGTCGGGGGCTGCATGTATTATATGTGCTTTGTCAATAATATACGAGCCTGTTTTGCTTAAGTTATGAAGTTTTACAACGACTTTGTTATGTTTGCCTGAGTACAGCTTTCTGCGGTGAACAATTTTATTAAGTTCCTATAGACTAACTCGGCGTAGACTATATAGTTGGGTAAAGCTAATGATAACTAAGTCAGAACTTAGAGCTTGGCAGCATTGCACATATATTTACACATGTCCTTACAAAAAGTTTATATACACCGACTATATGATGGACTGTTCTTGCATACCCATGTCTCGGGTGATCACCTCTGCAGTCGGCCTCGCCTGGGTTGTCAACTCCAGTGCCTCCTCAGGTGTCATCTCCTCGGTGAATCCCTCTCTGATGGCTTCAATATCTGCCCTGGGGTAGATTGACTTGGTCATCGCCAAGGTTTGGGCCACGCCGACAACAACATGCTCGTCCGAGTACCTCTTCAGGATACTCGGAGCTTCGTTAAGGCACGCCTGCACTTGGGAGACTGTGTTGGATTGGTTCCCACGTAGCGAGGATCCATGATGTCAAGGAGCCCTTTCACGGACTCAGCAAGGATCTCCCATGACTCCTTGACAACTTTTATCTTCTCTGCAAAAGCTTGAAATTGGATTTGGGCATTGGCTCTAGCAGCTACCTGGGTTCATTGACAAGTAAACTTGTTAGGCAAAATTGCAGACAGAGTACTTAATGGATTGGTTAAGATCATTGTCAGAGTGGAGACTTACTTTCATAGTCGACCTCCCATTTGGCTTTGGCTTTCTCCAGTTCAACCTTCTCTTTCTCGAGCTTGGTGTTGGCCTTCTCCAAGTCGGCATTGTCTTTCTCAAGCTCAGGTTTGGCCCTCTCAACCTTCTTCAGCCGGTTTTCCCCTCTGTTCGGGTCTTCACCTCAGCTTCAAGGGCTGCACATCAGAATGGTCAAGAACCCAAGATTGCAGTCAGGACACAACTGGGCAGTCGGAAACAACCAAGTTGAAGAAATATGCATGGGATTTAGTCGGGAAGACAAATACGGGAGACTTACTTTCGATCTTCTTGGTTAGAGCCTAGTTCTCATCCCTAAGCTGGTTGATGACCCCCCTCAGCCAAGTCTCCCTCTCCCGGCTCGACTGCTCTAACTCGGCCTTCAAGGTCTGGAGCTGGCTTAATTGTTGGAGTTGGGGGGCAAGCTGGGTTAGGACTTCGTTCATCCTCTCCGAGCGGTCAACGATTTTTTGCTCGGGGAGAAACAGAGGAAAGCAGAGTCAAGCGTCAGAACACTTATGCAAGGAAGACTACCAAGACTCCAATACGGCGGAAATCATACCTGGACCCCCCGAGATGCGGCGATTGCGGCGCAAAGCAAGTCTTCGCGCTCCTTCTCCACCGCAACTTCATCGTGCTTGTAACTCTTTGTAGTTCTGTCAGGGGCTACCCAACGGAATGTCCTCGGGAATTTGCGGGGAGGAGCCTCAAGCTTGGGGAGATCCAGTCCCTCTGAAGATGACAACGACGACAGGGACGGCGATGGGGTCCTGGCCCCCAACTCGGCAGCTGCTGGGGCTTCAAAGACATGCTCAGGGGCTGGAGCGACAGCTTCGACATTAGCCCCTTGGTCGGCCAGCCTCGGTGGCTCTGCAGTCGAGATGACTCAGTTTCGGCAACTGAGATGGTCACTGGCTCAGTAGATACGCTCGCGGGCGTTGGTCTGGCTGGGGATGGCTCTACAACAGGAGCAACCGGCGGGGTCTCCTTGAGATCGATGTTGGCGCGCTTCCTGCACGATGAGTCGGATATCAACACACCTCAATGCTGAACAGGACTTCCGAAAGGCTTAAAGTCGCATACCTCTTGGAGAGCTTAAGCCTGCCCCCGGGGGCTCCTGATGTCGGCAGTGGACTGCTGCCGGCTGTCGGGCTGGACAGCGCGGCAGTCAGCAGCGGTGTTTTTGTCCTGGTTGGCCTCGCTCCTGGTGTGGCTGGCTGGGGCGCTCGGGTACTCGGCAGTGCCATTCTTGGGCTTGATGTTGCTAAGCCCAGCGGCACTTGACCCAATCTTGTACTCGGTGGTGCTCTTCTTGGGCTTGATGATGCTGAGCCTGACTGTGCTGGTCCCTATCTAGGACTTTCGGCGCCTGGGAGTTGTGCTATGGTGTCTTTTATCTCCAGACTCCCAACTGCAGCACTCGGCCTGATAAAATTCTTCTTGCCTTGGTCTTCAACAGGCCTCTTCCCCGCTCTCTTGGCGTTGGGTTGGGCAGCAGAAGGACTTAACGGCCTCTTCTTCTTTGACTTCATGCCCGATAAAGTTCGGGAGTCGTCATCAAACTCCTCACATGACTGCAAGCAGTTCAACGACATATGTTATACATTGCAGAGCAATCCTAGGGCATATATCTACAAGCTCTCATGCAAATGATAACCAGTTAACATAGCAATGAGAGTTACCTTTGGACGCCTCTTCAGGCTATAAGCCACAGACCGCTCTGTGTCTTCAGTTTTGACCACCCCACTGGCGAAGAAATCCAGCAGGATGTTGGTCGCCTTGTGCTTGTCCATCAGATCGGGATACTCCTGGCTGGGATCACCTCTGCCCTTGTAGTCCCAGCCAAAGTAACACCTCAACTTCAGCGGCCTGATGCACCGAGTCAGAAATCGTCTGGCCACCCATAGACCAGTCACCCAGCGCTCTTCAGCTTGTCGATCTTTCAATCAGTTGTGAACTTGCCCATTTCTTCAAATTGGGCACAGAACCAGTTGGACAACCACCAGGGGCAAACCCATAAAAGGGGAAAGGCTTGGTTCAAGATCGGAACAGTAAATCCACTCCTTATGCTAGCCTTTAAGAGAAGATTTCAGGGGAATATTGAAATAAATCCTCTTCATCTCAGTCTTGAGCTAGATACCAGCCCCCCCAATCACTTGGACCTTGCTCTTGGAGGGCTGGGGTTTGATGTGGAACAGATGTCTGAACAGATTCAAATGGGGTTCCACACCCAAGAAACACTCACAAAGAGTCACAAAAATAGAGATTTGCAAGATCAAGTTGGGATTCAGATTCACCAACTCGAGTTCATAAAAGGCAAGAAGCTAGCAGAAGAACTCGAAGATGGAAGAGAAAGACCCGGTTGAAAAAAGAGACGAAAACAACGGTCTCACCGGCCTAGGGCTCTAGAACCGATTCACCTTCAGCCGGACGCCAGTTGATGACATCGCGGCTTTGCAATCTTAGCTGCTTCTCTAGAAGCTTCAGCTTAGCCGACTCGCAATCCAAATTCGGCCAGACCTTGTCCGATGCATCCATGAAATCTAAAGCCCTCGGCATGGTTAAGGGTGACAAGAAGATTTGGGAAATGTTGCTGGAGGCTTGGAATGGATGAGGAAGCAGGAGCGCCCGAGTTTCGATGGGGAAGAGCGAGCAATGGCAAACCCTAGCGAGGCGGGAGGCAAAATTTCGGCGCAGAGGCTGGAAGATGAAACGATTGGTGGATTGGAGAAGATGAGGGAATCTTTTCTCTCTCCCCACCTTTTATAGAGCCGTTTCTGATTTGAGGGCTTGGGCTTACAAAGTCGGTATTGGGCCACTACGATATGAGTTTCTACAGTAGCACGCTCAAAGTGGGCGGCCCGCTGGCTGTGTTAAAATCACAGTGCTGGTGCTACCAACAGGAATCGATGAGGTAAACAGATATGCTTCATGAAGGCCTAACTGCTGAACACATGTGTTCGGGTATCTGTCTTATCCACTAGGTATTAAAGATATATCCTTATAAGGGTCACAAGCTAATCTTCATCAAGATTGGGGATGTAGGTATAATGGATTAAATTTCATAAAGTGGTACTCGATCTACATGCTTGGCCAACAATTGCCATGAGCAAATATTTTTCCAGCCGACATGATGCTGAGGAGTCTAACTTCCGAGTAGTGCACTACTCGGGAGAGACTATAAATATTCTTTCCAGCCGATATGACGCTGAAGAGTCTAACTTCCAAGTGGGACGCCACTCAAGAAAGACAATAAACACCTTTTCCAGCTGACATGAAGCTGAAGAGTCTCATTACGAGTGGCATGCTACTCGGCAAAGACTATAAATTATTTCCGGTTGACATGATACAAAGACAAATACCAGTGTATACTACTAGGGAAAGACTACACAAAGATCTTTCCTATGTATTGTTTTCACATTAAGCACAAAGTCGGGGGTAATAGGTGTGCCTAGCACACACTATTTATACATCTACATGGAGACTTCATAGCCTCGCTGCCAGTTGACATGAAGCAGGACTCGGATCCACTCGGACAAAGAGTACTGAGACCGCAATGCACTCGGGCAAACTTACCGTGGAGGATGAGCACTCGGCATCAGCTGTGACTCAACTATGAAGTTTTCAGGGGCTCTGTAGCATGGCCGCGGGTACCTCAAGCATATCTCGAATAGAGGATCAGGCCTAGCCTTGTAATAGAGATATGGTAGAACCCGGTAGACTTTGCCTTATACGACAAGAAATATACAGTTCTAGTTGGGTAGATTATATCTCTAACAGGAGATCCCATGGTTGTTATCTGGCTGGGACTCCTATCTTGTAACCCTGTCCCTAGTATTAAGGGAGGCAGGGCACCCCCTGAGGGCAGAATCATCATGACATAGAACGTGAAACACATCCTCAAAGAAAACAAACTTGGCGTATTACCTCACAATTGAGGGCTCGAACCAGTATAAACCTTTCCCCTTCGCAAATCCACGAGGATCTGATGTGTAGCCTATAATTATATTGCCATCGACAGGTAGTACGCTACGTCCGGTTGTGGTGTATTGCCTTTGAGGTTTCTCTGGTGAGATTTTGCTTCTTGCCCTCAGGGGGCGCCCTGCCTCCCCTTATATACTGTCGGACCCGGGTTTGACCCCGAACCCTATGTGTGTACCGTGCTAGTCCCACGATCAATTGCTAGCACACACATTCAACATTGGCATCATAATCCATACATCACAGGTTCAGCTCACAGCAGTCCAAACATAAGTCATACAAGAGTCTAGACTTTAGCGATTACATAGAGGCCGACCGGCCAAATAGAACAACAAATTAACAAAGAGTTCAACAGCGGAAACAAGATAATAGAGGCACCAAAAACCAGCAAGTATGCCTCTGCCCGCCCACAGGCAACCAACCGGTAAGCCCTAGTAAGCACCGTCGTCGTCGTCTCCAAAACCCGCTGCATAGAAGTACCGATTGTCGGGTCTCCCCAACCATCTCTAAAAAAAGAAGTCACACAAGCGTGTGTGAGTACAATACGTACTCCGCAAGACTTATAGTGTTTGCAATGGTATTCCATAATATGCGAAGATAAACAAGGAATGGTTCAGGTCCTGCAGTTTGCATAAATCATAATATACATAGCGAAAACATTGCGGTTTTGCAACGAAAATTTTGGTAAAACAAGCTAGCACAGCAAACAAGTATATAAGCATCAACCCCCAAGTGTTTCCAACCATATGGGCTCCCTGCCCATGCCAGCCAACAGTGGCAACACGCTGCCACAACCATCCCAGCGAACTCCCCGTTCGCACCAAGATCTTTCCCCAAAACAGTTCCCAAAAATTAAAACTACTACGGTGGAGAATTTCCCAAGTCGTCCATAACCGAGGACACGGCTATTCGAATAGTTTTAACTCTCGAGAGTGTGTACAACTGTACCCACATGACAAGGACAACATGAGCTACCACACAGGAGGCTCACACCATCAATGACAAAGCCTTTCCACCGTTGACCTAGCAATATCCCGCGCTTATGATCCATCCCTAGGGAGTTGGGAGGCCTCCCAAAATCCCCAAGGCTCATACGATGTGCTGGTCACCCTTGAACAATAATCAAGGTACCTTCGGGCTATGGACAAAAACCATAACCCGCACTATCCCAATGTCAACAAAAATGACCTACAACTACCACCGGCGGGTCTATTGCTAGGTATCAACAATATACTAAGCTAGGAACTCCCCACAAGAGCCACATGTGGTTTGCACTGTGCTTCTTGGTTCTAGCTACACCATAGAATCGGTCCTTAGTGACCCGGGCGAGACAACCACCTAATCGATACCACAACAAGGCACCGAACACTACATCCACTCGCCCAAGTCCAAAAGCTTGTTTTCAGTTTTTGTTTTCCACCAAGAGCACAGGGGAAGAATACCCACTGTTCATTTCCATATTTTCGCAAATGCTTCTTTTTCCCAACATCCCAAAATCAAGTAACAAGTAGCCTTGATTAAAAAGCAAACTAAGCATACCTATTGACATCTTCCCAACCACATGAACCCAAATTTTCAGTGGCAACATAAGTGACAAGGAATTCATGATACTCAAGTAACAAGGATAAGGCATATGCAACAAGAGGTTAACTACCCAAGAATCCCACACATTTTCAAGTAAAACATCGCATGCATAATAGTTTGCAATCAATATAGTTTGTAAGTTTGAAATATAGGAGCAATTGATCAAGGGGGTGCTTGCCTTGTTCCTGGACTTCTTGGAACTCTTCTGATCCTTCCACAACCGGGTCAACAACGTCGTGTTCTACGAGAATACCAAACGAATGCAATGAAAACAACGGCAAAATATTTAACAGAACAGGAAGTACGAATATTTTTGCAGAATATGCAAGTGCATGATTTTAGATGAATTTAGGAAAAAGAATCGCTTGAATCCGAGTTTGTATGAGGGAGATACGGCTAAACGAAGTCTGCTCTGTCCTAAAATCGAAAATAAATGAGAAACAGCGTTTTCGCTCGACCGAACTGCAGAAACGGCTGAAAACATTCTACCGACTTAACGGGTGGTCTATTTGGGACGTTTTCGGTTCTAGGGGCATTTTTATGGTACGAAACCTACATGTGTGCTGCTGTGAACCTAAGGACAACTCCCAAAAGTGGATATAATCCAACTCGCTAGGATATTAATCGCACACGCTCACACGTCACTAAAACGGCCTAACACGTGAAATCCACCGGGCGTGAAGTTTTAACCTAAGGCATTTGGGGGCGTGGAGGGTTTCTAGGGCCTAGGAGTCACTGGATGTACAAGTGTAACCTATGGGAAGGCTTCGGTAGCGGCGAACGCCTTGGTCCAAAAACGATGTCTTCGTACGCGCAAACTACACGTCTTCGCTCGTTAACGATGACCGACAAAAACAGGAAAACGACAGCAGCTGCTCTACTCGTGGTTTTATCCCGTTCTAATGCTAGTGAGGCCAACCTGGCTTGCTTGGGGCTGATGGGGTGGCTGCTACTCACTCAAACACAAGCGCACCTAAGGTGCTCGGTGAAGGCCAAGCTAATGCACGGCTTGTCTACCTCTGTCCTCTCATGCCCGAGTGCATGGCTAGCGCATGCAGGGCACGAGGAAGCTCTAGGGGTCCTGCATGCAAGATCGAAGGGCTCTATACAAGCGGCCATGCTCCGATTGAGCCTCATCCACACATATGGCCACGGTGGTGATGCTTGGGCGGATGGCAAGGAATGGCATGACAGGCCAACCAAGGACGTGGGGAGAACAAGTGGTCTCCCAGGAATAAAAAGGAGGTACATGCAGAAACAGAAGCTCACCGAGGAGTGCAGGCGGTAGGGAGCAATGTTGAGGCGGTGATCGGCTCGGCAAAAGGGTTGCTCGCGATGGAGGCTGCAGTCAAGCACTGTGATGAGTTCAAAGAGTGAATGGAAGATGGTGATACCGCCAGGACAGCGCTAACTCACCAGGGCGCAGATTAGCGGCTGCAGGGTCACGGCGGCACCCGGTCGGCGTTGCAAAAGACGATGAGGCTGCGGTGGTGCTTGCTGCTTGCCGAGGGCGAAAACGGAGTTAGGTCGAGCAAGAACGCGTGGTGACACAGCTGAGACAAGGTAAAACTCACCGGAGCTCTCAGACGAAAAGCGTGTGCTCGCCGGCGCCGTGGGCGGCACCTCACGTCCTCAGCGAACCAAGGGACAATCCTTTGGGTCCTTGGCAGGTGAGAAAGAGGGCGAGCTGGGGAGGCAGGAGGGCATAGGCTTGGTTAAAAGGAAGGCAGGGAGAGGAGAGGGGAGGGGCTCCAAGGCAAGCAGCAGACAGATGGGACAGGGCAGGGCGCTGCTGAGGCTGTCGGGGGTATCTCGCGAGGTCCCAAGGCGGCTCTGCCTCTCCCTCTCACGTGGTCTAGGGCGCGCAGAGGAAGCCACCTGGCCGAGCCGCACGGGCGGAGAGAGATCCTCGCGTGATCTCGTTTGGACGATGGAGGACAGGGCACAGCCGATAGCATCACGTATCAACGATTCACGCCTAAGGACTATCTCTGGGTTGACACCGAAACCAATCGGCCGATACAGATTGATACAAACCGATGATGTTATAAGTGAGAAGCAAACCGGCCGATTGCCGATAGCATTCGCATACATGAGCATCGGCTAGAAGCCGATGACAACATAGGCGGAGTAAAAAGCCAGCTGACTGGCGCGGGCTCGCGAGAGAGGGCGCGGGCGCGAGAGAGGGGCGCGGGCGGGAGAGGGGCGCGGGCTCGGGCGAGCGCGGGCGTGAACTCGGAGAGAGCCCGGGCGCGGGCGCGGGAGGGCGCGGGCGCGGCACGAGGTCGGGAGCGAGTCGAGGCGCGGGCGCGGCGCGAGGTCCGATCGGGAGGCGGCTGGTCCGATGGGAAGCATCCGGTCCGATGGGAAGCATTCGGACCGTCCAATCCCAAGAGGATGGTCTGGGGCAGCATGCTTCCAACCGAAAGGAAACTTGGGGCAAGGCTGGGTTTTTAATGCATGAAAGATGACATGAAGAGCATGCAGATGGAAAAATGGTTTTATGCACCAAAGATCAAAAGTGGGCTGTTACAAAACCTACCCCCTTAAAATGAATCTCGTCCCCGAGATTCGGCCGGCTCGGTGAAGAGATAGGGAAACTCGCTTCGAAGACGGTCTTCACGCTCCCAGGTTGCCTCATCCACTGTGTGGTTACTCCACTGTACTTTGCACATCTTGATTGTCTTGTTCCTTGTCCGCCGCTCAGCTTCTTCTATTATGCGGATTGGGTGCTCTTTGTACGTGAGGTCTTGTTGTAGTTCGATGCTTTCTATTGGCGCAACCTCAGTGGGCACTCTGAGGCACTTCTTTAACTGTGATACATGGAAGACATTGTGCACTTCAGATAGCTCGGGTGGCAGGTCCAACCTATAGGCCACTTCTCCTACTCTTGCAAGCACCCTATACGGTCCAACGTACCGTGGTGCTAATTTTCCCTTGACTTGAAACCTGTGGGTACCTCGGAGCGGCGTCACTTTGAGATATACGAAGTCATTAGGTCTGAACTTCAGCTCACGTCTCCTTTGGTTAGCATAGCTCTTTTGTCTTGATTGGGCCTCCTTCAATCTTTCTCTAATCAACCGAACTTGCTCTTCCGCTTCATTGATCGAAGCTGGGCCAAAAACGTGTCTCTCACCAACTTGTGACCAGTTTAGAGGTGTCCTACATTTCCTCCCATAGAGAGCCTCGAATGGTGACATTTGTAGGCTTGCTTGGTAGCTGTTGTTGTAAGAAAACTCAGCATATGGCAAGCAATTTTCCCAGCTTGGTCCATGGGACAGCACACACGCTCTTAACATGTCCTCTAGAATTTGGTTCACCCTCTCAGTTTGTCCTCCAGTTTGCGGGTGATAAGCAGTGCTAAAAGCTAGGTTGGTTCCCATTGCTTGCTGCAACCGTTTCCAAAAATGTGAGATGAACTGGGCACCTCGGTCCGAAACTATCCGTTTTGGCACACCATGCAAGCAAACAATCCGAGAGAAATACAATTCAGCTAGCTTGGTTCCTTTGTCAGTGGTTTTCACTGGTATAAAGTGTGCTACCTTTGTCAACCGATCCACTACAACCCATATTGAGTCATTGCCTCGCTGTGACCTTGGCAAACCAGTGATGAAATCCATTCCAACTTCGTCCCATTTCCATTCCGGGATTGTAATGGCTGTAGTAGGCCGGCTGGCCTTTGGTGCTCAGCCTTCACTCGCTGACACACATCACAGAGCGCCACGTATTCAGCTACATCACGCTTCATGCTTGCCCACCAAAAATCCTTCCTTAAATCTTGATACATCTTGGTACTACCGGGATGAATTGAGTACAATGTTTCATGGGCTTCTCTCAGAATCAGGTTCTTGACCTTTTCATCTTTGGGGATGTATATTCGCTGTCCACGCCTAACCACTCCATTTTCATCCATGTTGTACTCCGAGGTTCCCCCTTTCTCTATGCTGCGCTTAATTTCCTGGACTTCCTTGTCTTCAGCTTGAGCTGCAAGAATTTGGTCTTTCAACGTCGACTTTGCTTCCACGGTTGCAACACAACCATACTCCACCAATTCCAGGTTGAGGCGTTGAAATTCCTTATACAACTCAGGTTGTTCATTGCTTAGTGTGAGACTATTGCAATGAGCTTTCCGACTCAGCGCGTCTGCAACTACGTTGGCCTTCCCCGGGTGGTAATTTATGCCTAGGTCATAGTCCTTGATCAACTCAAGCCATCTCCTTTGCCTCAAGTTCAGATCCGCTTGTGTGAATATATACTTCAGGCTCTTGTGATCTGAGTATATCTCGCAGCGATTACCGATCAAGTAATGCCGCCAAATCTTCAAGGCATGCACAACAGCCGCTAGCTCTAAGTCGTGCGTAGGGTAGTTCTGTTCATGTGGCCTCAATTGCCGCGATGCATAGGCTACTACCTTCCCTTCTTGCATCAACACGCAGCCAAGACCTAACCGAGATGCGTCACAAAACACATCGAAGCTCTTGCCAACATCCGGTAAAACCAACACGGGTGCTGTGGTTAGTCTTTTCTTTAATTCTTGGAAGCTTTCTTCGCATTCCTTATTCCATTCAAACTTCTTTTCCTTCTTCAACAACTGAGTCATTGGTCTAGCAATCCTTGAAAAACTTTCAATGAACCGGCGGTAGTAGCCAGCCAATCCAAGAAAGCGTCTTATGTCCGAAACATTCTGGGGTTGATTCCAATTCAACACCTCATCGACCTTGCTTGGGTCGACGGCTACTCCACCCTCGGACAGCACATGACCAAGGAATCCAACCTCCTCCAACCAGAACTCACACTTGCTAAATTTTGCATATAATTGGTGCTCTCGAAGTTTATCCAAAACTAGCCGTAGGTGCCTTTCATGCTCTTCTTCACTCTTCGAGTAGATGAGGATGTCATCAATAAAGACTACTACAAACTGATCCAAGTACTCCATAAAAATCTTATTCATCAAGTTCATGAAGCTTGCCGGGGCATTGGTTAGTCCAAAGGACATTACGGTGTACTCATACAAACCGTAACGGGTGGTGAAGGCTGTCTTCGGGATATCATCGGGTCTGATTTTCAGCTGAAAGTAGCCTAGTCTCAAGTCAATCTTTGAGAATACACGTGCCCCACTCATTTGATCAAAAAGATCATCAATACGGGGCAGCGGGTATTTGTTTTTGATGGTAACCTCATTCAACGATCGGTAGTCGACGCACATCCTGAGAGTGTGATCCTTCTTCTCCACGAACAGCACGGGAGATCCCCATGGTGATGTGCTTGGCCGAATGAATCCCTTGTTCAGCTGCTCTCTAAGTTGTTCCTTCAGTTCAGCCAGTTCATTGGGTGGCATCCGGTAGGGCCGTTTGGATATCGGGGCTGTTCCGGGCAGCAGCTCTATCACGAACTCCATGTCTCTGTCAGGTGGCATACCGGGTAACTCATCCGGAAAGATGTCAGGGTACTCACAAACTACCAGAACCTGGCTTATTTCCCTACTAACAAGGCGGCTGAGAAGAGAATGAGAGGGTACAGCTCTATTAGAGACAAACTCTACCCGATCCCCGGCTGTGTTTGTGAGTGTGATGGACCTACTCTCACAGTTGATCAAACCCTTGTGCTTGGAGAGCCAATCCATCCCAAGTATCACATCTAAACCTTGTGTCCCAAGCACAATCAGATTTGCCAAAAACTTATTACCATTGATAACAATGGTCACATCGGTGCAAACTAGCTTTGTTGTCAACTCTGACCCAGGGGATTGTACTATCATTGGGTTAACTAGGGTGTCAACTTTCAATTGATGATTTGCAGCAAAACTCTTGGATATGAAAGAATGTGAAGCTCCAGAATCAAATAAAACCATTGCAGGGGTTGAGTTCACGAGAAACATACCAAGCACCACATCAGGCGCATCCTGAGCTTCCTCGGCGGTCACATGATTAACCCTGCCCCTCCCAAGGTTCTGAGCAGGCTTGGGGGCTGGGTTGCGGGCTGGTGGTGCTCCACGGCCTCTCCCACGCGCTGCTGGTCCGGCTGGAGCACGGGGAGGCGCAAGCTGAACTGGACCGGGTACCTTCTTCGGGCACCGATTGGAGTAATGCCCGTACTCTCCACAATTGTAGCAATCTACCGGCCTGAAGTCGGTAGCTTGTTGTGCAGCCGGGCGAGGGGGCGGCTGAGGCACACGAGGGGCTGGTGGCTGTGGCCTTGCTTGAAGTGGCGCTGGATACCTTGTCGGTGCGGGCGCCGGCGGCCGAACCGTTGCGGGACGCCATACGCGCTGCTGCGAGGAGCTTCCTCCTACGGGCTTGCGTGCAGCCCACTTACGTTTGCGGGACTCCACTACGCCATGGTGCTTGTGCTCCCATCCAATGGCCTTGTTCACCAAAGTGGGAAAGTCAGGGAAGTCAAATGGCTCAAAGGCCAGCTGCATCTCCTCATCTAGTCCTTCCAGGAACTTCCCCATCTTTGTCTCTTCATTTGGTAGGTCGGCAGCGGCATAGCGAGCAAGGTGGTTGAAGCGGTGAAGGTACTCGCTCACGGACATGTTGCCTTGCTTCAGGGTTTCAAATTCCTTCCTCTTGATCTTCATGATACCAGCTGGGATGTGTGCTTTGCGAAAAGCTACCTTAAACTCATTCCACGTTACAACATGGCCTTCTTGTTGCATTGCACGGTAATTGTCCCACCAATCACTAGCGGCGCCGTGAAGCTGTTCTGCTGCAAATGCCACCTTCTCAGCATCGTCGCAGTGAACCAAGTCGAGCTTTCTCTCCACTGCACGCAGCCAGTCATCGGCGTCAAGTGGATCCTCCGAACGGGCAAAAACGGGTGGCTTGGTGCGGTGAAAATCGAACAACTTGGATGGTTGATTGTTGCCCATGTGCTGTGCTCCTTCAAAGGCTTGTGTGGCTGCACCATGCGCAGCGGTGTTCCTTTCAATCCTCTCAAGCAATTGAGTTGCTCACAGCCACCGGACTTGCTGCCACCAGGTGCACCGATTGACCAGCTGTGGTTCCGCTCGAGCTGCGAAACGGGTCCGTGCTGCTGTGTCTTCCGATTACTACTTGCTACATAAGGATGAAATCTAAACAGCCCAGGAACAGAGAAAAAGATTCCAAATAAAATGACAACTGAAGTACCAATAAGATCCATTAAGCCGCATTGAAACACTTAAGTCATACAGTACAAGCCTAAACATGGGACAAAGTCGATTACAAAGCCCAAGGGCTGGTGAATCAAGCATCTAACAGCACAACATCAGTCATTACATCACATCATCAACGCCATCACGGCCACGGCCAACGCCTACGGCCGGAAACAAAAGCACTACTCGCTCACTACAAAAAACACCTCATACTAGTGAGCTCTACCAACTGTGGAAGACCTACTCCTGGGTAAGCTCTTGTATGTCACCATCTTCTGGCGAAGTGGGTACACTTGACTCATAATCCTCCTCATCTGCAGCAGACCTCCATGTGGGAGCAGGGGCGATGACCCGACGTCGCTGAGCTGATCGTGAGCTTTCAGATTGAACCGGCTTGAAGAGGCCACGATACTCTGCAGCTGTCATGCGTGTAGCGCGAGTTGGAGCGGCTGAGCGGGGCACCGGGTTAGCAGGCAGCGCTAAATCTACCATCGGCTCCGGGGCAACGGGTGTTGGCACAGGTGCGGGAGCATGGGTAGCAGCAGGCCTAGGTGCCGCAGCAGGGGCAGGTGCAGCAACATTCTCCACACCATACAGCTCGATGCGGGGAATTTGGCCCATGCGGACATAAGGCTCAATGAGGCGCTCCAAGTGAGCGATGCGCCCACGAGCTTGCCGCAGCTCCAAGCCAATGACACGGTGGTAACGATCTGAGGAGCGCACGTACTCCGCCAAGTTGCGAAGGACATGGTTTGGCTCACGCTCAGCTGAGAGGTAGAGGTGAACTTCCTCCCCCAAAGGGCGTGCCGGGTGGTACGGGTACTGTGTAGCTAACTCCACATGGAGATGCAGCATGTGTGCCATAGCAATGTAGGCAGCATCATTGATGGCTCTGTGGAGGGAGGAGCCATAGCCGGTGAACTCCAAGGGCCGGCTCCCAACATAAGCCCTGGCGAGTATAAGAACTCGTGCACGATACTCAACTGAAGCAGGGCCAATGTTGGTGTGAGCAACTGTATACTCAGGAGGGTGGTGATAATGTGCACGCTGCAGCATGTTCCACAAATCACGTGGCAAACCGGTGGGGCCGGCGTCACTGGTCCAATGGCAAACAACCCACTCGGCCATCTGCAGCAAGTTAGCAACAACACAAAATAAAATCATGATTTCAGAAATGAAAGTTGGGCAGGTTAGTAGTAAAACTATATGAGATGAGTGATATATGTTATAGTCCTTAGTTTTCACAAGTTTTAGCAATTAGTTTTCAGATTCCAAACAAGCATGGGTGATGCGAACATAACAAGTATATCGCACAACCGGCAAGAGATAAACAACAAGAATAAAAGGAAGAAGCAACGCTTCCCATCTTAGTACTGCTACCCCCCTTAAGTCCTTATCCTATAATGCTAATAACGTCTAGCGTTCATCACAAGGGTCATCTTCAAACCAAATGACAATAGGTAAGGAGATAGAAGTCTAGATTTTGCTGTAACATCTTTTTGCAAACATTTTGCAGCAGCTTTTCACTAAGATTTAACAACTTTTTAAAATCATTTAGAGCTAAAATTCAAAAGTACTTGAAACCATTTTCAAGGGCAAGGGCCGCTACAGTTTTGAACATTGAAGCATAAGTTTAAGTCAAAATCTTTTGTCCAAAGGGAGGTAAGTGGAGCAAAATGATATGCTAAATAGGTAATATGACTACTTAGAGTTTTTAGAAGATAGATGAGAATTTTGAACAGGTGTTTTTCAAACCAAAACCTACCTAACGACATGGCTTACTATGACTTAACCATGGTCGGTATGGCTCTGATACCAAGCGCTGTCGGACCCGGGTTTGACCCCGAACCCTATGTGTGTACCGTGCTAGTCCCACGATCAATTGCTAGCACACACATTCAACATTGGCATCATAATCCATACATCACAGGTTCAGCTCACAGCAGACCAAACATAAGTCGTACAAGAGTCTAGACTTTAGCGGTTACATAGAGGCCGACCGGCCAAATAGAACAGCAAATTAACAAAGAGTTCAACAGCGGAAACAAGATAATAGAGGCACCAAAAACCAGCAAGTATGCCTCTGCCCGCCCACAGGCAACCAACCGGTAAGCCCTAGTAAGCACCGTCGTCGTCGTCTCCAAAACCCGCTGCATAGAAGTACCCGATTGTCGGGTCCTCCTCAACCATCTCTAAAAAAAAGAAGTCACACAAGCGTGTGTGAGTACAATACGTACTCCGCAAGACTTATAGTGTTTGCAATGGTATTCCATAATATGCGAAGGTAAACAAGGAATGGTTCAGGTCCTGCAGTTTGCATGAATCATAATATACATAGCGAAAACATTGCGGTTTTGCAACGAAATTTTTGGTAAAACAAGCTAGCACAGCAAACAAGTATATAAGCATCAACCCCAAGCGTTTCCAACCATATGGGCTCCCTGCCCATGCCAGCCAACAGTGGCAACACGCTGCCACAACCATCCCAGCGAACTCCCCGTTCGCACCAAGATCTTTCCCCAAAACAGTTCCCAAAAATTAAAACTACTACGGTGGAGAATTTCCCAAGTCGTCCATAACCGAGGACACGGCTATTCGAATAGTTTTAACTCTCGAGAGTGTGTACAACTGTACCCACATGACAAGGACAACATGAGCTACCACACAGGAGGCTCACACCATCAATGACAAAGCCTTTCCACCGTTGACCTAGCAATATCCCGCGCTTATGATCCATCCCTAGGGAGTTGGGAGGCCTCCCAAAATCCCCAAGGCTCATACGATGTGCTGGTCACCCTTGAACAATAATCAAGGTACCTTCGGGCTATGGACAAAAACCATAACCCGCACTATCCCAATGTCAACAAAAATGACCTACAACTACCACCGGCGGGTCTATTGCTAGGTATCAACAATATACTAAGCTAGGAACTCCCCACAAGAGCCACATGTGGTTTGCACTGTGCTTCTTGGTTCTAGCTACACCATAGAATCGGTCCTTAGTGACCCGGGCGAGACAACCACCTAATCGATACCACAACAAGGCACCGAACACTACATCCACTCGCCCAAGTCCAAAAGCTTGTTTTCAGTTTTTTGTTTTCCACCAAGAGCACAGGGGAAGAATACCCACTGTTCATTTCCATATTTTCGCAAATGCTTCTTTTTCCCAACATCCCAAAATCAAGTAACAAGTAGCCTTGATTAAAAAGCAAACTAAGCATACCTATTGACATCTTCCCAACCACATGAACCCAAATTTTCAGTGGCAACATAAGTGACAAGGAATTCATGATACTCAAGTAACAAGGGTAAGGCATATGCAACAAGAGGTTAACTACCCAAGAATCCCACACATTTTCAAGTAAAACATCGCATGCATAATAGTTTGCAATCAATATAGTTTGTAAGTTTGAAATATAGGAGCAATTGATCAAGGGGGTGCTTGCCTTGTTCCTGGACTTCTTGGAACTCTTCTGATCCTTCCACAACCGGGTCAACAACGTCGTGTTCTACGAGAATACCAAACGAATGCAATGAAAACAACGGCAAAATATTTAACAGAACAGGAAGTACGAATATTTTTGCAGAATATGCAAGTGCATGATTTTAGATGAATTTAGGAAAAAGAATCGCTTGAATCCGAGTTTGTATGAGGGAGATACGGCTAAACGAAGTCTGCTCTGTCCTAAAATCGAAAATAAATGAGAAACAGCGTTTTCGCTCGACCGAACTGCAGAAACGGCTGAAAACAATCTACCGACTTAACGGGTGGTCTAGTTGGAGACGTTTTCGGTTCTAGGGGCATTTTTATGGTACGAAACCTACATGAGCTGCTGTGAACCTAAGGACAACTCCCAAAAGTGGATATACTCCAACTCGCTAGGATATTAATCGCACACGCTCACACGTCACTAAAACGGCCTAACACGTGAAATCCACCGGGCGTGAAGTTTTAACCTAAGGCATTTGGGGGGTCCAAGTGGAGGGTTTCTAGGGCCTAGGAGTCACTGGATGTACAAGTGTAACCTATGGGAAGGCTTCGGTAGCGGCGAACGCCTTGGTCCAAAAACGATGTCTTCGTACGCGCAAACTACACGTCTTCGCTCGTTAACGATGACCGACAAAAACAGGAAAACGACAGCAGCTGCTCTACTCGTGGTTTTATCCCGTTCTAAAGCTAGTGAGGCCAACCTAGCTTGCTTGGGGCTGATGGGGTGGCTGCTACTCACTCAAACACAAGCGCACCTAAGGTGCTCGGTGAAGGCCAAGCTAATGCACGGCTTGTCTACCTCTGTCCTCTCATGCCCGAGTGCATGGCTAGCGCATGCAGGGCACGAGGAAGCCCTAGGGGTCCTGCATGCAAGATCGAAGGGCTCTACCACAAGCGGCCATGCTCCGATTGAGCCTCATCCACACATATGGCCACGGTGGTGATGCTTGGGCGGATGGCAAGGAATGGCATGACAGGCCAAACCAAGGACGTGGGGAGAACAAGTGGTCTCCCAGGAATAAAAAGGAGGTACATGCAGAAACAGAAGCTCACCGAGGAGTGCAGGCGGTAGGGAGCAATGTTGAGGCGGTGATCGTCTCGGCAAAAGGGTTGCTCGCGATGGAGGCTGCAGTCAAGCACTGTGATGAGTTCAAAGAGTGAATGGAAGGTGGTGATACCGCCAGGACAGCGCTAACTCACCAGGGCGCAGATTAGCGGCTGCAGGGTCACGGCGGCACCCGGTCGGCGTTGCAAAAGACGATGAGGCTGCGGTGGTGCTTGCTGCTTGCCGAGGGCGAAAACGGAGTTAGGTCGAGCAAGAACGCGTGGCGACACAGCTGAGACAAGGTAAAACTCACCGGAGCTCTCAGACGAAAAGCGTGTGCTCGCCGGCGCCGTGGGCGGCACCTCACGTCCTCAGCGAACCAAGGGACAATCCTTTGGGTCCTTGGCAGGTGAGAAAGAGGGCGAGCTGGGGAGGCAGGAGGGCATAGGCTTGGTTAAAAGGAAGGCAGGGAAGGAGAGGAGAGGGGAGGGGCGCTGCAGCTGCAGGCAGACTGGGACAGGGCAGGGCGTCGGGGGTATCTCGCGAGGTCCCAAGGCGGCTCTGCCTCTCCCTCTCACGTGGTCTAGGGCGCGCAGAGGAAGCCACCTGGCCGAGCCACACGGGCGGAGAGAGATCCTCGCGTGATCTCGTTTGGACGATGGAGGACAGGGCACAGCCGATAGCATCACGTATCAACGATTCACGCCTAAGGACTATCTCTGGGTTGACACCGAAACCAATCGGCCGATACAGATTGATACAAACCGATGATGTTATAAGTGAGAAGCAAACCGGCCGATTGCCGATAGAATTCGCATACATGAGCATCAGCTAGAAGCCGATGACAACATAGGCGGAGTAAAAAGCCAGCTGACTGGCGCGGGTTCGCGAGAGAGGGCGCGGGCGCGAGAGAAAACAGGGCGCGGAATCGGGAGAGGGCGCGGGCTCGGGCGAGCGCGGGCGTGAACTCGGGAGAGAGCCCGGGCACGGGCGCGGGAGGGCGCGGGCGCGGCACGAGGTCGGGAGCGAGGTCGAGATCGCGGGCGCGGGCGCGGCGCGAGGTCCGATCGGGAGGCGGCTGGTCCGATGGGAAGCATCCGGTCCGATGGGAAGCATTCGGACCGTCCAATCCCCAAGAGGATGGTCCGATAGGGGCAGCATGCTTCCAACCGAAGGAAACTTGGGGGCAAGGCTGGGTTTTTAATGCATGAAAGATGACATGAAGAGCATGCAGATGGAAAAAATGGTTTTATGCACCAAGGATCAAAAGTGGGCTGTTACAAAACCTACCCCCCCTTAAAATGAATCTCGTCCCCGAGATTCGGCCGGCTCGGTGAAGAGATAGGGAAACTCGCTTCGAAGACGGTCTTCACGCTCCCAGGTTGCCTCATCCACTGTGTGGTTACTCCACTGTACTTTGCACATCTTGATTGTCTTGTTTCTTGTCCGCCGCTCAGCTTCTTCTATTATGCGGATTGGGTGCTCTTTGTACGTGAGGTCTTGTTGTAGTTCGATGCTTTCTATTGGCGCAACCTCAGTGGGCACTCTGAGGCACTTCTTTAACTGTGATACATGGAAGACATTGTGCACTTCAGATAGCTCGGGTGGCAGGTCCAACCTATAGGCCACTTCTCCTATTCTTGCAAGCACCCTATACGGTCCAACGTACCGTGGTGCTAGTTTTCCCTTGACTTGAAACCTGTGGGTACCTCGGAGCGGCGTCACTTTGAGATATACGAAGTCATTAGGTCTGAACTTCAGCTCACGTCTCCTTTGGTTAGCATAGCTCTTTTGTCTTGATTGGGCCTCCTTCAATCTTTCTCTAATCAACCGAACTTGCTCTTCCGCTTCATTGATCGAAGCTGGGCCAAACACGTGTCTCTCACCAACTTGTGACCAGTTTAGAGGCGTCCTACATTTCCTCCCATAGAGAGCCTCAAATGGTGACATTTGTAGGCTTGCTTGGTAGCTGTTGTTGTAAGAAAACTCAGCATATGGCAAGCAATTTTCCCAGCTTGGTCCATGGGACAGCACACACGCTCTTAACATGTCCTCTAGAATTTGGTTCACCCTCTCAGTTTGTCCTCCAGTTTGCGGGTGATAAGCAGTGCTAAAAGCTAGGTTGGTTCCCATTGCTTGCTGCAACCGTTTCCAAAAATGTGAGATGAACTGGGCACCTCGGTCCGAAACTATCCGTTTTGGCACACCATGCAAGCAAACAATCCGAGAGAAATACAATTCAGCTAGCTTGGTTCCTTTGTCAGTGGTTTTCACTGGTATAAAGTGTGCTACCTTTGTCAACCGATCCACTACAACCCATATTGAGTCATTGCCTCGCTGTGACCTTGGCAAACCAGTGATGAAATCCATTCCAACTTCGTCCCATTTCCATTCCGGGATCTGTAATGGCTGTAGTAGGCCGGCTGGCCTTTGGTGCTCAGCCTTCACTCGCTGACACACATCACAGAGCGCCACGTATTCAGCTACATCACGCTTCATGCTTGCCCACCAAAAATCCTTCCTTAAATCTTGATACATCTTGGTACTACCGGGATGAATCGAGTACAATGTTTCATGGGCTTCTCTCAGAATCAGGTTCTTGACCTTTTCTTCTTTGGGGATGTATATTCGCTGTCCACGCCTAACCACTCCATTTTCATCCATGTTGTACTCCGAGGTTCCCCCTTTCTCTATGCTGCGCTTAATTTCCTGGACTTCCTTGTCTTCAGCTTGAGCTGCAAGAATTTGGTCTTTCAACGTCGACTTTGCTTCCACGGTTGCAACACAACCATACTCCACCAATTCCAGGTTGAGGCGTTGAAATTCCTTATACAACTCAGGTTGTTCATTGCTTAGTGTGAGACTATTGCAATGAGCTTTCCGACTCAGCGCGTCTGCAACTACGTTGGCCTTCCCCGGGTGGTAATTTATGCCTAGGTCATAGTCCTTGATCAACTCAAGCCATCTCCTTTGCCTCAAGTTCAGATCCGCTTGTGTGAATATATACTTCAGGCTCTTGTGATCTGAGTATATCTCGCAGCGATTACCGATCAAGTAATGCCGCCAAATCTTCAAGGCATGCACAACAGCCGCTAGCTCTAAGTCGTGCGTAGGGTAGTTCTGTTCATGTGGCCTCAATTGCCGCGATGCATAGGCTACTACCTTCCCTTCTTGCATCAACACGCAGCCAAGACCTAACCGAGATGCGTCACAAAACACATCAAAGCTCTTGCCAACATCCGGTAAAACCAACACGGGTGCTGTGGTTAGTCTTTTCTTTAATTCTTGGAAGCTTTCTTCGCATTCCTTATTCCATTCAAACTTCTTTTCCTTCTTCAACAACTGAGTCATTGGTCTAGCAATCCTTGAAAAACTTTCAATGAACCGGCGGTAGTAACCAGCCAATCCAAGGAAGCGTCTTATGTCCGAAACATTCTGGGGTTGATTCCAATTCAACACCTCATCGACCTTGCTTGGGTCGACGGCTACTCCACCCTCGGACAGCACATGACCAAGGAATCCAACCTCCTCCAACCAGAACTCACACTTGCTAAATTTTGCATATAATTGGTGCTCTCGAAGTTTATCCAAAACTAGCCGTAGGTGCCTTTCATGCTCTTCTTCACTCTTCGAGTAGATGAGGATGTCATCAATAAAGACTACTACAAACTGATCCAAGTACTCCATAAAAATCTTATTCATCAAGTTCATGAAGCTTGCCGGGGCATTGGTTAGTCCAAAGGACATTACGGTGTACTCATACAAACCGTAACGGGTGGTGAAGGCTGTCTTCGGGATATCATCGGGTCTGATTTTCAGCTGAAAGTAGCCTAGTCTCAAGTCAATCTTTGAGAATACACGTGCCCCACTCATTTGATCAAAAAGATCATCAATACGGGGCAGCGGGTATTTGTTTTTGATGGTAACCTCATTCAACGATCGGTAGTCGACGCACATCCTGAGAGTGTGATCCTTCTTCTCCACGAACAGCACGGGAGATCCCCATGGTGATGTGCTTGGCCGAATGAATCCCTTGTTCAGCTGCTCTCTAAGTTGTTCCTTCAGTTCAGCCAGCTCATTGGGGTGGCATCCGGTAGGGCCGTTTGGATATCGGGGCTGTTCCGGGCAGCAGCTCTATCACGAACTCCATGTCTCTGTCAGGTGGCATACCGGGTAACTCATCCGGAAAGATGTCAGGGTACTCACAAACTACCAGAACCTGGCTTATTTCCCTACTAACAAGGCGGCTGAGAAGAGAAATGAGAGGGTACAGCTCTATTAGAGACAAACTCTACCCGATCCCCGGCTGTGTTTGTGAGTGTGATGGACCTACTCTCACAGTTGATCAACCCTTGTGCTTGGAGAGCCAATCCATCCCAAGTATCACATCTAAACCTTGTGTCCCAAGCACAATCAGATTTGCCAAAAATTATTACCATTGATAACAATGGTCACATCGGTGCAAACTAGCTTTTGTTGTCAACTCTGACCCAGGGGATTGTACTATCATTGGGTTAACTAGGGTGTCAACTTTCAATTGATGATTTGCAGCAAAACTCTTGGATATGAAAGAATGTGAAGCTCCAGAATCAAATAAAACCATTGCAGGGGTTGAGTTCACGAGAAACATACCAAGCACCACATCAGGCGCATCCCTGAGCTTCCTCGGCGTCACATGATTAACCTGCCCTCCCAAGGTTCTGAGCAGGCTTGGGGCTGGTTGCGGGCTGGTGGTGCTCCACGGCCTCTCCCACGCGCTGCTGGTCCGGCTGGAAGCACGGGAGGCGCAAGCTGAACTGGACCGGGTACCTTCTCTCGGCACCGATTGGAGTAATGCCCGTACTCTCCACAATTGTAGCATCTACCGGCCTGAAGTCGTAGCTTGTTGTGCAGCCGGGCGAGGGGCGGCTGAGGCACACGAGGGGCTGGTGGCTGTGGCCTTGCTTGAAGTGGCGCTGGATACCTTGTCGTGCGGGCGCCGGCGGCCGAACCGTTGCGGGACGCCATACGCGCTGCTGCGAGAGCTTCCTCCTACGGGCTTGCGTGCAGCCCACTTACGTTTGCGGGACTCCACTACGCCATGGTGCTTGTGCTCCCATCCAATGGCCTTGTTCACCAAAGTGGGAAAGTCAGGGAAGTCAAATGGCTCAAAGGCCAGCTGCATCTCCTCATCTAGTCCTTCCAGGAACTTCCCCATCTTTGTCTCTTCATTTGGTAGGTCGGCAGCGGCATAGCGAGCAAGGTGGTTGAAGCGGTGGAGGTACTCGCTCACGGACATGTTGCCTTGCTTCAGGGTTTCAAATTCCTTCCTCTTGATCTTCATGATACCAGCTGGGATGTGTGCTTTGCGAAAAGCTACCTTAAACTCATTCCACGTTTACAACATGGCCTTCTTGTTGCATTGCACGGTAATTGTCCCACCAATCACTAGCGGCGCCGTGAAGCTGTTTCTGCTGCAAATGCCACCTTCTCAGCATCGTCGCAGTGAACCAAGTCGAGCTTCTCTCCACTGCACGCAGCCAGTCATCGGCGTCAAGTGGATCCTCCGAACGGGCAAAAACGGGTGGCTTGGTGCGGTGAAAATCGAACAACTTGGATGGTTGATTGTTGCCCATGTGCTGTGCTCCTTCAAAGGCTTGTGCGGCTGCCCACCATGCGCAGCGGTGTTCCTTCTCAATCCTCTCAAGCAATTGAGTTTGTGCCATGCGGTTTTGCTCAGCAACATGAGCACCTCAGCCAAGGTAGGACCGGGTTGCTGCCCACCGGCAGGTGCACCGGGTATGTGCCGATCTTGGCCACCCTGTTGCTGCTGGGTTGACCATGGTGCTGTGGTTCAGAGGAACCTTCTTCTTGAGCCACTCGAGCTGCGAAACGGGTCCGTGCTGCAGTCATCCTGTACAACAATCTTCCGATTACTACTTGCCATAAGGATGCAAAAAACTCGTGCTACTAGATGTTGATAGGATGAAATCTAAACAGCCCAGGAAACAGAGAAAAAGATTCCAAATAAAATGACAACTGAAGTACCAATAAGACCATTAAGCCGCAATGAAACACTTAAGTCATACAGTACATAAACATGGGACAAGCCTAAGTCGATTCACAAACACGTACAAAGCCCAAGGGCTGTGAATCAAGCATCTAACAGCACAACATCAGTCTTACATCACATCATCAACCATCACGGCCACCCACGCCTACGGCCGGAAACAAAAGCACTACTCGCTCACTACAAAACACCTCATACTAGTGAGCTCTACCAACTGTGGAAGACCTACTCCTGGGTAAGCTCTTGCATGTCACCATCTTCTGGCGAAGTGGGTACACTTGACTCATAATCCTCCTCATCTGCAGCAGACCTCCATGTGGAGCAGGGGCGATGACCCGACGTCGCTGAGCTATCGTGAGCTTTCAGATTGAACCGGCTTGAAGAGGCCACGATACTCTGCAGCTGTCATGCGTGTAGCGCGAGTTGGAGCGGCTGAGCGGGGCACCGGTTAGCAGGCAGCGCTAAATCTACCATCGGCTCCGGGCAACGGGTGTTGGCACAGGTGCGGGAGCATGGGTAGCAGCAGCCTAGGTGCCTGCCAGCAGGGGCAGTGCAGCAACATTCTCCACACCATACAGCTCGATGCGGGGAATTTGGCCCATGCGACATAAGGCTCATGAGGCGCTCCAAGTGAGCGATGCGCCCACGAGCTTGCCGCAGCTCCAAGCCAATGACACGGTGGTAACGATCTAAGGAGCGCACGTACTCCGCCAAGTTGCGAAGGACATGGTTTGGCTCACGCTCAGCTGAGAGGTAGAGGTGAACTTCCTCCCCAAAGGGCGTGCCGGGTGGTACGGTACTGTGTAGCCAACTCCACATGGAGATGCAGCATGTGTGCCATAGCAATGTAGGCAGCATCATTGATGGCTCTGTGGAGGGAGGAGCCATAGCCGGTGAACTCCAAGGGCCGGCTCCCAACATAAGCCCTGGCGAGTATAAGAACTCGTGCACGATACTCAACTGAAGCAGGGCCAATGTTGGTGTGAGCAACTGTATACTCAGGAGGGTGGTGATAATGTGCACGCTGCAGCATGTTCCACAAATCACGTGGCAAACCGGTGGGGCCGCTCACTGGTCCAATGGCAACAACGCCACTCGCATCTGCAGCAAGTTAGCAACAACACAAAATAAAATCATGATTTCAGAAATGAAAAGTTGGGCAGGTAGTAGTAAACTATATGAGATGAGTGATATATGTTATAGTCCTTAGTTTTCACAAGTTTTAGCAATTAGTTTTCAGATTCCAAACAAGCATGGGTGATGCGAACATAACAAGTATATCGCCAACCGGCAAGAGGATAACAACAAGAATAAAAGGAAGAAGCAACGCTATCCCATCTTAGTACTGCTACCCCCCTTAAGTCCTTATCCTATAAATCTAATAACGTCTAGCGTTCATCACACTACGGGTCATCTTCAAACCAAATGACAATAGGTTAAGGAGATAGAAGTCTAGATTTTGCTGTAACACCCTTTTTGCAAACATTTTGCAGCAGCTTTTCACTAAGATTTAAACAACTTTTTAAATCATTTAGAGAGCTAAAATTCAAAAGTACCTGAACCATTTTCAAGGGCAAGGGCCGCTACAGTTTTTGAACATTGGAGCATAAGTTTAAGTCAAAATCTTTTGTCCAAAGGGAGGTAAGTGGAGCAAAATGATATGCTAAATAGGGAATGTGACTACCTAGAGTTTTGAAGATAGATGAGAATTTTGAACAGGTGTTTTTTTTTCAAGACCAAAACCTACCAACGAACATTGGCTTACTATGACTTAACCAGGTCGGTATGGCTCTGATACCAAGCGCTGTCGGACCCCGGGTTTGACCTCCCCGAACCCTATGTGTTGTACCGTGCTAGTCCACGATCATTGCTAGCACACCATTCAACATTGGGCATCATAATCCATACATCACAGGTTCAGCTCACAGCAGACCAAACATAAGTCGTACAACAAGCGAGTCTAGACTTTAGCGGTTAGCCGGCCATAGAGGCCGACCGGCCAAATAGAACAGCAAATTAAAAAAGAGTTCAACAGCGGAAAACAAGATAATAGAGGCACCAAAAACCAGCAAGTATGCCTGTGCCCCGCCCACAGGCAACCAACGCGGTAAGCCCTAGTAAGCACCGTCGTCGTCGTCTCCAAACCCGCTTGCATAGAAGTACCCGATTGTCGGGTCCTCTCAACCATCTCTAAAAAAAAGAAGTCACACAAGCGTGTGTGAGTACAATACGTACTCCGCAAGACTTATAGTGTTTGCAATGGTAATTTTCAAATATGCGAAGGTAAACAAGGAATGGTTCAGGTCCTGCAGTTTGGCAATGAATCATATATACATAGCGAAAAACATTGCGGTTTTGCAACGAAATTTTTGTAAAAAACAAGCTAGCACAGCAAACAAGTATATAAGCATCAACCCCCAAGCGTTTCCAACCATATGGGCTCCCTGCCCATTGCCAGCCAACAGTGGCAACACGCTGCCACAAACCATCCCAGCGAACTCCCCGTTCGCACCAAGATCTTTCCCCAAAACAGTTCCCAAAAATTAAAACTACTACGGTGGAGAATTTCCAAGTCGTACATAACCGAGACACGGCTATTCGAATAGTTTTAACTCTCGAGAGTGTGTACAACTGTACCCACATGACAAGGACATCATGAGCTACCACACAGGAGGCTCACACCATCAATGACAAAGCTTTCCACCGTTGACTAGCAATATCCCGCGCTTATGATCCATCCCTAGGGAGTTGGGAGGCCTCCCAAAATCCCAAGGCTCATACGATGGTGCTGGTCACCTTGAACAATAATCAAGGTACCCTTCGGGCTATGGACAAAAACCATAACCCGCACTATCCCAATGTCAACAAAAATGACCTACAACTACCACCGGCGGGTCTATTGCTAGGTATCAACAATATACTAAGCTAGGAACTCCCGCCCAAGAGCCACATGTGGTTTGCACTGTGCTTCTTGGTTCTAGCTACACCATAGAATCGGTCCTTAGTGACCGGGCGAGACAACCACCTAATGATACACAACAAAGGGCACCGAACACTACATCCACTCGCCCAAGTCCAAAAGCTTGTTTTCAGTTTTGTTTTCCACAAGAGCACAGGGGAAGAATACCCACTGGTTCATTTCATATTTTCGCAAATGCTTCATTTTCCAACATCCCAAATCAAGTAACAAGTAGCCTTGATTAAAAAGCAAACTAAGCATACCTATTGACATCTTCCCAACCACATGAACCAAATTTCAGTGGCAACATAAGTGACAAGGAATTCATGATACTCAAGTAACAAGGGTACGGCATATGCAACAAGAGGTTAACTACCCAAGAATCCCACACATTTTCAAGTAAAACATCGCATGCATAATAGTTTGCAATCAATATAGTTTGTAAATTTGAAATATAGGAGCAATTGATCAAGGGGGTGCTTGCCTTGTTCTGGACTTCTTGGAACTCTTCTGATCCTTCCACAACCGGGTCAACAACGTCGTGTTCTACGAGAATACAAACGAATGCAATGAAACAACGGCAAAATATTTAACAGAACAGGAAGTACGAATATTTTTGCAGAATATGCAAGTGCATGATTTTAGATGAATTTAGGGAAAAAGAATCGGCTTGAATCCGAGTTGTATGAGGGAGATACGGTAAACGAAGTCTGCTCTGTCCTAAAATCGAAAATAAATGAGAAACAGCGTTTTCGCTCGACACCGAACTGCAGAAACGGCTGAAAACAATTCTAGCCGACTTAACGGGTGGTCTAGTGAGACGTTTTCGGTTCTAGGGGCATTTTTTATGGTACGAAACCTACATGAGCTGCTGTGAACCTAAGGACACTCCCAAAAGTGGATATACTCCAACTCGCTAGGATATTAATCGCACACGCTCACACGTCACTAAAACGGCCTAACACGTGAAATCCACCGGGCGTGAAGTTTTAACCTAGGCATTTGGGGGTTCAAGTGGAGGGTTTCTAGGGCCTAGGAGTCACTGGATTGTACAAGTGTAACCTATGGGAAGGCTTCGGTAGCGGCGAACGCCTTGGTCCAAAAACGATGTCTTCGTACGCGGCAAACTACACGTCTTCGCTCGTTTAACGATGACCGACAAAAACAGGAAAACGACAGCAGCTGCTCTACTCGTGGTTTATCCCGTTCTAAGCTAGTGAGGCCAACCTAGCTTGCTTGGGGCTGATGGGGTGGCTGCTACTCACTCAAACACAAGCGCACCTAAGGTGCTCGGTGAAGGCCAAGCTAATGCACGGCTTGTCTACCTCTGTCCTCTCATGCCCGAGTGCATGGCTAGCGCATGCAGGGCACGAGGAAGCCTAGGGGTCTGCATGCAAGATCGAAGGGCTCTACCACAAGCGGGCCATGCTCCGATTGAGCCTCATCCACACATATGGCCACGGTGGTGATGCTGGGCGGATGGCAAGGAATGGCATGACAGGCCAAACCAAGGACGTGGGGAGAAAAGTGGTCTCCCAGGAATAAAAAGGAGGTACATGCAGAAACAGAAGCTCACCGAGGAGTGCAGGCGGTAGAGCAATGTTGAGGCGGTGATCGTCTCGGCAAAAGGGTTGCTCGCGATGGAGGCTGCAGTCAAGCACTGTGATGAGTTCAAAGAGTGAATGGAAGGTGGTGATACCGCCAGGACAGCGCTAACTCACCAGGGCGCAGATTAGCGGCTGCAGGGGTCACGGCGGCACCCGGTCGGCGTTGCAAAAGACGATGAGGCTGCGGTGGTGCTTGCTGCTTGCCGAGGGCGAAAACGGAGTTTAGGTCGAGCAAGAACGCGTGGCGAACACAGCTGAGACAAGGTAAAACTCACCGGAGCTCTCAGACGAAAAGCGGTGTGCTGCGCCGGCGCCGTGGGCGGCACTCACGTCCTCAGCGAACCAAGGGACAATCCTTTGGGTCTTGGCAGGTGAGAAAGAGGGCGAGCTGGGGAGGCAGGAGGGCATAGGCTTGGTTAAAAAGGAAGGCAGGGAAGGAGAGGAGAGGGAGGGGCGTGCTGAGGACTGTGGGGTATCTCGCGAGGTCCCAAGGCGGCTCTGCCTCTCTCTCAACGTGGTCTAGGGCGCGCAGAGGAAGCCACCTGGCCCGAGCGAAAAGACGTTGGACGGGCGGAGAGAGATCTCTGGGGTTACTCGCGTGATCTCGTTTGGATACAACACGATGAAGCAGGCACACCCGGGAGGACAGGGCTAAGAAAGCAGCCGATAGACATCACGTATAGCGATTCACGGCCTAAGGGACTATCTCTGGGATTTGAACCGAATCTGGTCAATCGGCCGATACAGATTGATACAAACGATGATGTTATCAAAAAGTGAGAAGCAAACGGCCGATTGCGCCGATAGAATTCGCATACGAATGAGCATCCAGCTAGAAGCCGATGACAACATAGGGCGGAGTAAAAGCCAGCTGACGGGCGGGTTCGCGAGAGAGAGGGCGCGGCGCGAGAGAAACAGGGCGCGGAATCGGGAGAGGGCGCGGGCTCGGGCGAGCGCGGGCGTGAACTCGGGAGAGAGCCGGGCACGGGCGGGAGGGCGCGGGCGCGGCACGAGGTCGGGAGCGAGGTCGGGATGCGGCGCGGGCGCGGCGCGAGGTCCGATCGGGAGGCGGCTGGTCCGATGGGAAGCATCCGGTCCGATGGGAAGCATTCGACCGTCCAATCCCAAGAGGGATGGTCTGATAGGGGCAGCATGCTTCCAACCGAAGGAAAACTTGGGGGCAAGGCTGGGTTTTTAATGCATGAAAGATGACATGAAGAGCATGCAGATGGAAAAAATGGTTTTATGCACCAAGGATCAAAAGTGGGCTGTTACATATACCGGGGGACAGGGTTACAAGAGTAGGAATCCTAGGTCAGACTGCCGACCAAGGGATTTCCTTCTACGAATCAATATGGCCGACTAGGACTAGATATCCTTTCCTTGTCGTAAAGGTTATGTATGCCGAGTCCTATTGTATCCCTAATTACAACGTTAGGCCCATCCTCTGTCCGAGTGGCCCAATGCTTTCTCATGAGGTACCGGGGCCATGGCTCCACAGCAGCCCCGAGCCTTCATATTTGAGTCACAGCTAATGCCAAATGCTCATCCTCCACGGTGAAGAATTCCCGAGTGCATTGCTCCCGAGTACTCTTTGTCCGAGTGCTTCTTCTCCCACGTCTTGCTTCATGTTAGCTGGCAACGAGGCTATGAAGGGCTTTATAGATGAATGTGAATAGTGTGCGCCGAATAGGCGCACCTATTAGGTGTAGCCCCTGACTTTGTGCTTAATTGTGAAACAATTAAACATAAAGTTAAAGATCTTTAACCTTTTAGCCTTTTCCGAATAGAATACTACCTAGAAATTAGACTCTTCACGTCATGTCAGCAGGAAAATTTTTGCTCAGGGCAATTTTTGGCTAAGCATGTAAGCGAGTACCGACTTTTTGGATTTTAACCCCAACAGTGGTCAGGTGTACTTGAGAGATACCTACGTCCAATTTTGATGGAGACAGCTGTCATCCTTATAAGGATGTATCTCAATACCCTGGTAAATAATCAAGATACCTGAATGTATACACCTGGCTGTAGGCTTAGCGTGAAGCGTATCTGATTATTTAATTGGTTCTTGTAAATAGCACTGCATCATGATTTTAACGTGACTAAGTGCGACCCATAGGGCATGCTATTTAAGAACTCATATCCTTTGGCCTACTCCGAATAAGCCGGCCTAAACCGACCTACCCAGCGCAGCCCTATAAAATTGGCATCCCTCGCATGTCAGGATGAGTACTTTAGCGTTGGTACTGCAATCAGCCCAGAAGAATCCTTGTCTGCAAGCCTTTCCGATTACGTTCTGGATGCAACAGGGTTGCCACAGATGCCCGAGTAGGTATATGTAGGATTGGTTGCCTCCTCAGGTGTGACGCAGGGCATGAGAACTCTGGATGCGCTTCGACAATATATGTCTTCTCTGACTACGGTAAAGGTTTTGCTCCGTCGCTTGATTTACTCAGCTTCGTTGTAATCTTTAGGAAGTTCGTCTTCCAATGAAAATCGAACGATTGGAGTCTCCCAGTCTTGAAAAAAAATGAGCACCTCCGTAGATTCCAGGTTTGATGTTTGCTCTGACTAAAAGCTCCAGTAGGGCTTGTTGCCATGCTTTTGCCAGATAAGTACCCGAACACTGCACTGGTGCAGGATTCAGCTAGCGACCCCCTTGGGGCATACTCAACCTGACAAAATTGTAGCCAAATAAGGTACTTGAACCTTGCATTAGCATAGGATTCGGCTGGCGACCCTTATGGGGCGTACTCTGCTACCAACAGGAGTTATGCCAAATAAGGTACCCGAACTCGTTGCATCAGCATAGGATTTCACTGTCGCCTTATGGGGGCGTACCTATCCCAGCAGAGTGGTACCCGAGCTCCGACTGGTTGTGGAGGTCGGTTATTAGCCGAATAAGGCCGAACCTCATTAGCATAGGATTCGGCTAGCTGACCTCATGGGGGTGTATGCCTTACTTAGAGAGTCATTTTGTGACCAATAAGGTACCCGAACCTTAGCATTAGCATAGGAATTCGGCTACGGCAACCCTCAGCATGGGCGTACCCTTACCCAGCAGAGTGTGACCATAAGTACACCGAACCTAGCGTTAGCATAAGATTCAGCTGGCGAACCCTCATGGGGCGTACCTTACACGCGCGGGGCCCCGCCCCCACTAGCCAAGTGGTATGAGCGACTGGTGCCGGAGGTCGGTTTATTAGCCCATATGGAGCATACCAAAGTAAAGGTGACATTTGAGTGCCGAATGGCACGAGTACTCGGACAATAGCCCTTGTGGAGCATTCCAAGTAATTCTTGAAGCGTCGCACTCCAAGTGTATCATGGCAAACAGGTCCAGCCCCTGAGCGTAGGAGATAGGCTCATAGCCCTGAGTTCCTATTATGCCTATCCGGAACTGGCCTTGCATTATAAACATATCAGATGAGTAGCATCTGATGAAGAAAACAATCACCCGAAGAAAATTTATGTATTTTACAATAGATGTAAATATGTGTTTCTCCTCTTATTGATATTAATTTCCCCAAGTAGTTGACCCCTTACGTTTAAACACTTTGCCCGACTAGTCATAGCCCCCAAGCGTTGGGAGTCGGCTCATGGCTCTTTCCTAGACACGCATTTTGGGTGACTTGAGTTCGTCTTTCATGAAGAAAAGCTTCACGGATCAGAATTTATGCTACTCGAGTACTTTTGCAATCATTAAGAGCAAAAACAGAAAATGCGCAGAATGTACACCTATTAGGTGTAAGCGACTGCGGCATTGGCAAGGCCGAGTGAGTAATTGACGATCTTAGCCCCCTAGATCGATCCCGACTGGCACTAAACCATGTCCGAGTCAAACCATGGGGAAGTGAGTTTCCTCCTGGCCCATTTAGATGAGAATATTATATAAAGGAAAAAATATTTATCAGAAAGCGACTTAGATGTTCGGTATTGCACAAGTTGGGAGTGGGGATGCCATCCTTGCATTTGAGCTTTTGAGCCCCAGAGCATGTCACTTATCATTCTGATAATCTTCAGTTCTAGGAGGTCAAAGACAGTTGCGACCGACTGCCATAATAAAGTCGTCCGACTTGCATTTGCGGTTCCTAGCCTTAGTCGGGGCCACGTCATCGGTGTCCTTCCGTTCTTTTTGTCGGGGTGCCTTTTTTGTCATCGAGGGCCTCAGTAACAACATCGGCCGAGTCGGCGTATTTGTTCACTATGTCGAACAAAGCCTTGATAGAGTTGGGAGGCTTCCGAGTGAATTTAGCAATGAACGTGTCTTTGACTCCTTTTTGAAAGGCGGCGATGATGACCTCGTCCTTGATCATTGGAATTGAATTCCTCTTCTTAGAAAAGCTCTTGATGAAATCATGAAGAGACTCATTCTTCCTTTGATGCAACTGATATAAATCGTACTCGGAAGATGGCCTCTCGTATGTTCCTTGGAAATTGGCGATGAAGCGTTCCTAGAGTTCTCCCCAGGAGCCGATTGATCTCTTAGGAAGTCTTGTTATCCATGTCCTTGCCGAGTCGGCTAGAGCAACTAGGAGGTAGTTAGCCATGGCCTTGTGATCTCCTCCAGCTGCTCGGATCACCAGAGTGTAAACTGTGAGCCAGGACTCGGGGTTGGTCTTCCCGTCGTATTTTTCAATTCTAGTCGGCTTGAAGCCTAACGGCCAGTTGACTTGTTGCAGCTCATGGGTGAAGGCCGGTACACCTTCATCTATGTGAGCACTCCGACTCCGACTACGGTAGTGAAACCACTCATGGTGGAGGCCGAAGCGCTTATTCTCATCTTTTAGTAGGCAACGCTCATCTTCCTTGCGTTCGCGGCATCGTGTGTTGATGTCTTGCTGAAGATCATGTCGTAGTCATCCTCGGATATCCTGGTTATCTCGACGGTCATCTTGATGTTGGCACTGCCGGTCATTATTGTGGTTGCCGAGTGACGTGTGGTGTGACTCCGTGTGCGGCTGACTAGAGCCGGCCGCTCAGCGTCACGTTGAGGTAGATGAGATCGCCGTTGGAGCAGCCGGCCGCTCGGTGTCGCTCGACTGTTGACACTGCTGGCATGCAGCAGCGGTGATCATGGCTTTAATCCTTGTTATCGTCAGGGTGGCCTGGTGTTCAGGCCCAAATTGCAGTGTATCCAATAGAGTTGCAGCGGCCACAATGTTCTGTTGAGGAGTTACAAAAACGTTGTGGTCGCCGACTTAGGTCTAAAGGATATCTTGTTGAGCAGTCCGCCCAGCCTTACACAGATCAATCGTTGCGAGCATCGCGCCTCGCCAGTAAGCGTCTTGCGTCTTCCTCCTGTTGTTCTCGTAGTCAGCTGGCTTCCTCCTCTTGTTGTTCTCGTAGTCGGCGTGCCTCCTGAGTGGGAGTTGAACCCTTGGATATCATAAAGACTTCACGTGGCAGAGAGAAGCTTACCGAAGTGCTGTCCGACTTAGAGTCGGAGTCCGACTGACAGTCGGTGTCGAAATAGTTGAGGGGGGTAATAATGACCCCAACCTCCCTAGATCCAATCTCGAGCGGCTCTAAGCCGTATCCGAGTTGAACTCCAGGGGATCGGGTTTGCCGCGTTAGATGCTGATTGAAGTTATCCGTGGCATTGCCAAGTCCGAATGGGAGATTGACGATCTCCTCCTATCTTAGCCCGATCTTGGCCGGCTCAAAACCAAGTCCAAGTCAAACACCGACAGAAATAGTTGTCCCTAGACTCGGGCATATTGGAGATCGGCGCAGCATGTCACCGAAGATCACTGCAGCATTACGTAGGCCGACCGGCACGGAGTCGGCTTGGTCCCTGGCCGATTAGATCGAATCTGAGTCGGACAGGGTAAGGTTGCCGAATTCGTCGGTGACAAAGTCGAGGCTCCTAAAGGCGATTGTTTGTCCGGGGAAGAAGTTGATGCCATCGACTCCGGTGAGTGGATCCATCAGGCTTGTTGAAGATGATTTCGCCGATGCCCCTACCTGGCGTGCCAACTATCGATGTTTTGTATCGGCAATAAGAATATGGGGCTACTCATGAGACCTAAACTTGATGGATTGCAAAGGAACATGAAACAATTTATACTAGTTCAAGCCCTCGAGATGAGGTAGTACCCTACGTCCAGTTGTGGTGTATTGCCTTTGAGGTTTCCCTGGTGAGATTGTGCTTCTTGCCCTCAGGGGGCGCCCTGCCTCCCCTTATATACCAGGGGACAGGGTTACAGAGTAGGAATCCTGGTCGGACTCTGACCAAGGGATTTTCTTCTAGGAATATAATATGCCCGACTAGGACTATATCATTTCCTTGTCGTACAAGGTTATGTATGCCAAGTCCTATTGTATCCCTAATTACAAGGTTAGGCCTATCCTATGTCCGAGTGGCCCAAATGCTTCTCATGAGGTACCCGGGGCCCATGGCCTCACACAAGGCTAGGTGTTCAACTGACTACGACCTTATGCAAGGCGGTAGGTACAAGAACTCCCATCCATTCTCTGTTCACTCTGAACTACGGTCAGTCGGGCAACAGGGAAATCCCTTTTCTTCCTATTCTATGGTGCTGAGGTCATGTTACCTACCGAGTTGGAGTTTGGCTCTCTGTGAGTTTAGGCCCACTCTGAAGACAAATCAAATGAAGACCAACTGTTCGAGTTAGATCAGTTGAAGGAAGCAAGAGACATCACCACAATCCAGTTGGCAAGATATCTTCAAGGCCTACATCGTTATCACAGTCGTAACATTCATGGCCACGCCTTTTTGGTGGGAGATCTTGTACTAAGAAAATTACAGACCACCAAAGGCAGGCATAAATTATCTCCCTTATGGGAGGAGTCGTTCATTATTGCTGAGGTGACACGCCCAGGGGCTTACAGACTGAAGACTGAAGATGGTGCCCTAATCAACAACTCATGAATAAGACTAATGACGACTATGATAACTCTAGCACTCCGACAAATTTTTACAACAACACAAAAGCACATCCATTTAGAATATATACAAATTGCAAGTGTTTCCCATACACAGCCTACTTATAGAGTTTGTTTTGTCTGTTGGCAGCACTGTCACAGCTGCAATTATTTAGCTATAGACTTTGTAGTCGGCTTGGCTAGGTTGATCAGCTCTAACGCCTGCTCTGGAGTCATGCTATCAGTGAATCCCTCGTTGACCACCTCGATATCCACATGGGGATAGAGGGACTTGGTCATAGCAAGGGCCTGGGTAATGCCCAAGGTGGCATGCTCCATAACATATTTCTTCAAGACCGCCAGAGCCGCTTAAATTCGATAAAGAACATGAGTTGGGGAGCTAGAGCTGGAGCCGGCCTCCTCCTGCTGCATGATGTCCAGAAGAGACTTGGCAAAGTCCACGATGGCGTTGTGCGAGTCTTCAACTGCTTTGATTTGCTCGCCGAAGGAATCAAACTATGACTGCACCTTGACTTTGTAGCCTGTCACCCAAAGATAGGCTATAAGAGGATCAAATGACTTAGTTGACTATGACTCAGAGGCAGTCGAATTACTTAGATGCAAACTCAGTATCGACCTTGGACTTCACCTTCTCATGATCTTCAAGTTCTTTCTTCAGGCGTTCGATCTCCAAGGATTGATTGTATATGGTAGTCTTGTGGACTGCAGTCAGTTATATCTAAAGATCAGCAATCTAAAGAGGTTACCAGGAGCTACCCGGGCAGTAGGAAGACTTCCCTAGATAGTCCAATCTTCTCCCATTGCTCGTCACGCAGCTTGTTCACTGAGTCCCTCAGCCAAGTCTCCCTCTCCTTGCTAGTGCGCTCAAGTTCATTCTTCTTGGCTTGGAGAGCTGAGTAAATTGGGCGATCGGAGGAGTGAGCATGGCGAACGCTCGACTCATCTTCTCAGACTGGTTAACGATTTTCTGCAACAAGACAATACATTGTCAATATGACAGTCAGCTACAAAGTTTTATGATTAACAACAAAGTTGAGTCAAGATTAGTTGGGCTGCTTACTTGGACATGCCTCGAAGCCTTGGTAGTGGCCTCGTAAAACTCTATCTGCTCCTTCTTTGTTGTTTCTTCGTCTAGTGTCAGAGTGTCCACGCTCCCATCAGGGTTAGTCCAGTGGAACACCCTGGGTTGATTGCATGGTGGAGCTCCGAGTCTGGGGAGGCCACCTTCTTTAGAAGAAGGTGATGATGGAGGAGAGGGAGTTGCTGGCATTGGATTGTTAGGAGGAGCTGGTTCTATGGTGGGCTCAGCGACAGGGACAACAGTCAGCTCTATAGTTTCCCGGCTGGGTGAGGCAGGTGGTTCAGCCAAGTGTGTTACTTGGCCCTCGAGGGCTAGGGTAGCACTTGGCTCAGGCTGTTGTGCCTCTACTTCGGCCCCAGTCAGGGCAGGGTCGACGATGCGAGTAGGTGGCTTTGGCCTTTTGCGGTCAGTGTCACTTGGCTTCCTGTAGAACCACACAACAATCAAGACATTGCAATCTACTTCAAATTATTTGAAGACAGAAGACTATATATCTCTTGGAAGTCTTAAACCTCCACCCCTCTGTATCACGGGAGGGGAGGTAGTCGGCGAAGAGCTGAAGGCTTATTCCTGGGGGTCGTGTTTAGCTGGTGTTGGGCTAGAGGCGCGGCACCAGGTGGCGTGTTGCTTGGGCCCACCGACTCCGTCCTCAGTGTCGCTGGCTGGGTCGGCAGTGTGGTCGGCGCTACAGCTGGGGCTGTGGCTAGTGCAAAGCTGTGCCACCGGCGTCCCTAATCTTTGGACCGCCAGACGCCTTAGTCGGTGTGCTCCTAGGCTTGGCTTGGTCCTTCATGGGTTGCTTCCCAGCTCTCTTAGAGCTGGGTTGGTCGGCCGATGGGCGAGCTGGCCGTTTCTTTGACTGCCCAGTTGGCTGGCTGGGAGAGTTTGACTCAAAGTCGATGTGTTCCTGCAAATCACGCATATGAAGACAATTTCATACAGTTCAGATTCATAGCAATCATCATAGGCAAATATCAAGATAGCCAGATATCAAGAGCTTATAGTTAGCCTTGGCATACTCAGGCAGTGGAGCTTGGGACACTTCTCGGCATCCAAAGTATCTACTACGCCGCTAATGAAGTAGCGTAGCAAAGTAGACACTTCTCGACATCCAGAGTATCTACTACGCCACTAATGAAGTAGCGCAGCAAAGTATCTATCACCGTATCCTTGATGACGAGGTCGGCGCATTCCTGAGTTGGATCATTTTTCCCTTGTATTCATACCCAGGATGGATCTTGGCCTTCAGGGGCTGCGTGCTGGTTCTAGAATGTTCGTGCAACCCAAGGCCCAGCCAATCCTTTTTCTTCAGGACTTCAATCTTTTCCACCAACTATAGCACCTGCACCATTTCGGTGCCTCCGATGGAGAGCCAACCAATAGTCCAAGACTTTGGGAGGGTTCCCAACAAAAGATGGCAGGGAGGGTTCTGGATTGGAATAGTAAAACCACTCTAGATGCCACCCTTTCAAGGAAGTCTTCAAGGGGAGGTGAAGATAGACCTTCTTCATCTCATTTCAAAGCTAAAGCCCAGCTTCCCCTATGACTTGTGGGTTGGATATGAATGGTTGGGGCTTAATGTAGAAAATATAGCGAAAAAGGTTTAAATAGGGATCGACCCCTAGAAAGGCCTAGCAGAGAGTCACAAAGATAGAGATTTGAAGAATGGAGTTGGGGTTGAGATTGACAAGCTCGATGTGGTAATGATCAAGAAGGCCCTGGAAGAAGTCGGAGGTAGGAAGAGTAAAACCCTATCAAAAAAGGACTCAAAGACCATGATTTCGTGGGTGTCAGGGGTGGGGGTTGTCTCACCTTTGGCCAGGCGCCAATTGATGAGTTCTTTCGCTTGGAGGCACTTATTCGTCTCCATATGTGCCAGCTTAGAGGAGCACAGGGTCGATGTTGGCCAGGTTCCTGCCGGGATTTGGGGAATGTCAGATAGTGATTTAGGCATGATGGAGGTCTAGAAAGAAAGGGGAATGCTTCTAAATGGAGGAAATTGAGGCTAGATCAAAGGACTTTGTGGATCTATGGAGAGAAGCTCGAGTTGCATGGAAACCCTAGCTTTGGGGGTGGAGAGCATGAGAGCTTTGGGCACTGATCTAGAACTCAAAGCAATTTGGTGCTTTCAGGAAGAAAGAGGAATCTTTTCACTCTCCTTGAAACTTAAAGGGTTGCACTAGGTGGTTGGCTTGGGCCGGGTTGCTCAGAAGTGGGCTATAAGATATGAGTTCCTAAATGGCATGTCCTATTGGGTCGATAGCCAGTTGTATTAAAATCACAATCTGGGTACTGTTTTACAGGAGCCGATTAAAATAATTAAATATGCTTCATGCTAAGCCTATTTGCTAGGCACATGTGTTCAGATATCTGTATTATTTAATAGGTATTGAGGATATATCCTCATAAGGATCAATAGCTGGTCTCCATTAAAATTGGGGATGCAGGTATCTTTCAAGTACACCTCATCACACATTGGGCTTGGTCCATAGTGATAGATGGCTTACATGCTTAGCCAAATTACCACGAGCAATAGTTCGATCAATATTTGGCTGAAGAGTCTAATTTTTTAGAAACATATCACTCGGGAAAGACTTAAAGGTTAAAGATCTTTGACTTTATGTTTAATTATTTCTCAATTAAGCACAAAGTCAGGGGCTACACCTAATTGGTGCGCCTATTTGGTTCACACTATTCATATTTTTCCATAAAGCCCTTCATAACCTCATTGCCAGCTGTGAGTCAACTCTGAAGATCTCAGGGGCTACTGTGGAGGCTATAGGCCCCAGGTATCTTAAGGAAGGCAATGCGGCCACTCGAATAGAGGGTGAGCCAGCCCATGTAATTAGGGATATAGTAGAACTTGGCTTCATGTAACTTTGCACGGCAAGGAAAGGGATATTGTACTAGCCGGTTACTCTATGTTCTTAGAAGGAAATCTCTTAGTTGAGTCTGACTAGAATTTCTATCTTGTAATCTTACTTCCTCAGTATATAAGGCAAGGCAAGGAGCCCCCTGGGACAGATCAATCTACATATAGCAAAAGCAATATAACACAACAGGAAGTAGGGTATTTCCTTACCCTGAGTGCCTGAACTAGTATAAATCGTCTTGTCTTTCGATGTCCATCAAATTTCGGTCCGACAAGTAGCCCTACAATCAATATTGCCAATACAAAACATCGACAACTTCCAATTAACAAACTCTGATATTTCAATTAATTAGTTACGATGGGCCAAGGGTGTAAAACAGATGGGAGACCAACATGCCTGGGAGACATGGGTGAGGCCAACATGTTTGGACATTTGGTTTGGGCCGTGTGGAGAAAGTGGCTATGCAGGTATCATAGCCAGTGGGCTGTGCCTACTGAAAATTGATCAATCCTGCTCAAGTAGCATTACATATCGCGCGTGCGCCATCCGTATGTCTGTACGCCGAAAATATCTCATTAAGCACTAATCACCCTCCCTAATAACCATCATTAGTACTTAATAACTTTTAATTATAAAATAATACATAAATGAGTAGAGTTAAAAGTTTTAGATTTTAGTTGAAAGTTTCGAAAATCTAATTAAAAGTTTCAAATTTTGGGTTGAAAATTTCAAAATTTGGATAGGTTTTTTAAATTCTTAGTTGATAGTTTTTAAATTTAAGTTGAAAGTTTTGAAAATTAAATTGAAAGTTTTAAAATTAAAGATGAAAGTTTCAAATTAATGGTATAAAATTTACTCAATTTTTTAATATTTTATTTTTTATTTATTTTTATTGTGCATGTGCATGTACCCGTGCTGCGCGTGCAGTGTCAACGCACTCGTGCGCAGCAGCTTTGTCGCTTTCATACACTCGGGCCTCAGCCCGAGTGAGATTGTGTTGAATCCAAATATTAATATGTAATGATTTGGAAACTGAACTCAAAAAGGGAGTACACAACAAGATCATTAGATACAGAAATGACCTTCAGAGGGGCTGTGAATAACCGTATGAAAGAAATGTTGAAAACTCCTATGCCTTTAAAAATGGGAGTGTCTACATAACACTGGACACATTTCATAATAAAATATAGTCAATTTTTTTAATCACGTTATTAACCCTTGAGAGCTCTCGTATATTATGTAGTTTATATGCTAGAAGTTATATTGCATAATTTATATTTTCTAATTTAAAATAAAAATATTACCAACGCATCTACTCAAAGTTTCACCATAACTACCACTACTGCAAAAGCAGTTTTTACAGGCGACCAAATTGGCTTTGTGCAGGCGGTGGAACTGTCTGCCTGAAATCAAATTCCTATGAATATCGACGATCTGCACAGGTGGCCCTCCAACCGCACATGAAAATCAATATTCGTAAGCGGCCAGATTAAGCCGACCGCCTGCAAAAAATCAATTTTCTCAGACGACATGCTTAAGCCGACCGCCTGTGAAGATAACTTTTTGGCAAAAAAAATAATTGAAAAATACCCGCATGCAGCTGCCTCTCCTGAGCTCACTGGCGATAGATCTGTGCGGTTGTGGTCGTGATCAAGGAAGAAGGGGGCTGGCGTCGTGGTGGTGGTGGATCACCCTCTCTCAAGCTTGCTGGTGGCTGATCCGCGTGGTCGTTGTTGCAGTCGAGGAAGAGGAGAGGGTGGCGTCACAGTGGTGACGGATTCGCCACTCCTGAGCTCACCGGAGGCACATCCACGCGGTTGTGGTCGCGGTCGATGAAGAAGGGGGGTGTCATCGCAGTGGTAGTGGATCCTCCTCTCCCGAGCTCACTGGCAATGGATCCACGTGGTCGTGGTAGAAGGGGGGGATGGCATCGTGGTGGTGGTGGATCCGCCTCTCCCGAGCTTGCCGGTGATGGATCCACATGGTCATCATCATGGTTGGGGAAGAAGGGGGTGGCGTCGTGGTGGTGGTGGATCCGCTTCTCCCGAGCTCGCTTGCAGCAGATCCATGCGGTCATCGTCACATTCGAGGTTGTCGTCGCGGTCGAGGACGTCGTACCTCTCCTCCACCTTTGCAGCCACCGCCGCCGCCACCTCCGCACAGCCTCACCATTGGTCCCCTCCGCCACCGAGCCCCACTGCCTCTGCCAAGCCATGCCGCCTGTCACACCTAGAATTTCCATCAAAGATTTGAGTGCTTTTATGTGCGTAAATCTTCGTCCAGGAATCAACCGAGGCACAGTAATGACAATGTTGATAATCAAAGTAATTGTCTTACAAATAATGAGTATAATTATTACAGAGGTGGATAAAACCTCTCAAAACAATAAATGTCTAGCAACGAAAAGAAATAACTAGCGACGAGCATGATGACTAAACTCCACAGGCGCTTGACTAGGGTCCCACCTAGTCCTCCAAGAAGCCTTCATCTCTGTAGTACTCCTTTGATAATTGTTGATTGCAAGGTGAGTACATGGATACTCCGCAAGCCACACAGTAAATATTCAAGTGCAAAGATATAGAAAGGGAGGCATAATAGAGCTCATTTGCATAAAGAACATTGATTAAAACATTTCAAAAGGTAATAAAACAAGTAATTATTAATCAAGATTAATCACCACCGCACAACCCTCAAAGGTAGCACGGGCCCAAACACTCCCATCCTTGAGATAATCCAATAATGTCCAAATTAATTAAATGTAAGTAGGATTAATCACCAAAAACATTGCTCCACTGCCATAACCACGGCTATTCGAATAGTTTTACTTTGGCCAGAGGTGCACCAATTTATGCACAAGACACAACCCCACAACATGTCACCATGCGCCTCGATACCACCACGATACCTCGGAAAGGAGTTGTGACAAGACCATCCCTGTAACACACACAACAAAAGTGTCACCCGCTAGACCACCTGTCTCCGGTAGGATTGATCAGGTGCCTAACAGGGAGACGGCCCAACGCCCAAATCCATGGACTTATGACTGCCATGCGTGGATTTATGACTGCCACAAACACGCCCTGGTGCCTCCGGTTGAACATGTCACACTTCATATCCCGCCATTACCCATTCTAGCTTGTGGTTAGTACGAGTATTGCTTCGCAACAGTAGCTCGTGAACCGGTCCTTAACTGTCATGAGCACTACTAGCAACACCAACATTCCATGTCCTCACAATCCTCCATTAGTTAGGTTTTAGTTAACCAAATTAATTAACTAAACACGGCCTTGGTCGTGACCTAGACTGCCATCATCTCATGTCATATATATGTCATTACTAGCATTTAATGAATAGCCCATGTGTTCCAACTACAGTTGCTAAGCATGGCTAAGCAGAATCCTAAAGTTATTCTAGCTAACCCATAAATAAAGCAAGCTAGTCACATTAACCCATAGGTACAAGGTAATAGGTAGTCAAAGCAAATTGGCCATAACAAGGCATAAGGTTTACCCTCCCGATGACATTGGAAAATAAATGCACATTTGAAGAAAATATAACTTGAAACCATGGGTTAAACATGATCAAAGGGATTGTGGATCTATGTGACTTGCCTTGCTGCTCCGCAAAAGCCTCAGAACTCTCCTCGTAAAATCCTGCGTCTTCTAGAACGTCAGCGGCTAAAGGCAATAAACAAAAATAGCAAAAACAGTACATAAGAACACATCAACATGACAAGATTATATTTTTAATGGATATATCTTGATTTTTAAAGCATTTTGCAAGTTGAATCACCCCAAACGGAGTTTAGATGAATTTGTTATGAATTTTAGAAGTTTTAAGCCTATTATATTTGTTAAAGAAATTAATTAAAAGATTTATGGCGTCAGTCCTAGGGAGGAAGAGGGGGCCGGCGGGTCTCACATGCGGATCCCACATGGCAGAGATAGAGAGAGAGGAGACGGGTACACCATGAACCATGTCCGCACATGTAGCTTGCGGGAACGAACGATTAGGATTGACCGGGGTTGAGATCCAATGGCCGAGATCAAACCGATCGGATACGCACCTTGAGAGACCACGTGGCACTGACGCGTCGGACAAGGCGAATGGGAGGACAACGTGGTGTTGACGTGGCAACCATGCAGGCAGGCCGCTGGAGAGCCGGCTCGGGATCCGATGGTCACCGGTTATCTACGGTGCGGCAGCGCTAGCGGCGGGCACAAGGGGTAGAGGGGATCGCGGCAGTGCACACCGAAGTGAGAACGATGGTGAAGTGTGTGGGCACCCCGAAAGTGCATTATGAAGAGTAACTATTACGGCAACGCGAACTATCTAGATGGATGGGGTCTCGAATAAAACCCGAATAAATGCAGTAACCATCCATCCTCATCGCAGACTTGCCATAATCTTTACCCACTCACAATACAAATCCAAAATACCGAGAAGTGTACAAAAGAGATAATCATAAGGATAGCTTGCCAGTCCTCCCTGTCATACGCCCGTCAAACCACTCGATGGTGGCGACCAAATACGATACGTACCCCAGAGGACTCGAACCACAATAGCTATCCCCCAACCATCTGAATTATACACAACTCATACTCATGTTCAGCTAGTCCCTAGGAAAGCGACTAGCCTCACACTTTCATCGCAAGCAATTGATAAACATCACAAGTACTCTAAAAATGGATAGACGAGCAGCAGAGTTACAACTATTACCTAGAGGGTTCACACCCTAATTCATCACAAAGTGACACAAAAGATTTGCAGCGGAATATAAACACAAAAGACAAGAGCCAGTGGTGCCAAACCCATGCATAGGGCAACCGACTGGGGATAGAGCTCAACTTCAACTACACATTATCCTCGCCACCCTCGGCGGGATAATAGTAGATCACACCATCTTCGTCGTTATCCTCACCTGAAAAGATGCAACGTGAGTACGAATGGTACTCCGCAAGACTTACACAATAATAATAGTACAAAGGAAGCATGCTGGTTTCTACATCAAGGAAGAAGGCTATATTGATTTGATTTTGCACAAAGCTGATTTTATTGAGCAAGTAATACTTGAAACTATAAGCATTTTGTGAAATAACTCAATCTGAAATTTTAAGACAGCAAGTATATGGTTCTGAAAATGGAACATAAATGAGCATAAACCATGCTTTAAGCATCATCCATGGGCCACCCTTGCCCAAACAATTGTGCTACACTAGCACACCATTTTTCATGACTAAAGCCAAGTCATATTTAACATTAAAAATCCCTTATATAAACCCATCCATCCATGACTATCCTAAGTCATGGTATAATCACATAACCCAAGTTGGATGCTAACATGACTAACTAACACATCAAGCGGTCGTCCTGTAACCGTGGACACGACTATTCGAATAGTTCTTACTCTGATCAGAGGTGTACATCTTTACCCACACGATGTGATAGAAGCCCAACGGCTACACTCTAGTTTGATACTTACATATCTGTACCCACACTCTACACATTGAGTGCAGACTAGTGGTCACAACAAAACCTTTTGCACGCTTAGCCCCGACCACCTAAACCACGTCTGGGCCCCCGATGACTTAGTCGTGCGTGTGTGATGACTAAGGCGGGCTTACCGTCGTGGGAGGCACCTCCGGCCACAGCTAGGCGCGCTCGAGGTCCTCCAATGGAAATCCATCCTCACGACTGACGGACGGGCGTAGATGGCCACAGCCTCCCGTGCTACTGAGTTAAGCCGTCCCACTCTCGGCGTGTGGAAGTACGTAGGGTGCTTGAATAGATGTTAACATGTTCGGTCCTTCACGACCCAGACGGAGCTACGTGCATCGGGGAAACACCATCCCTTCATCACCCTATCATCCGTCTAAGTCAAACATATTCTCAAATATTAATTAGAAGTTATTCTTGTCAGATTTTAACCCATCTATTCGCATTCAACTAGTTTTGAACCGATAGCTCCATCTATCGGATTTTGCTAAGTCTAGAATAAGCATGGCTAAGCATTCGGTAAAATAAAAGTATCCCAAAGTCCTTAACCAGTGGTGACAAGGTATAAACATGAGATCAATAACCAAGGAATGGAAATGCATACAATTGGGTAATATTGACTCTACCCGTTTTCCCATTTTAAATAGATTGAAGCATGCATATAGATATTGTTTTCACAAACAAATCAATTTATTGAAAACATAGGTTCAATATGCTTAGACACTTTCCTTGTTGCAGCGATAAGTCACACTCAGGCTCTGGGTTAATCTCCACGTACTCCGTATCCTCAGAATCTATCGATAAGAAGAAATATGCAAATAAGAAGCAATTAAACATGTCTATGCAACATGATCAATTAATTATGAGATAAATACAGTAGGTATGGCATGTCCTAACAAGATTTTAGGAGAAAGAACCAAGTTATTTGCATCCCTAGATTGGGAGATACAAAAATAACAAGGTAGAAGGGCTGAAAACGGCAAAAGCCGAAACTATAGGAAAACTCTAAGTGGAAAAATATGTGCTTGCCTTCTCTGATAGGATTTTATGAGTGTGAGTATTTTTATGTGAAAATACATATCTTCCTGGTTCTGACAAAATTTGGTTTACTGAAATCCGATTTAAAATGATTTAGATATGAATTTTACAAGTTTAATAAAAAGAACGGTTAGAAAATTACTTAGGCCTATTTTGGGAGGTATTTTTATCAAATACAACTGTTCCACAGTAAGGTTACAATTTTCTGAGTTTAACAGAAGTGGTTTCACATTTTTAGCAAATAGGATGAATTTTATGGGAATATTTCAAATTATTAAGCCCAAAATAAGTCAATTTTGCTTGATATTATTTTATGGATATTTTCTGTACAGAAGTTGTCCTATTTTATTTTACAGTAATAAAGTTCACAAATTTACAGAGCTAACAAAATTGGTTTCACTCAATAATGAGTTAAAATGACCAAGATATGAATTTACAAAGTTTAAACATTTTCTTTTCTTTTCTTATTTCGCTCTTTCTCGCTTACAGGTGGGGCCTGAGCGACATAGAGACAAAGCAGAGCAGGGCGTGGGCACGAGAGCGCGAGGGCGCGGGCAGACAGAGCCGGTGAGCTTCTCGGCGGCGGCGACGGCGAACGGCGGCTCGGCTGTGGTCGGGCCCAAAACAGAAAAGGTAGAGGAGTTCACGGCGGAGCTAAGGGTGGTCTTCTTGACACCTCGGGTGACTGGAATATCGCCGGCGGCAAGCTCCAGCGGCGGAGTGGTTCGGGTTGGCTAGGCCGACTCGGCTACGGGCGGTTTCAGGCCAAAACAAAGCATGCCTTAGTGTCTAAAGGGTACCAAGATGCTCACTAAAGGTTGTGCTGGTCTCAGTGAAACGGAAACAGCAATGGCGACAGCGAACTTGGCCCGGCGGTGGCAGAAGCTTCGGGTTCCACGGCGGCGTCTCTCTTCGCTCGATCTGCGGCCGAGGTCAGGTGTCCACCAGGTTAGGGATCTCTTAAAGATAGTCTCAGTGCAAGGAATCGACGGATGGCTCACCCGATCAACGGAATGGCAGCGGTGGAGCGATGACTGGAGTTGGGGAAGAATGTGTCGACCTCGAGCTTCGGGATACCACAGCTCGATTCTTTCGGTTGGCGGTCTTCTGGAGACAAGGCGATGCTGGAGGCGCGGTGGCTCGGGCTGGGATCACCTGAGCTCGCCAGAACAGCGACGATGTTGCGGCGGCGCTCACTGGACCGAAGGTGAGGACGACGGCGGCTTCGGCCAGCAATTCCTAGGGCGACCAAAGACAAAACAGAACGATCAGAAGATGGAGATCATGTTCCCGAGGCTTAGAAGGGATGGAGCTCACCGGAGCTAGCTGGGTTTCTGTCGAACACTGACGATGCCGGGGAAGATGAAGTTGCCGACGGTGATTCTTGGGAGTTCCGTGAGTTTTCTCGGTGGGAACGTGGAGAGGATGAGGAGGAGGTTCTGATGGCGAGATTAGAGATGAAGTGGTCGATGCTCTCCAAGCTAAGCTGTCCAGGGCTCTGTAAACTGAGAGGAGGGAAGGAAGAAGGAGGCAGTGACACGTTGGCTCATGTAATGCTGAGTTGCTCCATCTCCACAGTGCCTCTGGTGGTCACGTGTAGGCAACAATGTTCTACTCATATTTAGCTAGATTTACTCTATGGCTTGTGGGTCCAAGTAGTGATGGTCTAGGAGGAGTGGAGGAGTATGGGTGAATTTCCTGGTGAAACACACTGTCACATGCCGCTATGAGGCTGACAAGTGGGCCAGGTCTTGTGGGTCCCACTTGTAAGTGACTTGAGAGAGGAGAAATCTCTAGAGACTAAGTGTTGTGAGCTGTATGGACAGCTGTCTTGCATCTGTGATTTCAGCAGATAAATATGGGAGATAAATTATGGGAAAAATTACTGGAGATAGAGGAAGATGTGTTTAACATGCTGACCAAATTTCGTCGCTAGAAGTGGTCTGGTTCATCTCTGGTGAAAAAGCAAAGTAGGCACACTGATCCAGTTTTGCTGCAGTCTCATTTGTTTCTCCAGTGCCTTGATCTTATCATTTTATGTGTTTTCTTTGGGAGATAAATTAAACCAAAATTCCTGATGGTAGGGTTCACGTTGGCACACACTTTGGCAAAAGGGCTCTGTCTAATTAGTCTTCATGTTCATGTGGTAAAGTTTAGAAGTAAGCCAATTTATTTTAGCTAGCTTGCCAGCTTTGCTGATTTGAGGGACTTGGTTGAAGTATTTATTCAAGTGATAAAATCATGTAAAATTTACAGTGGATTAATTATGTGGGATAGTGCTTACAGGAATTTTTCCATGATTTTATGTGCAACCAAACATCTTTAGAAAATCCTTAGACTATACAAATGCATATGGCAAAGAGAAGGATCCAGGCTGAAACTTGTTTGGAATTTTTGAGGGGTCTAAACTAATGGAATAAATTTTGGAAAAACTATATTGATTCATGATGAACAGGCTAGTATTTGAATAAATTATTTCCCACATATGTTTCTGTTAAATTTGATGCACTTTTTAGGAGTTGGGCTAATGTTGCCGATTAGGGTTTTATTGTATTGATGGTTTTAAATTTTGAAACTTTATTTTGCAAGAAGTGACAAAGCAAGAATTTAGTTTGTGCACTCTAGTGGCAGTAGGTCATAACCCTTATTACATGGAATTAGATTTGTGGCTGTGACAAAGGGTGGCAGGAAGCGGCCGGCATTGAGCTCCATGCGATGGAGGTCTTTGGGTTGTCGGCGACGGCGGCGTTCCGGCTATCCTCAGCGGCGGAGAAGTGGCTGCTGGATATCTCCTCCTCCCGGCGGTCCCGATGGTGGCGATGGCAAGCATTGGCGGCGGCTGGAACGGTGGGGAGCGGTGACCGGACTTTGGCGATGCGGTGGCGGTGCTAGCATCTTGTGGATGACAGTAAAAGTGGTGCGGCGATGCTGTTAACGCCAAAATTTGGCACGATTCATATCCATGTTCGGTTAAGGAAAGAAGCCATGTCAGCCAATGGAAGCTCATCTGGAAGAGACCAAACCTGGAAGGAATCGTGAAGACCACGTTATGGCAGTTATTTATCTTATCTATTAGATAGCTTTATCTTTTAGGAAACCTGATCTCTTGTCCGATCAGGTCTGTCAGTTTTCCTTTTTCTAGTTAGGAAAGTCCTGTACCGTGTCCTATAAGGACTCTTGTAACTCGGGGTATATATACGTATGCCCGGGAACCTTGTAATCTATCTCTCGATCAATCAAATTCGGCGCATCGCCACCCTTTACCAACGGGTTCTTGCTTCTCGAGCGGGGCTGCATCGGTTAGGTCCGAACTCCTGCGAGAGGGTAAGTCTCGTTACCCCCGCTACCAATCGGCTAGGACTTTCTCGGTTAGGTCCGATATTTTAGTCGGTCTATGGTAGTCGGCTTACCACGGTGTATCGGATCTGTCTACGGCTGCATCGGTTCGGTCCGACCTCTTAGGCTGGTCAGGTATATCACATCACGCGTGCATAGTTTTTATCAGTTTATCGGGGGTAGTTTATCATCAGTTTGTGCTGCATCGGTTGGGTCGACCTACTAAACTGCTAGCGATAAATTAAATTCCTGTTAGGCTGATATCCTTTGTGCAGCGTCTTATCGGAATGTATAGCCGGTAAGTTATTTTCATCACAGTTGCATTAAGTTTATCGGCTCGTTGAGGTTCCTTTACTATTATCGATCTGTGCTGCATCAGTTAGGTTTGAACTACTAGATCGATAATAATAGATTTATCCTTGCCGAGCGATCGGTGTATATGCGACGTTCTATCGGAGTGCTTAGCCGATAGGTTATCTTTTTATAAAGCGACTGTATTATCTTATTGTTTGTCATCTATATTATATCGGTTTCCTAGCCGATGCACATGTGTTTCTCGGCAGTCGGCTGGCTTACTATCCTGCATATATTTTATCATCGGCTTCTAGCGATGCACACGTTGTACTAACAGCTTATCTATTTGTTTATAGCCCTATCGGTTTCCTAGCCGATACACAGGTGCCATCGGCCATCGGCTACGAGGAGCCTACATCAGCCCGTATCGACCGATAGCCGATGTGCAGTTGCTGCTGACCGGGCACGAGCACAAGCGAGGATCGGGAGCAAGAACGCGATACAGGCGAGGGCCCGGTCACAAGCATAGCGGCGATCGGCTGGAAGGAATCCATATGGGCTTACTGGCCGATTGGATCAATAATCAAATTTCTTCATCTCCTTGTCAATTGCGGGGTCAAATTGACTGGCACGCCTGCGAACCTCAAGATTTTAGGACCTGCACTGGAGCTAAGCAGATCTCCCAGGCCTTCGTATGTTCAATCGCATCAAACCAGATCATCAACAAGCTTCTTGGCACACCCGGTGGTTTTTGGTGCGAACAGATGCTGGGGAGGGTTAGGGTTCGGCGGTGGGGGTCTAGATCTGGCAATTTATAGCCTGGGGAGGAGGAATCCGCTTGGGATACGACGGGAGTGCAGCAGCGCATCATGCGCAACGGCAATGCTAACCCAAGCTCAAATCTGCGTCAAACTCACGGGATTCTGTCTGGTTTTCTTGGGATTTGGTAGAGGTGGATAAGGGAAGATTTCCCCTCAACTAATTTAGGCAAACTGAGAGAGTGGCGGGCTTATTGGAGCGGATTTCACAGTGGAGCCCAAGTCGGGGAGGAGCTGGACCCATCCCAAGCTCGGAGACGAAGCTGACAGGTGCGCCCCATGTGTCAGTGAGAGCGGGCGTGAGGAGACGGGCTGGCAGGCCGGCCTGTGACCGCACGGGCGAGCTGGGCCGTTGGGCTGCAGTGCAAGCGAGAAGAGGGCGAGGCTGAGCAGGCTGTGGAGGAGAGAGGGTGCAGTGGGCCGGATTCAGCCGGCTGGCTCTGAGAGGATTTTAGAAGGATTTTCAATTTAATATCTTTTTATTTTTTTTAAAAATACTTACCTTGCTTAATTAATTTCCAGAAAATTCTAGGAGCTAAAGGATTAAGGAAAGTATTTAATAAAACTTGATATGGGCCCACTTTCCGTTGGAAATTTTCCATTGATTTTTACTAATTCACTCTTAGCCATTTGTAATAAATTCTAAAAATGCATTTTCACAAGATTTAAATACTTAACGAATTTTAGGGCGTGACACCGTCCTAGGATTTGGCCTCACTCTGTCCACGCAGCTCCGCCTTCCTCCACCGGCGCCCTCCCTTTGCCACCGCAGAATAGGACTTTAATTTTCCACGTGTGCTTTCTTGTCCTACTGCTCGTCGGCGTATATACACCACTCGATTTTCATAGGCTTTGTTCACTAGGTGGTCCGCTTGTGAAAATAAGTGTTAAAGGTGTGCCCTCTTAAAGGTGCATGAGTGAAAATCGCGATTTTCATAGGCAATCCTTCTAAGACGACCGCCTGTGAAAATAGATTTTTGCAGGCAATCGGTGACCGGGGACCCCTGGTATAGTTTCATAGGCGGGACTTAATTTTGGGCAGCTATAAAAATAAAAGGGGGTGCCTGCGAAAATTATGACTACAGTGTAATTACATTGTAAATGCAATGCAAATTTTATTTTGGCTATGCAGCTAACACCGGCTGCTTACTCAGTTGTAGACCTGTTCTTTTCCTGAAAAATTTCAGCCAGTCAGACCACCGTGGTGTTTCTCCGGTTTTCTATAAAACAGTCCGCACTAGCACAAATGTCGACACAATCCTAGGTTTAAGAAATCGACTAATTTCCAACAAAGAATCTGTGAAATTTATAGCATTCTTTATGTGGATGGTGTATTCAAGCTGCCAAGCACTTAAGAATATGAATTTGCTGGTGATCCTAGAAATGTGAGGAATGTAGTGGCAGATCACATTATTCTTGGCTGTCCTAGATTTCTTTGGAATTGTTTCAGGGACATTCTAGCCTCAATAGATGATTTCTGAGAGATTGTGCAGGGGAAGCTGGAAAGGAGCATACTCTGATTGTTCTTACTGTTTTAGCAGGTGGGTCGTTGGCTATTTGGCCACTCGAAACATTGGGTGTTTAGAAACAAGTTGATGTCGAATGTTTTGCGGTTGCTTCACAAAGCTCTATCATTTTTGCAACGGTGGAAATCCCTCGTGCTGGTGAAAGATAGCAGGAGACATGGACAAATCCAAGAACTCATTGCTAGCAAGGCCTCGGTCACTACACGAGGAGAGACACACGCGGTGGCCCGTGATGCACAAAGAGGGCAGATGCTAAGAAGCTTTCTTATGCCCTTTGGTGCTCATGGGATGATGGAGGATGGTAGTGGGTCAGATCATCTAAAGACTAGTGTCGATGTTTTGTATCGACAATATAGATTGTAGGGCTACTCGTCGGACCGAAACTCGATACACTTCGAAAGACAAAATGATTTATACTGGTTTAGGCCCTCGGGATGAGGTAATACCCTACTTCCATTTGTGGTGTATTGCTTTCGCTGTATTCTCTGGCGAGATTGGTTATGCCCCACGGGGCTCCTTGCCTCTCCTTATATACCGAGGAGGCAAGGTTACAAGGTAGGAATCCCAGTCAAACTCAACTAAGGGATTTCCTTCTAAGAACATAGAGTAACCGGCTAGGACTATATCCCTATATCTCTTTCCTTGTCATGCAAGGTTACTTGAAGCTGAGTTCTACTATATCTGTAATTACATAGGCTGGCCCACCCTCTATCCGAGTGGTTGTATAGCATCCTTAAGGTACCCGGGGCACATGGCCTCACAGTGGCCCTGAGACTTCATAGTTGAGTCACACCAACACTGAGTGCTCATCTCCACGGTGAAGATTCCCGAGTACTCTTTATCCGAGTGCTTCTTTCCCGAGTCCTCCTTTGTGTTGGCTGGCAATGAGGTTATGAAAGGCTTCACGGAAAAATATGAATAGTGTGCGCTGAATTGGCGCACCTATTAGGTGTAGCCCCCGATATTATGCTTAATTGAGAAATAATTAAACATAAAGTCAAAGATCTTTAACCTTTATGTCTTTCCCTAGTGATATATTTCTCAGAAATTGGACTCTTTAGCATCATACTAGCTGGAAATTTTTTTTACTCAAGGCAATTTGGCTAAGCATGTAAACCGAATACCCGCATCTCCAATTTTAATGGAGACTAGATGTCGATCCTTATAAGGACATATCCTCAATACCTATCAATAATACGATATCTGAACACATGTATTCAGCAAATATGCTTTACATGAAGCATATCTGATTATTCTAATCAGCTCCTATAAAACAGCACCCAAATTGTAATTTCAACACAACTAGCTATCTACCATTAGACATGCTATTTGGAACGATATCTTCGCACTACTGAGCAAGCTGGCCCAAGCCAACCACACAGCACAACCCTTTAAGTATCGGGGAGAGAGAAAAGATTCCTCTTTCTTCCCCAAATCACCAAATCGTTTTAGCTTCAAGATCGTGCCCAAATCTTTCACGCTCCCCGCCTCCTTAGAGCTAGGGTTTCCACACCACTTGAGCATTTCTTCATAGATCTGAAGATTTCCTTGATCTAGCTTTGATTCCCCTCAATCTGAAACTTCCCCTCTTTCTCCAGTCTTCAACCTACCAAAATCGTGTCTGATGTCCAAATCCCAGCAGGGACTGGCGACATCCACCTCATGCTCCACGAAGTTGACTACCTAGAGCAGGTGAAGTGCTCCAACCAAAGTGCTCATCAACTAGTGTCCGGCCAAAGGCGAGATGATCCCCACCCCTGACTCTCACGAGATCGTGGCCTTTGAGTCTTTTTGATAGGGATTTCTCTCTTTCCACCTCTGACTTCTTCTGAGGTCTCCTCGAATACTACCAGATCGAACTTTTCCACCTCAACCCCAATTCAATTCTTCAAATTTTTATGTTTGTTACCCTTTTGTGAGGCCTTTTTGGGTTGATCCCACTTTAACCATCTCAAGCCCCAACATCCAAATCAACCCTCAAGTCATAGGGGGGGAGCTGGACTTTAGCTTCACAACGAGATGAAGAAGGTTTACATTCTCCTCCCTCTAAGGACTTCCTTGAAAGGGTGGCACCAGGAGTGGTTCTACTGCTCCAATCCGGAGCCCTCCTTGCCATCCTTTGTTGGGAACCCCCAAAAATTCTTGACAGTTGGTCGGCTCTCCCCTTAGAGGCCGATATGGTGCAGGTGCTGCTGCTGATGGAGAAGCTAGCGGCACTGAAGAAGAAGGGGTTGATGGGAGCCTGGGTGGCCAGGCTGTTCCTGAACTGGCGCACGCAACCCGTAAAGTCCAGGATCCACCCGGTGTACGAGTACCAGGGCAAAGGCGATCCAACCCGAGAGTGCACTGAGTCTGTAGACAAGGACGTTGTCACAGAGAACCTGTGCCACTACTTCAGCAGTAGCGTGCCAGACACTAGATGCCGACAAGTGCCCCAAGCCCTTCTGCTTGGGAATGTCAAGGCCGGTGGTAAGATCTTGACTTCTAGCTGTCTGATTGTTGATATAAATGTTTGTGATGACTGTTGTGAGGTTGAATTGCTTGAATTGTCTTCATATGCTTCGTTTGCAGGAAGACGTCGACTTTGTGTCAAACACCCCCAGTCAGCTGACTAGGGGTCAAGGAAATGGCCCGCTAGCCGTCGCCGACCAACAAGTTCCAGATAGCTGGGAAGCAACCCATGATAGACCAGGCAAACAAAGTAACACGCCAAGTAAGGTGTTAGGTGGTCCAAAGATCAGGGACGTCAACTGGGCGACTTCAGCACCAAGCAGAGCTCCATCAGCCCTATTCAGCACTAGCCGCACCGCCAACGCAGCCGATTGCCCAAGTGTAGTGTCGGGTGCCCCAAGCTGCCCACCACTGACGCATGCCTTTAGGCCCAGCGCCAGTGATGCGGCCTCAAGCAACAAGCCTTTGGGCTCTTCCGACTACTCCTCGTGATACATAGGGTTGGAGGTTCAAGACTTGCAAGAGGTATGTAGTCTTCCGTCTTCGAGTAGTTTTGAAGTAAATTACAAACCTTGAATATTGCATGAATTTATAGGAGCCAAGTGAAGCTGATCCCAAGAGGCCAATGCTACCAAACCCGTCGCGACCTAGCTCCCGTCACTAACCCAATCCGACTGAGGCTAAGGCACCAAAGCCTAAGCTGAGTGCTGCCTAGCCACCGAGGCAAAGCGACGCACTCGGCTGAACAACCAGTCCAACCCAGCCAGGAGACCACAGAGCCAGCTGCTGAACCAGAAGCTGGGCCAGTGCCTCCTGTAGATCCAAGACCACCAACTCTGCCTCCTGTAGATCCGAGACCACAACTCCCTCTCTGCCATCATCATGTTCCTCTGGAGAAGGTGGCATCCCCTTGCTTGGAGCTCCACTAGACAAATCTTGATGGGAGTGTGGGTTATTTGACCATGGATGAAGACGCTTCCAATAAGGAGTGGATCGAGCTGTACGGACACACTATCAAGGTTTCGCAGCAAGTCTAGGTAAGCAGTTTGAGTAGTCTTGACTTGGCTTTGTTGTCGGTTGCATGACTGCGTAGATTAATTGCTTGTCTTGTTGTAGAAAATCACTACTTGATCTGAGAAGATGAGCTGGGCATTTGCTAGGCTTACTCCTAGATTGCACAACTCACTCAGTTCTAGGCTGAAAAGGACGAGCTCCGATCAGCAGGAGAGGAGAACTAGTTATGGACTGCAGTGAATGAGCTGTGTGACAAGAAGTTCGAGAAGATTGGATATCCGGGTAAGCTCTTCTATCCCCCGAGTAGCTCCTTGTAGTATCTCTGCATTGCGATCCATATGTTTGCTAATTGCATTCACGAGACCACTATACACAACAGTCCCTAGAGCCAAACGCTGAGAAGGACTAAAAGATCTTGGTAAGGTGAAGTCCAAGGTTGATATTGAGTTGCAGGTAGTTGCTTGTCTGCTTCGGAATTCTGGTTGTCTGAGTTGCCAGATTCTTATAGCATGTTTTGTGTGAAGACTACAAGGTTAAGGTGCAACCATAGTTAGCTCTTCGGCGGCAGATAAAGGTGGTGAGGACTCCCGGAATGCCATCATGGACTCGGCCCAAATGTTGTTGAACACTTTTCAACCTAAGGCAGCCCCAGCTCCACCACTATGGCTCTTGCTTGAGAGACTCCAGTCAGCTTCGGTGGTGTTAAAGACATTTGTTAATCAGCATGCACCTAGGGCATAACTTAGGCCTTGCATGAAGAAGTCCCTTTATCCCGAGTGGATATCAAGGCATCGTCGAGGGTTTTGCTGAAGGTTACACACAGAGCAAGCATTGGAGTTAATAACGAAGCAATACAACTGCAAAAGCCATCACGGAGGAGTTCCATTGCGATTTCGATTGCATCAAAGAACTCTTAAGTATGTTTGTGTATGAGAGACATTATTGTACATATTATGAATATATGTGTTGATTTTCTACTTTTGTAAAATTTAACCAGTACTTGTGTACTATCATAGTCGTTCTTAGACTTATTGCTAGCGTAGTATACCAAGCGATAGGAATCAACTAAAAAGGGTTAACTCATCGAGACTGATACCCGGTACACGATTTAGCTTAGTCTGTATAAGACATCGACTTAGATAATGACAACTCAGATTTTAATTGAACAAAGCAAAGCAACAATATTATCGATGTAGCCCTCGACTCAATACTCGGTTTGAAACAATCGTGTAGTGAGTTAGAGTAAAATACTTATTCATATATATCTGATACATGCTTAGGGTATGAAAAGATGTAGTTTTTCTATGTTCCATGAGTTGTTGACCAGGGACCATCTTCGTTCTAGTCGGTAGCGGGGTGTTTACTCGTGATATGAATGCCTCCTAAAGGGGAGATAATTTGCAGTGGTGGTCCGTATTTTTTCAATACAAGTTGCCATCGAAAAGGCTTGGTTGGATATTACAATTGTTAAGATGCACTTGAAGAATATCTTGTTGATAGATTGTAGATGTCTGGCTCTCCAACTAATCATTACGTGGTCTTTGTTTTGATTTGTCTTTAGGTGTGTGGACTCATGAGAGCCGCACTTTAGAATCGATAGTCACACCTAGTCATAACAAGAAAAGGGGGATTGCTTGTTGCCGACGTATGGTTGATGAAGAAGAACTGATGAGAGTTCATGTCCGATGGATATGCGGTTGTCGATAAAACTTTGTTTGATATTTGTAGGACATGGCCGTTACGGTTGTCTGTCCTTGTCGTAGGTGAGACAGAAGATAAAGATCTTCTATGACGACTCGATCGAAATCTTAGAGATCGCTGGTGAATTGAGTGCGTTGTTCATATTTCTGCGATTGGGGGATCATAATGATAAAATACCATGATGAATCTTGCTGGGTGTGATGGTAGCACTGGGTTTTTGCCTACCACTTGGGTGAATTCAATGACGAATGATTTGTGACTCTGGATTTTTTAATGCGCATTCGGGCCAGACTGCAAGGGCAAGATATTGGGATTGTTTGACTTGTTGGTAATGTGTTTGTCGAGAGATGAATTGACCTTCACATCGAAAATCTGTGGCGTCGTTAACTTGCAGTGGAGAACATGTTATATGCTTCCAATCGTCTTGATCGCATGGTTGATTCGAGTGGATTTGGTGTATATTGTTGCCTGCTTAGTGTGACGCGGCTGAGGATCTGGATGACTTCGATCATATAGGTCTTCCGACTATGATAAGCTTTGCTCCAACGTTGTTTGCTGGTTCGTTGTGATCTTCAGAGGCTCGTTCCATAGGATTGGTTATGGAGTCTAAGTTTGAGCATGATTCGTATTTATTGGTTTGGTGGCTTAGCCGACTACGAAGTGGACTTCTTTTAAGTGATGTATAACACCAGTTGGGACATTCGTGCTGGGATCCATGTTTGTAGTTGTTTGCGCTTTCGTGTTGCAAAACGTGAGTTTCTATCCATCTAATTTGGTTTCTAACTTTGCACTTCTTACAGTTGCACGTCGCTATGCACGTTCAGTCTTGTTGATTGGTCACAAGTTGGGACCCAGACACATCATTGGATAAATGATATGGATAAGAGTCATGATGAGTGTGTACTGGCGAGTTGTGGGATGCTAGAAAGATATTTGAGGAACATATTTGAGATTCCTCTACTAGGTGATCAATGAAGCTAGCTCTGCGCCGATCTGTAGAGAACCGTCGAAGTACATTGTCAGTCTAGCTTTGTGGTGTAGCGCTGACTTCTGTACTCGGCAGAGCGGGAGTGCTTGAGATTTGATTGTTGTCCGTGGTTGGAAGACAGTAAATGCATCACTCGAGTGCCTATTGAGCTATCTCCAGTTGTCGATGTTTTTAGAACGGCAATTAATATATGGGGCTAGTGGGGATGGGAATGGTGATTGCAAGGAAACAGGAAGATTTATCTGGTTCAGGCTCATTGAGGTATACTAGTCAGTTTGGGTGTATTTTTGAAGGAATTATGGTGGTGATTTTGGTGAACCAACTAACTGCCTAGGGGCGCCTGTCTCCCCTTATTATAGGGGCAGGGTTAAAGTAGGAAGTCATGGATTAGCCAAGGGATTTCCTCTTAAGATATAACGCCCATAGGATGTATGTTTCTTATGTACAAGGATTCTATCTGTTACCCTGTCCTGTATAAAGGGGAGGCAGGGACAAGGGGAGAAGGCAATCTCACAGGAGAAATAAAACGCAATACAATGGACGTAGGTATTACCTCTCGAGGGCTGACCAGTATAAATTTTTGTTTTTGCATCTCAAGTTTAGGTTACGAGTAGCACGTATTCTTTGCGATACAATCGACAGCTGGTGTGCGGTGGGCATTGGGAGATATCTTCAACACTGATGGATCAATACGGAGTCGAAGCCTCAACTTTCCCTAGGCAACAATCATTCAGGAGCTGACTTGATCGTCGAAATTGGCAACTACCTGTCAACTCGGGACAATTCTAATGGCCAGGGCCAAGCTGATTGCCTGTTGGCTACGTGCTGCATATGGATCCTCATCGACATGCTGGGTATCTTCAACTGCTCGGGTCGGGACAAGTTTTTCTTTCGGTGTCGATGGGCTTGGCTCGGTGTCGGCCGAGAAAAAATTCAGGGGCTAAGAAAACAAAAAGGAGTAGATGTCATCTCGGTGGCATCGGCGAGCATGGATAAATGCAGCATTGGTGGCAAACCAATCTGTGTTGCCGGATACGGCAGAGATCGAAGATTGGATTAGGAGGTCGAGTTTAGTCCCCAATACTACTGTGATTCGACTCTAAGTCGAAGAGTTGGCAATTTTCAAGCGAAGTCTTCATGGGTTTCAAGGGCTCAGCTTCCACTCAGGAGAATATGCAATTGCAGAGAGAGCTTGGCAAAAGGAACAATAGAGGAAGAGCAAAGACGCCTGAGGCGAGCGGATGCTCGCACACATCGCGCAATGTGGGCGACTGTCTGGGAGATTACGAGTCGGGAATGCATCTTTGTGACCCCTCAAAGAAGTTGTGGCCACCGCACTACTGGATCATGAATTTGGGCTGAACATTAGGCCACCATGATAGCAAGATTAAAGCATGATAACGCTGCGCTGTCAGCCAGCGTCACAGTCGGTTGAATCTTACGACAACAGGTCGGCTTCTCCAACGGTGGTGCGTTGCTACAGATGCCAATGGGCGACGGGCTTCACAGTCAGCGACACAGAGTCATGCAACATACTTGGCACAAGTAATGACGAGGCGTTGAAATAAGAGGACGTCGGGACAAACGGATTGAGGCCGACTAGAACGTGATTCTGGCGAGTAAGGGTGCGTGAACATGAGGAAAGACGTGCGATTGGAAGAGCAAATGAGCGCGTTGGCGACAGACGGTTTCACATTGCAGTTGATGGATCTATGCAGATGAAGGCGTCGGCTTCAACCAGGGCTTAAGGTCCATGGCATTTAGTTGCCGCTGGAATTGAAAATAACGACGGAAGAACCAACCCAGTCCTGGTCAGTTTCACTCTAGT
>RYFJ01001112.1:0-85934 GCA_003991445.1 Oryza meyeriana var. granulata | reverse complement strand
CTCATCATATACACCTTTCCTATTGCCTCTTGAATCGGCTTTCTTCAACCTGAGCCTCTGTGCATCAGGAAACCTGATTTTGTTAAAAAAAATTAACAGAGCAGTGTCTAGACTCTGAGATTGTCTTACGTGAAACTCTTCCTTGTCGGAAGCCACCAAACCTTGGAATGCCTAACTCGCCAGCTGTGCATCATCCAGACTTAAAACTATAACATCGTTTCTAACATCACGAAAATCGCTGGATATATTCTGGGACTGATTCCTCCGCTTCGGTATACCATGTTAAGTCTATCAAACTCACTCCTGCCACTCCCCATTAAAAAGTACTTGTGAACGCTTTTTCAGATCGGCCCAACCTCGAACTGAGTTACGGTGGCAACTGAAGGGTAAAACCATGTAAATCCGATCCCGGATAATATACGGAAAGAGCAACTTCAAAAGCTTCTACACCATGCCTCTCCACATTGAGCCAAAAAATCGGCACATGTTCCACTGTACGATACATCATCTTGCCCTGAAATTGAGAAGTCTTACTCTGTATCGGCGCAGGCAACGAGCTCTATCAAACCAATCTGGATATGAGCCATAATAAATTTCCTCCTCCTTCGTCTTAGACCGAATTTTCTTTCATCACCTCTAGATTTTCTGATAAATCTTCCTTCTCTTGATCTTCGTCGTTGAAAACGCAGAGGTTGAGTTGGTAGCCGATTCTGATTCTATATTTCCTCGATAGTGTATCGAGGAACAGCTCTGGATAACTCTGTGATGCCCCCATAGTACCAGTTTAGTCCTGAGGAATCCCACTTGTTGCCCCCCGGGTTATTTGGAATCGGCTCTACTGCCTCTTCGATCAAGCTCGTTAATGTGCACCAATACCCCAGATTATCATCAACGCATGAGAACTGCTCATTAAACAGTCTGGATCGGCTTCTTGACTGTAGCCATATATGCTCGATTCGTCAATAAAAAACGGTTTTTGAAATTGCGACTCTGATCAAAGCCTTGATCTTCATACCGAAGGATGTCTAGACAAAGCTCCGGGAAAATCTTCGAGTTCTGCGCCATTTTTATTTTCTCTGACTTCGGTCAAGTCTTCCATTTGACTGGATTATGTTGTCTGTTTGCAACCTCTTTGCCCCATGATTCTGAGCCCACCGGGTCAAAAACGTGTTGATTCACCATAGGATATACTGTGAATAATATGAAGATCGTGTCCCACCGGGCGTGCCAAAAGCGTGTCTGACGCCGAAAACCGCCGGTCGTGAACAAAAAAGCTTGCTGACGATCTGGTCGGCGTCTGGTGACACCGAAGACTGGTGAGATCTGCTTAGCTCCAGTGCAGTCCTTTAAAATCTAGTTCGCAGCTTGCCATCAATTTGACCTCGCAATGACTAAGGAATGAAGAAAAAATATAATTACTGATCCAATCGGCCAGCAACCGAACGGATAGCTTTCCAGCGAGCCCGCGATGCTCGTGCCCGGCCCTCCGCCTTTACCGCGCTCTCGCCCCGGTCCGCTTGACTCGTTGCCCCCGGGTCAGCAGCAACCATCGGCTATCGGCCACCGGGCTCCGTAGGCTTCCTCTAATGGCCGATGGCACCTAGTACTCGTGGAAAACCGATAGCGCTATAAACGATAAAGAAACTGCAAGATAAACATGCTCATCGCTAGGACCCGATATCAATAGATAAGCAAAATAGTAAGCCAGCCGACTGCCGAGGAAACACATATGCATCGGCTAGAAAACCGATGATAATATAGATGACCAAAACAGTATGGATAATACAGTCGGCTTTAAAAAGATAACCTATCGGCTAAGCACTCCGATAGAACGCGCATATACACCGATCAGCCGACAAGATAAATCTATTATTATCGATCTAGTAGTTCAAACCTAACTGATGCAGCACAGATCGATAATAGTAAAGGAACCTCAACGAGCCGATAGACCTAATGCAACTGTGATGAAAATAACTTACCGGCTATACATTCCGATAAGACGCTTGCACAAAGGATATCAGCCTAACAGGAATAATTTATCGCTAGCAGTTTAGTAGGTCGGACCCAACCGATGTAGCACAAACTGATGATAAACTACCCCCGATAAACTGATAAAAACTATGCACGCGTGATGTGATATACCTGACCAGCCTAAGAGGTCGGACCGAACCGATGCAGCCGTAGACAGATCCGATACACCGTGGTAAGCCGACTACCATAGACCGACTAGAATATCGGACCAAACCGAGAAAGTCCTAGCCGATTGGTAGTCGGGTAACGAGACTTACCCTCTCGCAGGAGTTCGACCTAACCGATGCAGCCCCGCTCGAGAAGCAAGAACCCGTTGGTAAAGGGTGGCGATGCGCCGAAGTTGTATTGATCGATTAGATAGATTACAAGGTACCCGGGCATACGTATATATACCCCGAGTTGGTACAGTCCTAATAGGACACGAAACAGAAGTTTCCTAATTATAAAAGGAAAAACTAACAAACCCCGATCAGATACGAGATCAGGTTTCCTAAAAATTATCAAAACTACCTAATTAGTAGATAAGGTAATTGACTGCCATGTCGTGGTCCTCACGATTCCTTCCTGAATCTGGCTTCTTCTGATTAGCTTCCAACGGCTGATATATCTTCTTTCCTTAACCAAATCCAATGCGAACCGTGCCAAATTTTGGCGTTAACACCTGGTGAGCTCGAAACTTGGCCGCCTTCCGCTTGCGGTCCATCTTGTTGCGCTGATTTTCTTGGTGGATTGTCTTGTCCACCAACTTCTCAAAATCGGAGTAGTCGCTAGAGAGAAGTTGGTTGGTCAGCTCATCGTCAAGTCCCTCCAAGAACTGCTCCGATCTCTCTGCATCAGTGCGGACATCCTCTAGCGTGTAGCGTGCCAAACGGTTGAAGTGAGGGAGGTAATTCGTGACTGGCTTGCTTCCCTACACCAAGTCCCTGAACTCCCTCTTCTTCTGTGCCACGATACCGGCTGGAATCTGAGACTTCCGAAAGTTGTGGCAGAATTTAGCCCAAGTGACCTCTGTTGTGGTGGTGCGGGTCACGAGGAAGTTGTCCCACCAAGCTAAGACAGGACCCTGGAGCTGGTGCATGGCGAAGGTGACCTTTTCCTAGTCGGTGCATTGGAGGAGGTTGAGCTTCTTCTTGATCGCCAATAGCCAATCGTTGGCGTCCATGTGATTGGTAGTACTAGAGAAAGTACGCGGCCTGACCCTCAAGAATTCAGGCAACTTAGGCTGAGGAGCAAAGGCCAGGATGTGAGGTTGCTGGTGCTGCAGCTGCAGGCTGTTTTGCTGCATCTGCTGCATCATGATCGCCATCATCCGGTTTTGGTTGGCCGGAACTTGGGCGAGTGTCAGGTTCTCAGGTAAAGGAGGTGGCATGTGTTGGGGAGCCCCGTTGTTCTATGGCGCTCCATCCTGTTGATTCATCACACTGGCATCACTGGTAGTGCGGTTACCATTCCTGTTGTTCACCATTTGAAGGGAGGTGGAAGTGGAAGGGAAGGAGAAAAACAGGTGGCTCAGAAACAGGAGTGATAATTAAGTGACTGAATTAAATTAACTGAAGTGCATAGTTTGGAAACATAACAAAGACAATTCAACTCCTAATTGAGGCGGCCATACCACAACAGACGGTATGAACCATCAACTACCTCAAAGCAAACATCCTAACATTATAGCTAAACATAAAATCAAACTAAAAAAATGATAAAGTTAAGGATGGCGCGCCTAGTGCTCTGAACAGCTCCTGCGGTCGTCCGAGTTGTAGTCTGGCTCCTGCTCATCGCCCACCTCATCGTCAGTGCGGGTCCTGGATCCACTCACGTATTCCTCACTACCGTGAGCCAACGAACTGGCCTCACTGCAGGTGCGAGATCCATTGAGGGGGCTACTGTCGTCAGTGGAGGTGAAGCCCCCGTGGATGCTGGTACCTCCCTGAGAGCTGTCGTCGCTCGATGACGCGCTTATCATGCCACTGGTTGGTGTTGGCACGGGTGCTGGAGCTGGTGCCGGTGCAGGATCTGGCGGTGCGTGTGGCCCATTCCTAGGGGCCAACTAAATACGCACCGGAGGAAGGGTCCTCTTCCTTGGGGTCAGACGGATCCTGGCCCCACCGGGTTGCGGCTGTCCCTTCAACTCCGCAACCTCCTTCTTCAGGCGGTCAATCTTGTTCTAGAGACCAATGATGGTCATCCTGTTGGCATCCTCCCTATCGTGGGCCGCACGCACCCAGTTGGCATGCATGTAGTCCATGGCCCACATCACCCACCTCATGTGGACGATGGTGGTGTCGTTCTCGTCATCAGCCTGCTGGAAGGTGCTGTAGACCTGGTAGTGGGCCAAGCAGGGGAGGTAGTGGTAGGCGGTGGTGCGGAGGGTAGAGTGGTGCCTCCGGCATAGCTCTCCAATCAAATGGAAATCTGCCTCCTAGTAGGCATGGTTGTAGGTATGCCCGCCGATCTCAACCTCCATGGCTGGTAGGAGGTATAGTTCACCTGGCAACTCCAAGCGAACACGGTGAGGAAGCTCACCCTCCATGGGCTCCACGGTGGTGTACTCCGGGGCCTGGCTGTACCCCAAAGTGAAGCTCTTCGACGAATCCACCCATGTCTACACCGCATTGGTTGGGAAGACTGTCCATCTATAGAAGGCAAGGAGGGAGAATCAATGTATGCTCAGATCCAAATACAGTGAACAATAAATAATTTGAAAATAAACAACGATTTTATGCATGAAATAATTTTGCATATAAACTTTATTGAGAATCCGACGAAATAATATAACAGAACCAAATAGTAACGAATTAATTTTAAATAGTAATGCAAAGCGAGTAGAAATATTTTATGCATGGCTTAAATCATACACCGCCCCAATAAACCAATGTTTTTCCCCAAAATTTGGACACCTATGCCATAACCCTCGAATAAAATTTTTACCCTAGTATTGACCTGACTCAAAAATTTCAGTCAAATAAAGGCCAAGATTTTATTCCAATCCGAGAACAAATTCCCAATTTTTCCTGAAATAACTCCAAGTGCAAAAAGCATATGCAAATGAGAATTTCAGAGGGCTCTTAGGCTTTCCATTTGGCTGGTCCTACGGTCAAGGTTGGCTCTAATACCAACTTGTGATTCCCAGAAATTCAAAACCAGAATTATGAACATTTCTATGTATTAAATCCCTATCCAGGAAAGCCAGGGTACACAATTCCAAGTTGCTATACAGAGTGCGTCTTACAAACAGAATAAAATTGCCTTACATAAATGCAGTGATAAAGATAAATAAAGCCTATATACAGCTAACCAAGTGGAGACTTCCATTCCACATGTGTCTTGACGGTGGAGCCAGCCTAGTCCTCTTGATGGTCCTCATCAAACAGGTACTCCACCACTGAGAGGAGGAAAAGGGAGCAAGACTGAATACCACCCACAGTACTCAACAAGTCACACCCGCAAATATGCACAATGCATGGGAGACAAAGATAGGATAGGGGTTTATTTGCGTAAAAGCAATTGCAAACAAGAGTAGTTCGCAAACAATAAAAAGATTGATTAATTAAACAATATTAATCCTCCACTGATCAACGTTACACCACGTTAACTATGCCCAACCATCCATCCTAACACTATAGCAAATTTTAATGTCAATTTATTATAGTGAGACTAATCACGGTGAGTCTTGACCAAGATGCCCATGACCGCGGGCGTGGCTATTTGAATAGATTTACTCTGGCCAAAGGTGTTACAACTGTACCACAAGACACAGCCCCACACACGTTCCCGTGTGCCGGGCGTGTCACCACAACACCGCGAGGAGGCTGTGACAGGACCGTTCACGCAGCCCCTCCCTAACAATCCACACCACGCTGAGGTTGCACTTGCCGATTGGACGCCCCATACTGGCCAGGCTACCCCCTTGTGCCACAATGTATCCGGAAGCCAATCAACCTGACCCCGAGCCGATCCACCCATCACGTCATTCTCACCAACGGTGCCTAGGAAAGAGGGAGAAGAGACGCTACAACCCAACTGTTTCCCATGTTGGCTTGTGGAATGTAAGAGTATTTGCCCAAGAGGGTCCCACGAACCGGTCCTTAACTGCCATGGGTGCGACCATCAAAACCATGCACCCACAGTCCACCATTTAGGTCAAATTTTAGTAATTTAATATCAGCATATCCAAAGTTCCATTTCCCGACTTAGAGTCGAACAATAAATGTAAATAAGAGTATTTAAATTCCCATGTGAGCTAATGGTTTCTAAGCATGGTTAAGCATCCTAACAATAGCCTCTAGTCATATTATTACCCAGCTACAAAGGTGTATACGGGGAATTAAGTCAGAGCAATTAATATTGCTTTTATATAGGTCAACCTTCCCACATGAAATAATGAACTAATGCATGTTTAATAATTTAAAACAAATATTTTGCAATAATTGGGTACAAAATGATCGAGGAAATGATGTAACTTGCCTTGCTCCGGCTCGGCGCAACTCAGCAACAACTTCGTAAAAACTGGAGGGTCGAGCTGCGTCGGTTTCTAAAGCAAACAAAGTACAAACAATTAAAAACAGTACATGTGAACACTGAAATAGAGGTTGAAAGTATTTTTAATGGATTCTTGGTATTTTTCTGGATTTAATGAAATTTGGATGGAATTAATCAGAGCTCGTATGAATTAGTTATGAATTTTTTTAGAAGTTTCACTGTGATTTCACTATACAAATTAATTATAAATCGATTTATTGCGCAATTAAACGAATTACTGTGCCAGGGGACCACGGGGAACCGGCGCCGATAGGCAGGGCCCACGAGTCAGTGGCACGGGAGGACAGCGCACGGTGGACACAGTCCACGCGTGTGCGACCATGGACACAAGCGTCACACGGTCTCGGCTCACCCGATGGCAAATCGGACGGCTCAGATCAAGTCGGGCCCAAGCTCGCTGGCGCGCGTGGCCGAGATCCACCGGGCGCACGACAGAGGGCAGCGGCAAGCGCACAGGAGGGGTGAGAATGCGAACCAAGTGCTCGAGTGTGGCGATGGACGGAGATGCGGCCGAATGATGGCGATCAAAGGGGATGGCGGCGGCAAGTTGGCGAAAATGATAACGGTGGTGTTTCGGTGGCTCAAGGAGACGATGGAGGCATGAACGAGGTGCGGGAGGACCTGGCGAAGGTTGTTAGTATTAGAACGTTTAGGAGAGCAAAAGACTAGTAGCGTCGCGGAAATCACGGCCGACGGCGGGCGGAGAGGCTTACCGAACAGGACGTCGGAGAGAATGGAGTTCTAGTGGGAATCCAAGGCAGCTGGCGGCGGGATACAGCGGGGCACGGCGAAGCTAGCACACATGAGCGCGGTAGTTGTGATGGCTTGTAGGTGATGGTGACGTGCGACTGGAGTCGGGCAGATCGTGTGGGCGGCAGTTCGAAAACTTGGCGGGGTTAGAGTACCAGTAGATGGGGGCAACTAAGGGGAAAGTGAGGGCGGAAGCACGGAGGGTTTTTATTGTACTCGGCTACGGTAGTTCATGGCTGGCTTGGCCGAACTTTCACGAGGAAAGTGGGGCGGCAGCGATGGCGGGATCAGAGAAATTCGTCCACAGACGTGCATGAAGAAAGCGGAGGAGTGGGGAAACGGATAGGTGACCGTGTCCGCGTCTGTACTTTGAACACGTGCGAGTGCAAGGAGAACATGTGCCGAGGAAGAATCGTACGGTGGGGCAAGCAGATCCCCTCTGGCCGATTCGGCCGGAGGTTGAAGACGGGTCTGACGTGTAGGCCCCGGTCCCACACGTTAGTGGGAGAAAGAGCGGAGAGGCAGAACGGTTTGCTGACAGGCGGGGCCCGGGTGGCAGAGAGAGGGTGAGGGGCCGCAGGGGATAAGTGAGCTGACAGGCTGGCCCCGGCGGGCGTGTGAGGGGGGTGAGCGGGGGGCACAATGGCGAGAGCAGGCACTGACCGGCGGGCCCCATGTGACAGAGGGAGAGAGGAGTGGCGCGTTTGGCAAGCGGCTAACAGGTAGGGTCCACGGGAGGCGGCTGCGGCGCGGGCCACGGCAGCCGAGGAATAGACTGGGCAGCGGCCCGGTGGAAAGAAAAGAGAGAAAAGGAGAAAGGGAAGGGAAAAAAGAAAAGAAAAAAGATTTCAGTAGGATTTTAATTCCAATAATTCATTTTGATTTATTAAAAATTCTTCCAGTGCTCTAAAAATTCCGGAAAATTCATGTTAGTGTATTTTGGCAAGGGGAATATAGAAAAATATTCTCAGCCCTAATAATTTATTATTTTGTATTTTACTTATTTAAGTAATTCCTTTGGCCTTTTAAAATAATTTCTTTGAGGCCTTTCCTTTAATATATTTTCTATGGCTCTATTTAAGGTGAAAATTCAGGGTGTGACAGCGGACGACTTTAATTTTAGCATTATGCTGATTTTCCACCTCAGCCTTAAAAATCTTAAAGTTTTCAAGTGCTTCAGACTGGTCATTTATGGGAAAAATGTAGCCATAACAGGAAAATTCATCAGTAAATGTAATGAAGGAATCAAAACCATCTACTGACATCACTAGGAAGGATCCATAAATATCCGTGTGGATTAACTCAAGTATTCCCGTACTCCTAGTGGCCCCTTTCTTTATTGTTTTAGTGAATTTGCCTTTTATGCAATCTAAGCAGGGATTTTCCTTAGTGAAGTCTAATGGTTGAAGTATCTCGTCCTTAATGAGATGGTCCATCCTCCCCTTTGAGATATGGCCTAAGCGACAGTGCCATATTTTCGATGAGGTCTCATTAATTTTAACATTATTAACAACATCACACAAAGTCATTGCAAATTCATCAAGGGAGAGCAAATAAAGTTTGCCTTGCTAAGGCCCACAACCTCATTATTAAACTTAATAAAACATTCAATGTCTCCAATATCAACTCTAAAACCACATTCGGTTAAACAAGCAACTGAAATAAGATTCCTTTTGAAAGATGGAACATAAAGAATATCATGTAATAATAAATTGGAGCCTCCTCCTAGAACAAAGGAAGATCTCCAATAGCCTCGACATGAAGTTTATTGCCATCCGTCACTCTAAGACTTCACTCCCCCTTGTGATAATCCTCACGGAACGCAATTCCTAAAATAAATTGGTGATGTGCACAGTTGCACCTGAGTCAATCCACCAAGAACCAGATGCATTATTCACATAGAGTGCATCATCAACATGAGAAATAATATCAATAATGACACTACCATGCTTAGCAAGCCACTACCTAAAGCCATTACAATTTTTCTGCATGTGGCCAAATTTCTTACAAAACCTGCATATCACAGCACTGAATGTAGATGCACCAGATCCAGATGGAGCCCCTGGGGTGTCTTATTTTTCCCTTTAGGCTTAGGTTTGCCAGTGGAAGTCTTAGTCCTTTTGTTGGCTTCACCTACATAGGCTTCATTAGCTTTCCTCTTTCCTTTATCAAACTCAGTGAGGAAGGCCTCTTCCTTCTGCCTCTCTGCCTTCTGACACTCTTCCTCCTCCACAGAGTGAGAGATGAGCTCGGCAATGGACCACTTGTCCTTTTAAGTATTGTAATTTATCTTGAATGGACCGTAGTCCGGTGGCAAGGAACTCATGATGAAATGGACCAGGAAGCCATCAGAGGTAGCCATGTCCATGCTCTTTAGTTGTGCAGCCATGTTGGTCATGGACATAATGTGTTCTCTCACACTCCCCTTCCCGTCGTAGTGATAGGTGAGCATCCTCATGATGAGAACACTAGCATAAGTCTTAGAAGATGTCGATGTTTTGTATCAGCAATAATAATATGGGGCTACTCGTGAGACCTAACTTGATGGATTGCAAAGGAACATAAAACAATTTATCCTGGTTCAGGCCCTCAATGTGAGGTAATACCCTACTTTCAGCTGTAGTGTATTGCTTTTGAGGTTTCTCTGATGAGATTCCATTCTCTGCCCTAGGGGCTCCTTTCCTCTCCTTATATACTGAGGAGGCAAGATTACAAGGTAGGAATCCCAGTTGGACTTGACCAAGGGATTTCCTTCTAGGAATACAACGTACCCGACTAGGACTTTATCCCTTTACTTATCATACAAGGTAATATGTACCAAGTCCTATTGCATCCCTAATTACAAGATTGGGCCTATCCTCTGTCCGAGTGGCCAGAAAGCTTCCCATGAGGTACCCGGGGCCCATGGCCTCCACAGCAGCCCCTGAGACCTTCATAGTTGAGTCGCAGCTGATGCCGAGTGCTCATCCTCCTTGGCGAAGATTTCCTGAGTGCCTTGCTCCCGAGTACTCATTATCTGAGTGCTTCTTCTCCAAGTCCCACTTCATATCAGCTGGCAACAAGGCTATGAAGGGCTTCATAGGAAAATATGAATAGTGTGCACTGAATAGGCGCACCTATTAGGTGTAGCCTCCGACTTTGTGCTTAATTGTGAAATAATTAAACATAAATCAAAGATCTTTAACCTTTAAGTCTTTTTCAAGTGCTATATTTCTCAGAAATTGGACTCTTCAGCGTCATATCAGCTAGAAACATTTTTTGCTCAAGGCAATCTGGCTAAGCATGTAAGCCGAGTACCACTTTATGGATTTTAACCCAATATGTGGTGAGGTGTTCTTGAGAGATACCTGCAACCCCAATATGTGGCTAAGCATGTATCCAGCAATTAGGCTTAACAAGAAGCATATCTGATTATTTCAATCGGACTATGTAAAATAGCATCTGATCTGTGATTTTAACACAGCCAGTGGTCAGCCCAATAGGACATGCTACTTAGAGACTCATATCTTATGGCCCATTACCGAGCAAGCCGGCCCAAGCCCACTAAGTCAGCACAGGCCTTATAAAGCAGCGGGAGAGAGAAAAGATTCCCTTTTCTACCCCAATCCGCCAAATCGCTTCAGCTCCCGAAACCACGCCCAAACTTCGCGCTCTCCACTCTGCTAGGGTTTGCTATAGCTCGCGCTCCCAGCCTGAGATTTGCTAAGAACTGCCTCCTAGCATCAATTCCCAGTAGCCAAAAGCTTCTCCACCCAGCTCCCCATCTCTAGTGATGCCGAAAGCCCCCTTCGGTATCCCAGACATGTCGTTGGGATCCTGGCCGGTGTCAGACTGCAGCTCCACGAAGCTAACGATTTTGGAGAACAGGAAGATTCTGCAGCCCAAGGAGATAATCAACTAGCGTCCCACTGCTGGTTAGTTAGTTCCCGCTCCATGCCCGGGCGAGACTATGGTCTTTACTTCTTTTTTCGATCGCGGTCTTTCTCTTCCATCTTCTGATTTCCTCCGCCGTCTTCTTGATTTCTATCAAATCGAGCTAGTCAACCTCAACCTCAACTCCATCCTTTAGATAGCCATCTTTGTAACCCTCTGTGAGGCCGTCCTAGGGATCTGCCCCTATTTCAATCTCTTCCGATACCTTTTCCACATCAAGCCTCAGCCTTCAAAATCCAAAATTCAGACAATAGGGGGAGCAGGCCTTCAACTCCGTAATGAGATGAAAAGGGCCTATCTCCATGTCCCCCTGAAGATTTCTCCCAAAGGGTGGCATTGGGAGTGGTTCTATTGCTCCAATCTGGAGCCCTCCCTGCCCCCTTTTACCAGAAATCCACCATCTATTCTAGAGAGCTAGACCTCTGTGCCGTCTCAGGATAAAATGGGCCAGGTATACAGGCCGCTGGAGAAGATCGACATGCTGAAGGGCACGGGGCTGATTGGTCCCTGGGTGGCCAAGGCATTCTTAAATCGATGACCTCAGCCCCTAAAGACCAGAAGCCACCTCGGGTTCGACTACAAAGGGAAGAACGATCCAACCCGAGAGTACCCTGACTTCGTTGACAAGAATAAAATAACCGATACTCTACTCAGTTTTGGAGACCGAGGACAAAGAAAGAGCCCCCAAGCCATACTACGAGGGTAGGCCCCGGCCAAAGGTAATAAATGATGTTGTAGTCGTTTGTCACATCCTGAGTTTCCTCTCAACAGTGCCATATAAAAATATATTAAGGAAATAGCCCAAAGAAAATGTTTAATAAAGGCCAAGGGAATTAATAAAAAGAAAAAATACAAAATAATAATCTATCATGGTTGGGAGTATTTTTCCTGTATTCCTCTTGCCAAAATACACTAATAGGATTTTTATGGGAAATTTAGAGCACTGGAAGTAATTTTAATAAATCAAAACAAATTATCGGAATTAAATTCCCTCTGGAAGATCCCTTTCCTTTTTCCTTTCTTTCTCTTTCTCTTTTTCTTTTTCTTTTCCTCCTCCTAGGCTGCGGCCCGCTCCTGTGCGGCTGCTGGCGCCCGGCGGCCTGCTCGCCCGCACCCCCGCTCTTCCCTCACCGCCAGTGGGCCCCACCTGTCGCCCATTCCCCGCTCGCTCCCCACTCTCTCTCTCTCTACCGGTTGGACCCCGCCCATCAGGCGTGCTCTCCACGCCCCCTCTTCCCTCTCGCCGACATGTGGAACCGGGGCCCGGCACATGTCGGTACCCGTCCCCAACGTTCGGTCACATCGGCCGGTGGGGAAAAATCCCCGCCACCGTCCGATCCACACCTCCTCCTGCCTCCGCGTGCCCTCTCCCTCGATTCAAAATGCGCGGACCTATTCTCCTAGCCGTTCCCCCACGTCTCCCGCATCTCCCACCCACAATCCCGAGCGGAATCCGCCCCACGCCACCATAGCCGTCGTCCACAATTTCGAGAAATTCGGCCACCCTGGCCACAATCTCCCGTTCCCATGCCTACTTAAGCCCTCACCATGCCTCTCCGCTTCTTTTCCCTCAAACACCCAAGCTTCCCGTGCCATCTAACCCCCTCCGTACCAAGCTCACGAGCCGCCGCCACGCTCCGCTGACTCCAGTCGCCGTTGTCTTCCCGAGTCTGACCACCGCATTTCGCCTTTGTTAGCCGCTGTTCGCCGTCTTCCCGTCGTCACCGCTCCTCCTTGGTGACGGGCACCTATCCATTTCCCCCTCATTCCCGCTACTCCTCGCCGCTCTCCACCGGCCGGATGGTCGCCGGCTGCGACCATCGGGGTGTGCGCATCGCCGTGGCTCAGCTGCACCGGCGGGGTGCTCCCCTTTCATCTTGGCCATCCGATCTACCACGGGGGTAGATCGGGGCTGGTCACATGGCGGCACTCGCACCCTACCGGCGTGGCGCCATGCCGCCGGGCGTGGTGGACCGCGTCCACTGTCCACCATCCCCTCGGTGTCAACTGACCATGGGCCCCGGCCTATCAGCGCCAGCCCGCGGTCTTGCTGACGCCCACAATTCAGTTAATTGCGCAGATAAATCATTAGGAAATTATTTTTGTATAGTAAAAATACAAAGAAACTTTAAAAATTCATAACTAATTCATACGAGCTCCAATTAATTCCATTCAAATTTCATTAAATCCAGAAAAATGTTAAGGATCCATTAAAAATATTTTTATATCATGTTTCAGTGGTCACATGTACTGTTTTTAATTGTTTGTTCTTTGTTTGCTTTAGAAACCGACGTGTCCAACCCTCCCGTGTATTACAAGGTTGTTGCTGAGTTCACAGAGCTAGAGCAAGGCAAGTTACATCTTTCTCTCAATCATATCGCACCTATTTACTGCAAAATGTTTGTTTTAGAATCCATAAAAGTGCATGTTCTCATGTATTTCATGTGGGAAGGTTGACCGATAAATATGCAAATTGATAGCTATAACTTTGATCACCCTTTATGCCTTTGTAACCTAGGTAACAATCTGGGTGCAAAAGAATTTTTAGGATGCTTAGCCATGCTTAGAATCAACTAGCTAGCCTTGGGAGTAATTACTCACTGCTATATTTATTGTTCGGCTCTATGTCGGAAGATGGAACGTTGGACATGGTTATTTATACAAGTAAAATTTGACCCTAATGGTGGGCTGTGGGTGCATGGTTTTGCTGGTCACACCCATGGCAATTAAGGACCGGTTCACGGGAACACCATGGGCAATTATTCGTACAAACCACAAGCCAGCGTGGGCAACGACTGGGCTTGTAGCGTACCTTCCCTCTCTCCTAGGCACTGTAGGTGAGAATGGGTGAGTTGGGTTGGCTCGGGGTTGGGTTGATCGGCTTCTGGATCCATTGTGGCACAAGGGGGGTAGCCTGGCCGATACGTTTTAGTGAAATGCCCTAGAGGCAACATGGAGATGTTATATATATCACATGCTATGTTTATTATATATTGGTTCGTTCCTTGAAATAGACATTATCATTATTGATCAATGAGTACGTGACTTATTCATGAGACTCTTAATGTCAAATGTTGCTATTTCTAAATGATCCCTGATCATATATCATATGAGGAACAAATATGATTCTAACATCAACATATGTATTGATTGATGATCATGTCTCATAGATCATGGTATGGAGATACCAAATCTATAATATGGACATATGTTAGTGAACATATATTAGATAGACCCGCCATGAGATACTGCAGAGATTTCATGTGTCATCAGTTAGTCTCAAGTAGTGTTTATGTAGAGTCCTTAGATTTGAGATCATCATAGTTCCCAACATACGTAGTAGCTTATTTTGGGACTACTAAACACTACTCCGTAACTGGGTAGTCATAAAAGTAGTCTTTGGGTTTGCTATGAAACATGTAGTGGGATGTGAATGATCTAGATAGAATTTGCCCCTCCTTATGGGAGAGATATCTCTGGGCCCCTCAATGTAATGGATTATGGAAATGCATGGCCATTCTAGGGTGATTGAGGTGTCAATCACAAGTTTGTAATCCATCACAGGATCGAGAGAGTGATTGAGCTATTAAGAGGATAACACAAGTCTCGCCTTGAGCTCAATCGATATCGTGAGGCAAAGGGATTTGTACATGAGGACATTACAGGTTCAGCCGATATGATCTTTACGTATATTTTGGGGCTAAATGCCTAGTTAGAGGCCGCTATTAACAGGGTGACCAGAAAGGCATTTCCGGGTCGCGACAAAATATACGTGAACCTACAGGGTCACACGCTTAATGGGTTGGAACACTTATTCGAATATGATTCAAATATGGGCTCGATTCGGATAGAGATCTGAGTAGACTCTTATTGGGTCTCGGTCCATGAGTCCCAAGTGAGGAGGTCTATATATAGGGAGGCGAGGGGCCGAGGAGATTCACGTTTTTCGGTTGACCTCGAGCCAAACCCTAGCCACCACCTCCCGAGCCAAACCCTAGCCGCTCATGAGTGCTAGTACACTCGCAGTTGGCGTTCCAGCCCCGAACGTGTGGATACCAGTGGAGGCGCTGCTCGTTGCGATGTTGATCAGCATCGACGCTGATTAGATCTACTTGTTGTGTGGTTGATCGCGATCTATTCGCAGAGATCGACTACTTCCACTACTACCTCGACGCGCGCGTGGTTGGACCGACTTCTCCAACCCTTCTTCTGCTGCACTACACGTCTAGTGGTAACAATTCATGATCCCTCTCTCGCATGATGTCCTGGTGTGCACGGTAGAAAAGTTTTGTTTTCTGCTATCGTAGCCTACGCGTACTCCTTCAATACGGTGTGCCCTGTCGGCAGGTGAAACCTCAGCGTGGTGTGGATGGTTGGGGAGGAGTTGCAGACCTGTCAAAGCCTCTCACGAGGTGTCATGGTGACACACCGACACATGGGAATGTGTGTGGGGCTGTGTCTTGTTGGTACAGTTGTACACCTCTAGCCAGAGTTAAAATCTATTTGAATAGCCACGCCCACAGTTATGGGCGTTTGGTCAAGACTCACCGTGATTAGTCTCACCTTAATAAATTGACCTAAAATTTGCTGTAGAGATAGGAGGGATGGTTGGGCATGGTCAACGTGGTGTAGCGTTGATCGGTGGAGGATTAATACTATTTAATTAATCAACATTTTTACTGTTTACGAACTACTATTGTTTGCAACTGCTTTTACGCAAATGAATCCTAAGCCTATCTTTGTCTCCCGTGCATTGTGCATAATTGCGGGTGTGACTTGTTGAGTACTGTGGGTAGTACTCAGTCTTGCTCCCTTCCCCCTCTTAGTGATGGAGTACCTGTCCGACGAGGATCGTCAGGAGGACTAAGCTGGATCCGCCGTCAAGCTACCTATGGAATGGAATCCTCCGCGTGGCTAGCTGTTTATAGGTTTTCTCTATCTTTTACCGCTACATTTATGTAAGATAATTTTTATTCTGTTTGTAAGACGCACTCTGTATGGCAACTTGGTATTGTGTACCCTGGCTTTCCTGGACAAGTATTTAATACATAGAAATGTTCAGAATTCAGGTTGCGAATTTCTAGGCGTTACATCATCTTGATATCCATCTGTGACGAGTGACATGAATGTCGTCCTGTCTTGCAAAGTGTGATATCTAGGTGTTCGCAGGAATGTGAAGAATTTGATTCTGACCCCCAAGACCAGTCAGCTAGTGGGGCTAGAAAGCACCCGGCCAACCCCTCGGCAGCTCAAACCAACCCCAAAAGTGCTGGGAAGAGACCAGCGACGGACCAGGCCAAGATAAAGGATATGCCGAGTAAGGCATCTGGCAGTCTGATGATCAAAGACTCTAGCAGCGCCGCCCCCAGGCTTCCCAGCCCTAGGACCACACCGCCGAGTGCCACCACCTCCCAGTCAGCTGCGCCAAACATAGCGCCGACTAGGCCAAGTTCTCCACCGTCGACTGCCGCACCCAGGAGCCTGACAGTCGGCAGCTCTCCGCCGCCGAGCAGGCTGTCAAGCCTGTCGTCGACTACCTCCACCTCCAGCACACAGGAGTGGAGGTTTAAAACTTCCAAGAGATACACAAAATCTTCAGTCTTCAAGAAAACTTGAATGATCTTGCAATATCTTGACCGCAGTTTAATTTCTGCTGGAAGCTAAGTGATGCTAACCCCAAAGGGGCAGCGCCACCGAACCCCGTAGCAGCCCCTGTCTAGACTGAGCCCGAGCCAGTCATACCGTAGGCCGAGCTGGAAGTTGTTCCAGCCCCTGAAGCTGAATTGACACAGCCGGCCGAGCCACAAGCGTCGCCCAGTTGGGACATCGAGGTCGAAACTCCGATCCCTGAGGTTGCCTAGGAGCCCGTGCCGCCAATCGATCCGAGGCCCAGGACTCCATCACCTCCACTATCGTCATCTTCTGACAAAGATGATCTCCCTAGGCTCAAGGCTCCCCCACCAAACTTCCCCCGGACGTTCCATTGGGTTACTCCATAGGGGGAAGCAGAGAGCTTCGAGCACGACGAGCAGGCAGCCCAAAGGGAAAGAGTTAACTTGATGTACGCCGCTATCGCCACGTCAAAGGGGATTCAGGTACGCAATCAATCTTGCTATGTTTGCTGATTGGTGGTTCTTCAAGATTTTGCACTCTTGTTGCCTATTTTGCTTGACTTGAATACTCCCTGAGCAGAAAGTGGTCGATCAGTCGGAGAAGATGGGCCAAGTTCTGTCCGAGCTCACCCCTCAGCTTAGTCAACTCTGCTAGCTCCAGATTGCCAAGGGCGACCTAGAGAAATCCAGCAAGGAGAGGGAGGAGTGGCAGAAGGGATCGGTGGATAACCTCAGGGATGAGAACTGGGCTCAGGCAGGGACTATTAGAAGTAAGCTTCCCTCTTGCCCGAGTGACCTTGGACAAGACTTTCTGTGCTGTTAATCCTTGACTCTGTTTTGCTGTTGCTCTTGAGACAAATCTCAACAATCAGTCCCTGGAAATTGAACGCCTGAAAAAGGAGCTAAAGAAGCTCGAAAAGGCGAAGTCCAAGGTGGACACCGACTATGCGAGTAAGTCACATGTCTGCCTGTGAACTCGGTCTGACTAGATCCTCTGATTTGCTGATGTATTTGTCTCTGTGTGAGCAGCCTTCAAAGCCAACTCACAGATCCAGTTTGGTGCCATCGCAGAGGAGATCAAGGTGATAAAGGAATCATGACAAGTCATTGTTGACTCTGCGAGGACTTTATTGGATATCATGCAACTGAACTTGGCCGGGTCCAGCTCCAGCTTGATTGCTCAAGTGGCACAACATCTCGAGGAAGCTCCAGGGATACTGAAGAAGTACTCGGACGAGCGCGTCGCCATTGGGATTGCCCAGGCTCTAGCAATGACCAAGTCTCTCTACCCTCAGGTAGATATTGGGGCAATTGGTGAAGGCTTTGCTGAAGGCACTACCCCGGAGGAGGGCTTGGAGCTGATCAGCCAAGTGAGGGCAACTGCTGAATCGATTGCTGAAGATCTAACACTGTAAACAAAAACATTTATGTAGTCGGTGTTCATCGGGAACAATATGTAAATATTGTAAATGCTTTTGTTGCTTGCTGTTAAATCTTACCGAGTGCTTGTTTTCTCCAAGCCGTCATTAGTTTTACCCGACTAGACAGTTTACGCGAGAGGTTTGAGATCAACTTAAATAAAAAGCGTTAACCTCTCAGGACTATACTCGAAAAAACTTAGCATAATCGTCATAAAACTTCATGACTTAGATAAAACAAGCTCGGACTTTATTAATGACAACAAGCATATGTTATCATGTAGCCCCCAACTCACTACTCGGTTGGAACAAGCGACATAGTGAGTCAGAGTAACAAACTTTATTTATATATATATAATGAGTACAAAACTCTGGTATAAAAAGGACGTCGCTGTTCTATGTTCCATGAGTTGTTGATTAGGTCGCCGTCTTCTGATTTCAGTCGGTAGGCACCCGGACATGTCACCTCAGCGATAATGAATGGCCCCTCCCACAAGCGAGATAGTTTCTGCCTCTCTTTGGTGGCTTGGATTTTTCTCAAAACGAGATCTCCCACCGAAAAGGCACGGCCACGAACATTTCGACTGTGATAACGATGTAAGCCTTGAAGATACCTTGCCGACTAGATAGTTGTGATGTCCCTTGCTTTCTCCAACTGATCTAGTTCAACCAGTTGGTCTTCAGTTGATTTTGCATCTGAGTGGGTCCGAACTCATGGTGAGCTGAACTCCAACCCGGTTGGTAACACAGCCTTAGCACCATAGACTAGGAAGAAAGGGGATTGCCTTGTCACCCAACTAACCGTGGTTCTTAGAGACCAGAGAACGGATGGAAGCTCTTGCACCCACTACCCTGCATATGGTTGTAGTCAGTCGAACACCCTAGTCTTGATACCTTGTAAGACCATGCCATTGGCACGCTCAACCTGCCCATTGTTTCGTCGGTGCGCCACCAAAGCATAACAGATATTGATGCCGAAGTTGTTACAGAAATATTGAAAGATGCCGCCAGTGAACTGAGTGCCGTTGTCCGTTATGACGCGGTTGAGAACTCCAAATCGATATACGATACTCATGATGAAGTCTTTTGCCCTTGCCGCTGTTATGGTAGCAACAAGTTTTGCCTCAATCCACTTTGTGAATTTATCCACTGCAACAAACAAGTATGTGAACCCTCCTAGAGCATTTTTGAATGGCCCGACCATATCAAGCCCCCAAACTGCAAACGGCCAACAGATCGGAATTGTTTGAAGTTCCTGAGCTAGAAGATGTGTTTGTCACGCAAAGAACTGACATCCCTCACATGTCCAAACTATGTCTTTTGCGTCTGTAACTGCAGTCGGCTAGAAGAAACCTTGTCTGTAAGCCTTTCTGACTAACGTCCTTGATGCAGCATGGTTGCCACAAATGCCCGAGTGGATGGATTGCAGAATCTGCTTGCCCTCCTCAGGTGTGACACAGTGCATGAGGACTCCGGATGCACTTCGACGATAGAGATCTTCTCCGACTACAAGGAAACACTTGCTTCGACGTTTGATCCGCTCGGCTTCACCGCGATCTTCTGGGAGCTCATCTTCTAGGAGGATCCTAATGATTGGAGTCCGCCAATCTTGAGAGATAATTAGTACTTCATTTGTTGCCGGGGTAGGTTCAGCCCCTGACTGCTTGAGTATAGGCTTCTTCTTGATTGACGGTTCCAATTATTGTTCGACAAAAACTCTAGTCGGGACCACTTTCCGTTTGGATCCCATGTTGGCTAGCTCGTCTGCGACTTCATTGTATTGGCGCAGCACATGTGTAATCTCTAGTCTGTCAAACTTATTTTCCAGCTTTCGTACCTCCTGACAGTAAGCCGCCATGTTATCGTTCAGACACGTCCAGTCTTTCATGACCTGGTTTACCACGAGTTAAGAATCCCCGCGCAGTACCAGTCGGCGAATGCCGAGTGATATGGTGATGCGGAGCCCGTGGATGAGTGCCTCGTACTCAGCGACGTTGTGGGACATTGGAAAGTGTATTTGAAGGACGTATTTCAATTTTTCTCTAGTAGGTGATGTCAGGACGACACCAACTCCTGCTCCACCAATCCGCAGAGACCCGTCAAAGTACATCGTCCAGTATTCTAACTTGTCCGTTGGTTTAGCCGTCTAAACCTCCGTCCACTCGGCTATGAAGTCGGCAAGTGCTTGTGACTTGATTGATGTCCTCGATTGAAAACAATATCAAACGCCATCAGCTCGAGCGCCCATTTAGCGATTCTGCCAGTGGTCTCGCGATTGTGTAGGACGTCCCCAAGAGGATATGATGTGACAATTGTAACTTAATGCGACTAGAAATAGTGCACCAACTTCCGGACAGTTATAAGCAAACCATAGAGCAACATTTGGACTTGGGGATATCTTATCTTGGAGTCGCCTAGGACTTCACCGATGAAGTAGACTAGCCTCTATACTTTTTTTATATGCCCAGGCTCTGCCCGCTCTACGACCAACACCGTGCTGACTACCTGAGGGGTTGCCGCCAGATACAGCATAAGTAGTTCTTAGGGCATAGGTGATGCCAACACGGGTGGAGACGTGAGGAATTTCTTGAAGTCTTCGAAGGCTTGTTGGGCTTCTGTCGTCCATTGAAAATCGTTGACTTTCTTCAATAATTTGAAAAAGGGCATGCCCCATTCTCCGAGTCGGGAAACGAATCAGTTGAGTGCCGCCATGCAGCCAGTCAGCTTCTATACATCCTTCTGGCTAGTCAGGGGTGCCATGTTCATGATAGCATTGATTTTCTCTAGATTAGCCTCCATGCCTCTATGGAATATGATGAAGTCGAGTAACTTTCCTGAAGGTACTCCGAAGATGCACTTTTCTAGGTTCAACTTCATCCTGAATCACCGAAGGCTTTGAAAAGTTTCTTCTAAGTCGGCGATGAGGTCTTCCTTGATTTTGGTCTTGATTACCACGTCATCAACATACGCCTCCACATTGCACCTGAGTTGAGTGTGGAGACACCACTGGATAGCATGTTGATACGTTGCAACAGTGTTTTTCAACCCAAACGGCATAGTGACGTAGCAGTATGCACCGAATGGCGTGATAAAAGAAGTTTTTAAGCAGTCCTCCTCCTTTAGGCTGATTTGATGAAATCCCAAATAACAGTAAAGAAAACTGAGCAACTCGCACCCCATAGTGGAGTCGACTACTTGATCTATCCTAGGTAGACCAAATGGGTCATTGGGGCACGCCTTGTTTAAGTCGGTGTAGTCGATGCACATGCGGCATTTACCGTTCTTCCTCTGGACCAGAACTAGGTTTGCCAGCCAATCCGGGTGAGAGACCTCTTTGATGAACCTAGTTGCAAGGAGTTTGGTTATCTCCTCCCAAATAGCATCTTTGCGGTCTTGTGTGAAGCGCCGCAGTCGTTGTTTGACTGGTCTGGCATCCAGTTTGATGTTGAGGGAATGCTCGATCACCTCCCTTGGTACACCAGGCATGTCGGAAGGTTTCCAAGCAAATATATCCCTGTTCGCCTGGAGGAAGGTGATGAGCGCGTCTTCCTATTTGTGGTCGAGACCGGTCCTGACAAGTGTGGTCTTGGTGGGGTCAGAAGGGTCCAGGGGGATCTTCTTTGTCTCTAAATCCGCCGAAATTCCTGACTTGGCTGCTTTCCTCACCAGAACTTGATCGTCCTCATCCGACTACTGCCTCTTGGGACTGGGCCAACTCGCAGCTCTTCTTGTCATAGGTGAAGGCTTGCTTAACATCGCTGCGCATGGAAAGTACTCCTATTGGTCCTGGCATCTTGAGCACCATGTGTGTATAATGGGGCACCGCCATGAACTTGGCTAGTGCAGGCCATCTGAGTATGGCTGATACGCGGTCTCGAAGTCGGCAACCTCGAAGCAGATGTTCTCGGTGCAGAAATTCTCCTGGGTGCCAAAAGTAACTGGCAAAGTGATCTGTCCGAGTGGAGTGGAAGAGAGGCCGGGGATTACCCCGTGGAAGGGAGCAGTACTCGGCCGTAGTTTGGATCGAGGCATCCTCATCTCGTCAAGCGTGTCGATGTTTTACACCGGCAATAAATATATGGGGCTACTCGGCGGATGGAAACTCGGTGGATTGCAAAGGAACACAAGGAAATTTTATACTGGTTCAGGCCCTCGATGTGAGGTAATACCCTACGTCCAGTTTGTATGTATTCCTTTGAGGATATACGGTGGTAGTTCTGATGAACTGTATGGCCGTGTGCTTCTATGAGCTCTTCTGCCCTCATGGGGCGCCCTGCCTCCCCTTATATACTGGGGGACAAGGTTACAAGGTAGGAGTCCCCATCGGATTACGACTAGGAGATCTCCCCTTAGAGATATAACGTACCCGACTAGGACTGTATATTCCTTTCTATATAAAGCGAAGTCTGCCGAATCTAGCTATATCTCTAACTACAAGGCTAGGCCCATCCTCTATCCGAGTGGCCCATATGCTTGTCATGAGGTACCCGGGGCCCATGGCACCCACAGTAGCCCCCGAGACCTTCATAGTTGAGTCACAGCTGATGCCGAGTGCTCATCCTCCACGGTGAAGTCTTCCCGAGTGCATTGCTCCCGAGTACTCTTTGTCTGAGTGCTGCTTCTCCCGAGTCCTGCTTCATGGCAGCTGGCAGCGAGGCTATGAAGGTCTCGATGTAGATGTTGGAATAGTGTGCGCCGAATAGGCGCACCTATTAGGTGTAGCCCCCGACTTTGTGCTTAATTGTGAAAACAATTAAACATGAAGTCAAAGATCTTTAACCTTGTAGTATTTCCCGAGTAGATTACTACTGGTACATGAGACTCTTCGGTATCATGTCAACCGGAATATGATTTATAGTCTTGCCGAGTAGGGAACTACTCGTATATAGGACTCTTCGACTTCATGTCAGTCGGAATGTGCGTTTATAGTCTTGCCGAGTAGGATGCTACTCGTATATGGGACTCTTCAGCGTCATGTCAGCTGGAAAGGGGGTGTTTATAGTCTTTCCCGAGTAGTATACTACTCGAAAATTAGACTCGTCGGCATCATGTCAGCCGGAAAAGGTGTTTATGGTCTTTCCCGAGTGGCGTCCCATTCGGAAGTTAGACTCTTCCGCATCATGTCAGCGGGAATGAGAATTTTATAGTCTCTCCCGAGTAGTGCACTACTCGAAAGTTAGACTCTTCAGCGTCATGTCGGCTGGAGTAATGTTGCTCATGACAACTGGTGAACGCGCATATAGGCCGAGTACCACTGTATGAAAAATAAATCCATTACGTGGTTAGGTGTACTCGAGAGAGATACCTGTATCTCCAATTTCAATGAAGACCAGCTTGTGATCCTTGTAAGGATGTATCCTCGAGACCTGGCGGATAAGACAGATACCCAAACATATATGTTTAGCAATAAGGCTCTCATGAAGCATATCTGTTTACCTCATCGGCTCCTGTTGGTAGCACCAGCGCTATAATTTCAACTCAGCCTGCGGGCGGCCCACATGGAGCATGCTACCGTAGGAACTCATATCTTGGTGGCTGCTACCAAATAAGCCGGCCTGAGCTGACCTATCCAGCATAGCTCTAGGGAAGTATCATCCATCGCATGTCAGGATGAGTTTTTTGGTGTTGGTAACCGCAATCAGCCAGAGAAATCCTTATTCGCAAGCGAGAAATCTACTGTGGATGCCATGGGCCCCGGGTACCTCATGACAAGCATATGGGCCACTCGGATAGAGGATGGGCCTAGCCTTGTAGTTAGAGATATAGCTAGATTCGGCAGACTTCGCCTTGTATAGAAAGGAATATACAGTCCTAGTCGGGTACGTTATATCTCTAAGGGGAGATCTCCTAGTCGTAATCCGATGGGTACTCCTACCTTGTAACCTTGTCCCCCAGTATATAAGGGGAGGCAGGGCGCCCCATGAGGGCAGAAGAGCTCATAGAAGCACACGGCCATACAGTTCATCAGAACTACCACCGTATATCCTCAAAGGAATACATACAAACTGGACGTAGGGTATTACCTCACATCGAGGGCCTGAACCAGTATAAAATTTCCTTGTGTTCCTTTGCAATCCACCGAGTTTCCATCCGCCGAGTAGCCCCATATATTTATTGCCGGTGTAAAACATCGACAGTTGGCGCGCCAGGTAGGGGCTCCGGCGCGATCTACATCTACAAGCTCGATGGATCCAGCAACCGAAGTCGACGGCGGCGAACTCTCCCCCGGAGATACAATCACATTCAGAAGCCTCGACGTCATCGCCGACCAGATCGGCAATCTCACCCCGGCCGACACGGACCCGATCCAACCGGCCGAGGAACCAGCTGACTCCGCGCCAGTCGGCCCACACGACGCTGCGGCAATCTTCGACGACATGCTGCGGCGATCTCCAATACGCCCGAGTCCAGGGACAACTCTTCCTTTCAGTGTTCGACTCGGACTCGGTTCTGAGCCGGCCGAGATCGGGCCGAGAAGGGAAGAGATCGTCAACTTCCCGTTCGGACTCAGCGACGCCGCGGATATCTACAATCTACATCCGACGCGGCAAACCCGATCCCCTGGAGTTCGACTCGGATACGGCTCCGAGCCGCTCAAGATCGGATCTAGGGCGGTCGGAGTTGTAATCACCCCCATCAACTATTCCGACTACGACTCTCAGTCGGACTACGACTCCCAGTCGGATTCCGACTCCAAGTCGGATACCAGCTCGGCAAGCTTCACTCCGCCGCGAGAAATCTTCATGGCATCCAGAGGCTCTACTCCTACTCAGGAATCACGCCGACTACGCGAACAGCAAGAGGAGGAGGCCCGCCGACTGCGAGAACAACAAGAGGAAGAAGCAAGACGCCTGCGCGCCCGCAACGATGATCTGCGCAGAGCCGGGCGGACCGCTCAGCAACAAACCCTCCAAACAAAAGTCGGCGACCACGACGTCTTCGTCACGCCACAACAGAACATCGTGGCCGCCGCAACCCTACTGGACACGGTCCAGCATGGGCCTGATCACCAGGCCACCCCGACGATCGCAAGGATAAAAGCCATGCTTACCGCTGCCGCATGTCAGCAGCACCAACAGTCGGGCAACACACTCGTACTAACCAGTCGGTCAACTTCCCCAGCAGCCGTCTCATCCACCTCAAAGCGACATCGAGCGGCCGGCTCTAGTCGGCAGCACGCGGAGTCAAGCCAGACGTCACTCGGCAACCACAACAACCGGCAACGTCGAAGCGACCGTCGGGACAACCAGGACCTCCGAGACCGACTGCGGCGCGACCTTCAGCAAGACATTAATGCTCGGCACCACAAACGAGAAGAAGACGACCAACACCAGCTGGAAGACGAGAACGAGCATTTCGGCCTCCACTACGGGCGGTTTCACCACCGTAGTCGGGGTCGGAGTCCTCATGAAGACGAAGGCATACCGGCCTTCACCCAGGAGCTACAACAGGTCGACTGGCCGTCGAGTTTCAAGCCTACAGGCATCAACAAATGCGATGGCAAGACCAATCCCGAGTCCTGGCTCACGGTCTACACTCTGGCGATTCGAGCAGCTGGAGGAAATCACAAAGTCATGGCTAACTACCTCCCAGTCGCTCTAGCCGACTCAACGAGGACATGGCTAACAGGACTTCCCAAACAATCAATCGGCTCCTGGGGAGAACTCCGGGAACGATTCATCACCAACTTCCAGGGAACATACGAGAGGCCATCTTCTGAGTACGACCTATATCAGTTGTGCCAAAGGAAGAACGAGTCTCTTCGTGACTTCATCAAGAGGTTTTCTGAGAGGAGGAACTCAATCCCGAACGTCAAGGATGAGGTCGTCATCGCCGCCTTTCGAAAAGGAGTCAAAGACACCTCGTTCATCGACAAATTCACTCGGAAGCCTCCCAACTCCGTCAAGGCCCTATTCGACATGGCAAACAAGTACGCCGACTCGGCCCACGCTGTTGCCGAGGCCCTCGATGACAACAAGTCACCCTGACAGAAGAAGCGGGACGACACCGACGACGCGGTCCCGACTAACGCTGGGAATCGCAAACGCAAGTCAGACGGCTCTATTGTGGCAGTCGGTCACAACCGCCTTCGACCTTCAACAACTGAGGATTATCAGAACAACAAGTGACATGCTCGGGGGCTCACAAGCTCAAACACGAGGATGGCATCCCCACTCCCAAATACCGAACAGCTAAGTCGCTTTCTGATAAACATCTCCTCACTCGGCCTTGCTAGTGCCACAGCCGCTTACACCTAATAGGTGTACAAGCTGCGCATTTACTTTTTTCTGTTTTTGCTCTTAAATGATTACAAAAGTACTCGAGTAGCATAAATCTCGATCCGTGAAACTCTGCTCCATGTAAGACAAACTCAAGTCACCCAAAACGCGTGCCTGGGAAAGAGCCATGAGCCAACTCCCGACGCTAGGGGGCTATGACTAGTCGGGCAGAGTGCTTAAACGTAAGGGGTCAACTACTCGAGGAAATTAATATCAAAAAGAGGAAGAACACGTATTTACATACATTGTAAAATACATTTTATTCGGGTGATTATTTTCATCATCAGATGCTACTCATCCGATATTTTTATATTGCAGGCCCAGCTCCGGATATGCGTGACAGGAACTCAGGGCTTCGAGCCTGTCTCCTACGCTCGGGGGCTGGACAAGTCTGCCGAAATACACTCGGGATGCTCCATGAGGGCTACTTACCGAGTACTTGCGCCAGTCGGGACGTCATCTTCCCCGACTACGCTCCATGGGAGCTAACAATCGGCCCCCGGTGCCAGTCGGGGCTGTGTACCACTCGGCTAAGTAGGGTACGCCCCATGAGGGTCGCCAGCCGAATCCTACGCTAATGCTAGGTTTGGGTACCTTATTTGGCTGCAACTCTGTCAGGTTGGGTACGCCCCATGAGGGTCGCCAGCCGAATCCTATGCTAATGCAAGATTCGGGTGCCTAGCTTGGCTATAACTCTGTTGGATAGGGTACGCCCCATGAGGGTCACCAGCCAAGCCCTCTGCTAATGCAAGGTTCGGGTACCTTGTTCGGCTTTTCCCAAGTCAGAGAAGACTTACATCGTCAAAGCGCATCCGGAGTTCTCATGCACTGCGTCACACCTGAGGAGGGCAAGCAGATCCTGCAACATACCTACTCGGGTACATGTGGCAACCAGTTTGCATCCAGAACGTAAGTCGGAAAGGCTTGCGAATAAGGATTTCTCTGGCTGATTGCGGTTACCAACACCAAAAAACTCATCCTGACATGCGATGGATGATACTTCCCTAGAGCTATGCTGGATAGGTCGGCTCAGGCCGGCTTATTTGGTAGCAGCCACCAAGATATGAGTTCCTACGGTAGCATGCTCCATGTGGGCCGCCCGCAGGCTGAGTTGAAATTATAGCGCTGGTGCTACGAACAGGAGCCGATGAGGTAAACAGATATGCTTCATGAGAGCCTTATTGCTAAACATATATGTTTGGGTATCTGTCTTATCCGCCAGGTCTCGAGGATACATCCTTACAAGGATCACAAGCTGGTCTTCATTGAAATTGGAGATACAGGTATCTCTCTCGAGTACACCTAACCACGTAATGGATTTATTTTTCATACAGTGGTACTCGGCCTATATGCGCGTTCACCAGTTGCCATGAGCAACATTACTCCAGCCGACATGACGCTGAAGAGTCTAACTTTCGAGTAGTGCACTACTCGGGAGAGACTATAAAATTCTCATTCCCGCTGACATGATGCGGAAGAGTCTAACTTCCGAATGGGACGCCACTCGGGAAAGACCATAAACACCTTTTCCGGCTGACATGATGCCGACGAGTCTAATTTTTGAGTAGTATACTACTCGGGAAAGACTATAAACACCCCCTTTCCAGCTGACATGACGCTGAAGAGTCCCATATACGAGTAGCATCCTACTCGGCAAGACTATAAACGCACATTCCGACTGACATGAAGTCGAAGAGTCCTATATACGAGTAGTTCCCTACTCGGCAAGACTATAAATCATATTCCGGTTGACATGATACCGAAGAGTCTCATGTACCAGTAGTAATCTACTCGGGAAAGACTACAAGGTTAAAGATCTTTGACTTCATGTTTAATTGTTTTCACAATTAAGCACAAAGTCGGGGGCTACACCTAATAGGTGCGCCTATTCGGCGCACACTATTCCAACATCTACATCGAGACCTTCATAGCCTCGCTGCCAGCTGACATGAAGCAGGACTCGGGAGAAGCAGCACTCAGACAAAGAGTACTCGGGAGCAATGCACTCGGGAAGACTTCACCGTGGAGGATGAGCACTCGGCATCAGCTGTGACTCAACTATGAAGGTCTCGGGGGCTACTGTGGGTGCCATGGGCCCCGGGTACCTCATGACAAGCATATGGGCCACTCGGATAGAGGATGGGCCTAGCCTTGTAGTTAGAGATATAGCTAGATTCGGCAGACTTCGCCTTGTATAGAAAGGAATATACAGTCCTAGTCGGGTACGTTATATCTCTAAGGGGAGATCTCCTAGTCGTAATCCGATGGGGACTCCTACCTTGTAACCTTGTCCCCCAGTATATAAGGGGAGGCAGGGCGCCCCATGAGGGCAGAAGAGCTCATAGAAGCACACGGCCATACAGTTCATCAGAACTACCACCGTATATCCTCAAAGGAATACATATAAACTGGACGTAGGGTATTACCTCACATCGAGGGCCTGAACCAGTATAAAATCTCCCTGAGTTCCTTTGCAATCCACCGAGTTTCCATCCGCCGACTAGCCCCATATATTTATTGCCGGTGTAAAACATCGACAAAGCGTTTTGGCGAATAATATGTTGAGAGCGCTTCCTCCATTGATGAGAACCTTCTTCAATTTGATACTCCTGATGACCGGGTCTAGGACGAGTGGGTAACGCCCTGGATCCGTGACTCAGTCGGGGTGGTCCGCGTGGTCAAATGTGATTGCCGTATCTAACCAGCGCAGGTATTAGAGGCTGTCTGTTGAGACCGAGTTGACTTCTCACGCTGTTAGCTTTTGTTTTCTCTTGGACTCGTATACAGACAGCCCTCTGAAGATGTGGTTGAGCTTAGCTTGGGGATCTTGGTAGTCGCCGGCTGCGCCCGAATCTAGCTTGTCCTTGTCTTTGGCATCACTAGATGCTAATGTTTGCTCCGAAGCGAACTTCTTGAGCATCATGCAGTTCTTAGCTGCGTGCTTCCCCTTTGGGTGGAAAGGGCATGGCCCTTTCATGACTTTCTGTTACTCGTCCGTCCTTGAGGGTTGTGGCCGACTGCGCTCCATAGCTGCCACGACATTGTCCGACTTGCGCTTATGATTGCCGAACTTAGTCGGTACTGTATCATTGGTGTCTTTCTTTTCCTTTTGTCGGGGCTCCTTCTTGTCGTCTAGGGCCTCGGCAATAGCGTCAGCCGAGTCAGCATATTTGTTGGCCATGTCGAATGGAGCCTTGATAGAACTCGGAGGCTTCTGAGTGAACTTGGCGATGAACGGGTGTCCTTAACTCCCTTGCAGAAGGCAGCGATAATGACCTCATCCTTGATCTTTGGTATCAAGTTCCTCTTCTCGGAAAACCTCTTGATGAAGTCACAGAGGGACTCGTTCTTCCTTTGGTGACATTGATATAAGTCGTACTCGGAAGATGGCCTCTCATATGTTCCTTGGAAGTTTGCGACAAAACGCTCATGGATTTCCCCCAGGAGCCAATTGATCGCTCGGGAAGTCCTGTCAGCCATGTCCTCGCTGAGTCAGCCAAGGCTACTGGGAGGTAGTTAGCCATGGCCTTGTGATTGCCTCCGGCTGCGCGAATCGACAAAGTATAGACCGTGAGCTAGGACTTAGGGTTGGTCTTCCCATCATACTTCTCAATTCCAATCGGCCTGAAGCCTGATGGCCAATCGACCTGCTGTAGCTCATGGGTGAATCCCGGTACTCCTTCATCTAAGTGAGAGCTCCGACTCTGACTACGATGATGAAATTGCTCGTGGTGGAGGCCAAAACTCTCATGCTCATCTTCCAGTCGACGGCGCTCATCTTCTTCACATTCTTGGCGTCAAGCATTGATGTTGTGGCGGAGATCCCGCCATAGTCATCCTCGGGCATCCTAGTTGTCATGGCGGTCGTCATGGTGCCGCCTTCAATCATTGTTCTGATTGTCGAGTGACGTATGACGAGACTCCGAGCAATGCCAACTAGAGCTAGTTGCACGACGCCGTGCTAAGGCAAATGAGATCGCCGCGTCTAAAGCTGTCTTGTTCGACGGTATTAGGGTGTCTCCGGGGACTGACTGTTGTCGCTGCTGACAGGCCGCAGCGGTGATCATTGCTTTGATCCTTGCGATGGCCGGGGTGGCCTGGTGGTCGGGCCCAAACTGCAAGGTGTCAAGTAATGTGGCAGCAGCCATGACCTTCTGTTGTGGGATCATGAAGATGTCATGGTCGCTGACTCGGGTTTAGAGGATCTCCTATTGTGCAGTCCGCCTAGCCTTGCGCAGGTTATCGTTACGAGCATCGCGCTCGGCATGCAAGCGTCGTGCATCTTCCTTCTGTTGTTCACACAGTCGACGAGCCTCCTCCTCTTGCTGATCGTGTAGTCGGCGTGATCTTGAGTGGGGGTTAAGCCCTTGGACGCCATGAAAACTTCGCGTGGTGGCGAAAAGCTTGCCGAGCTACTGTCCGACTGTGAGTCGGAGTCGGAGTAGTTTAGGGGGGTAATTACAACTCCAACCTCCCTAGATCCGATCTCGAGCGGCTCTAGACCGTATCCGAGTCGAACCTTGGGGGATTGGATCTGCCGCATCGGAGTGAAATTGAAATTGTCCACAGCGTTGATGAGTCCGAACGGGAGATTGACGATCTCCTCCTCTCTTAGCCCGATCTCAGCTGGCTCAAGGCAGAGTCTAAGTCGAACACCAAAAGAAAGACTTGTCCCGAGACTTGCGTTTCTTGGGAATTGCCGCAGCATGTCGTTGAAGATTGCTGCAGCGTTGAGTAGACCGACTGGCGCGAAGCCGGCTTGGTTCTCAGTCGATCGGATCGAGTCTGAGTTGGATAGGGTGAGGTCACCGAATTTGTTGGCGACGAAGTCGAGGCTCCCGAAGTTGACTATCTGCTCGGGGTAGAACTTGACGCCGTCGCTCCGATGGTTGGATCCATCAGGCTTGTTGTAGATGATCTCGACGAAGCCCCTACCTAGCGTGCCAATTGTCGATGTTTTGTATCAACAATATGGGGCTACTCATGAAACCTAAACTTGATGGATTGCAAAGGAACACGAAACAATTTATCCTAGTTTAGGCCCTCGATGTGAGGTAATACCCTACTTCCAGCTATGGTGTATTGCCTTTGAAGTTTCTTTGATGAGATTTTGTTCTCTACCCTAGAGGGCTCCTTGCCTCTCCTTATATACTGAGGAGGCAAGGTTACAAGGTAGGAATCCCAGTCGGACCTAACCAAGGGATTTTCTTCTAAGAATACAACGTACCCGACTAGGACTTTATCCCTTTCCTTATCATACAAGGTAATATGTACCGAGTCTTGCTGCATTCCTAATTACAGGATTGGGCCTATCCTCTGTCCGAGTGGCCAGAAAGCTTCCCATGGCCTCCACAGAGGAGCCTTTGAAATTTTTCTCAATGGTAGTCATATTTGCCTTGGTAGTGTCAGCATCAGAAATGCCGCATCTAATGCCAGGGGATATAAAGTTCTTAATGACCATCAAGCTCATGCGATTTGCCTTCTCCCATTTCTCCACCTTCTCCTCATAAGCCTTCTTAATTGCGTTAGCAACATTAGCAAGAGGTGGAATGGAGGCTTCCTCGCGTAAGGCAACATCATAATCAAGCAGCCCAAGGGTAATGTTTACCCTCTCCTTCCATTCCTAGAAGTTAGTGCCGTTTAGTTGCTCAATGTTGTCTATTTGAGCAACTACATCCTTAACAGCTGAAATTAATGACAAAACATTAGTAAATAGCAACAAGGTGTGTATAATTAACCTTACGTTGGTCTGGTTAATTATGCACATAAATTAAATATTGTACTCCATAATACCGTTGGGCCAAAATGAAGTAAAGCTTAATATGTCGTCAAAATAATAATATCCTAAATGATAGCTCCGTTGGGTCGAAATAACAGAGGAAATAAATAAAATATTCCAACTGAATTTCTCGTTGGTTCCATTTAGTTGGAAATTAATTCTTATGCAGAAATATAATTTTACCTTAATTTTATAGCATCAAGAAATGGCTTAAAAGGGGTTAAAACTCAACATATAAATCAAAATTAAATTTCAGGCGAAATAATAAAGGAAAATTTTTAACCGGCCTGTAAGCCCAGAGGCGAGCCATCGGCCCATCACTATGCCCGGGCACGCGCGTTCTAATGCGCGTGGCTAGGTGATGTTGGGCGCACGTGCACGGCCCATTAGGCGCGCATGGTCCATCTTCTCCCGCAGGCCCAGAGGCGGCCAAGATTAAAGGGGATCATGTCGGCGCGGCGCGGATGCGATGACAACCATCGAGATCTGATCCGACAGCCAAAAAATCGATGCATCCGCGACAAAAACGTCGCGCAAATCGAAACCTAACCCTAATTTCTGCATTTCTCCTCCCCGATCTCATTGCGCGAGAGAAATGGTGACGACAACGCCAAGCAGAGCGGCGACATCCTGATGTCGTGCGTCGTGTTGCCTCCCCCAACCGTCGCCTTGGTTCTCCTCCACGACGCGGCGCACAGCCGCGCCGAGCGAGCCTTGACCCTACGCGGCCAACTGAAGCAGGAACGGGGCCGGTCCAAGATGACGGCGGCGAGGCAAGTATGCGGTGGAGCTCGGACTGCACACCGGTCATGAAGATGGCGAGGATGCACGGATGTCACACCCTAAAAAAATAATTTAATAAATAATACCTGCGAAAATATAATTTTCAGAAATTAATTAAAAGCCTAAAGAAGTGGTTAATAAAAATCCCAAATAAATTTCAATGTAAAAATAGGCCAGAGAAAATTTTATTAAATACTTCTTTAATTCTTGTAGTCCCTGGATTTTTTGGGAATTATTTAAGCTATGGAAGCATTTTTAATAAATCAAAAACCAAATCAGTGAATAAATAAATTGGAAAAAGGTTTTAATCTTTCTCCCGAGGCCATGGGCCAATTTTGGCCCACATCTATCCTTCTCTCTCTCCCTTGCCCGCAGCCCAGGTCGGCCCGCTTGCTTTTTCTCCCCACCCCCTTCGACAGGTGGACCCCACCAGTCAAGTCCTTCGTCCTCCTCGGGCCAAATCTGAGCCCGAGCCGGCACCGCCGTCCCGCGCGAAATCCGGCCGCCCTTCGCGTGATCTCCTCCAATTGGTTGAGGGGAAATCCTCCCCTCTATCCCCGCTACCAATCCCCTCAAAACCCAGAGCAAAACAGGTAAGATTGCAGCTCAAACTCGAGTTTCTTTCATAGACCCGCCGCCGCACGAGTCCACCGCCGCCATAGCCACCTTATCTGCCTCGGACTCCTCCAATTGGTGACCCTATAAGTACCACCGTCCTTCCCTCAGTCCACCGCCGCCCTTGCCCTAGCGCTAGACACCCCGAAGAGCCCTAGCCGCGGTTAGACCCCTCCGCCGCCACCACTGCCGAGTCCAACCGTGCCGCGCCGTCGATCGGTTCATCGCCGCCCTTCGTCATCGGTTCGGCGTGTTCACCAGGAAGAGCCGCACCTCGTCCGTGTCACGCCCAGAAATTTAGCCAATTTCCAGACTATTTTGTGTATTAAAATCCCTGTCCAGGAATCAAGCCAGGGTACACAAAACGACAAATCAATAAACAGTTCCAAACATAAATAAAGCGTAAATACTTACAGAAGAGGCACTTAGTCCTCACACGGAAGAAAACAGCAGCGGAAAAGCGAAACTAGCGTGACTTCAGCTCCACGCCACAGGCAAGCTCAACTGGGATATAAGCCAAGGTCCACACTTCTGAAAAGGGGGGAAGAGCAAGGCTGAGTACCACCCACCGTACTCAACAAGCCACACCAATGATGCATTTGTGCACGGGATTTCAAAGGGAGGCTGGTGGCTCATTTGCGTAAAAGCAGTTGTAAACAGTAGTAGTTCGTAAACAGTAAAATGTTGATAAATTTAACAAGATTAATTTTCCACCGATTAACGTTACACCACGTTAACCAGGCCCAACCATTCCCAACTGATTGACGCTAAACCACGTCAACCAGTCTCCACTGATGAACGCTATACCACGTTCACCAGACACCTCCGGGTACCGTTACACCACGTTACCCGGACTCCACTGATTAACGCTACACCACGTTAACCAGTCACCACCGGACAACGTATCACGCTGACCAGCTTTTCCCGACCAACGCTAAACCACGTTGACCAGGCCGCGCTGATGGAAGTTACACCACGACCACCAGGCGAAACTGATGAGAGTTAAACCACACTCACCAGTCTCCACCGACTAGCGTTACACCACGCTAACCGGTCACCCCCGGTCAGCTCAACCACGCCGACCGGACACACACCTTCCACAACACCAGTTTGATAAAACCAGATTAATTATCTAGGGTGAGACTAATCACGGTGAGTCTTGGCCAATGTGCCCATTACCGCGGGCGCGGCTATTCGAATAGTTTTACTTTGATCAGAGGTGTACAACTGTACCCACAAGACACAGCCCCCACACACGTTCCCGTGTGCCAGTACATCACCACGATGTCCCGTGCGAGGCTGTGACAAGACCGTTCACGCAACCCCTCCCTAACCATCCACACCACGCTGAGGTTGCACCTGCCGACAGGGCACGCCATATTGGCCAGGCTACCCCCCTTGCGCCACGGTGAATCCGGCAGCCGATCAACCCTACCCCGGGCCGACCCAACTCCATCACGCCCACCCTCTTCTTCGGTGCCTAGGAGAGGGAGAAGAAACGCTTCAAGCCCAGCCATTGCCCACGCTGGCTTGTGGCAAGTACGGGAAGTTGCCCAAGTGGTTCCCGCGAACCGGTCCTTAATTGCCATGGGTGTGACAAGCAAAACCATACACCCACAGCCCACCATTTAGGGTCAAAATTTTAGTAATTTAACAACAGCCTATCCAAGGTTCCATTTTTCTGACATTGAGTCGAATCATATAAAAAGATAATATTTAATTCCCAGGTGAGCTATGTTGCTAAGCATGGCTAAGCAGGTCCTATCTCTAGCCAGGTCCTTCAATGGGACCTAAGCTAGTCAAATTATCACCCAAGGTTATCAAAGAATGTATAACAAATGAACCGGGTCTCAGGTATGTGGATAGGTTATTCCATATTCCATGTAATTGGCAAAACATGCAATTTATTTATAAATCGTAAAATATTTCACAAAGTAGGTTCAACATGCTCAAGGATGAATGTGTGACTTGCCTTGCAACCAAACATCTTCGATCGCTCGTCCGAACTCTTCCGTAGACTCCGCGGTCCTCCGAAACAGCGATTACGGTATACTGCACGCAAAACGATAAAAAGCCTAAGAAACTCCAAATAAACAGTACATAAAAATTATACAAACAAGTAGATTATAATTTTAGATGAAATTAGGAAGAAGAACGGGTCAATTCAGAGTTCGGACGGGAAAGATATGGCTTTTGGAAGATTGAATTCGGAATACATCCGAAATGGATTGAAAAAGAATATTCTCAAGAATATTCTCTCGGGATTACACTAAAATAATTATTTTTGGCACTGGAGAAAGAGAGTGAGGCCTACTGTCATGGACACAGATCCTGTGGACTAGGTTCATAGAGGGGAAAAGGTGAGGCGGTGGACTGGACTGATGTGTTTGCCTCACGGACAAGGAAACGATGTCATGACTGAGGTGGATGCCGATGTGGCACGAAAGGTGAGATGGTGATGAGGTAGATCGATGGCGAGGAGATCAGGGCTGAGGTGGCAGACGAGATGGTCTGGCTAGGATTGACGTGACGATTGGATTTAGACGTGTGGAGGTGATTGGATTTAGGGAGGTCCAATGACCCAAATTGGACTCGAAAGGATCGGACGGATGAGATCCGATCAACGGTTTATGAAGATTGGATGATTTGGAGACATATACGCCGGGATCACAAGGGAGGGGGAGACGCTAGGGTCTATGCAACAGTGACACGCCGAGGGGCCAAAACGAGCTCGGCCGTCTAAGGCGCAGCACAGGAGACACGCCGGCGCAGCGGCCGGGGAGAGCGACAACGACGGTAGCGATTGACGATGGCACGGTAGCGATGTGTCGGCGAGCCGAGACCGAGGAGAGACGAGAAATGCGATGACGACGACGACGGCTCAAGACGGCGACGCAGTGCAGCGGAGGAGGATGGCGACGATGGACGGCCGCCGAATTAGGGGAGGGGAACAGGTGCGGGTGTAGATGGCAACGGTAATGCCGACGACGGCGATGGGGAAAGGACAGAGGTGCCAGTGCTGAGGACGGCGAGACCCGGCGACGGCTGGTGGATTAGGGAAGGAAGACAGGGACCGACACCGAAGGAGTGCTCACCGGCGGCGGGCTGTTGGGCGGTGCGGCAGGCGCTCGGGGCGAGGGCGACACGTGCAGGAGATGGGGCGGTAGCGCTGGATGCGGACGGCAGCGACGACGGATGGGAAGAGAGGCGACGACGCTGGTCCAGCGGTGGCAGGCGGCGAAGCCGGCGGAGAAAAGACGAGGAGGAGGAGGAGGAGGAGCAGGGGAGGAACTTCGGCCGTGGCTCACCAGCGGCGGCATGGGCACAGAGGACGATGTCATCCGGCGACGGCCTGGGGAACAGGACGACGGCGGCGATGGTCTGAGGCGGGGGCGGTGGTAGCGCGACAGGAAGGATGCAGCGATGACGGTGACAAGACAGCGACGGGGAAGAGGAGTTGGGCACCGGGACAAACGACAACGGCGACAACCAACAAAAGGGAGGGCAGGTAGGGAGGCGTGGTGCTCACCAACGGCGGGCGAAAACGACGACGCCGACGGCAGCGACGATGACCTTCGATGGCTACGGGCCGTGGTGGCCGGGGTGAGGAGCAGCGGAGGCGGCGGCTGGAGGCGCAGAAGACGACGACGAGGTTGACGACGCAGAGACCGTCAGTTGGAGAGCAGGCGACGGCAACGGTGGCTCGGGGCAGAGCCGGGCGGCGGCAGCACGGCCCAAAGGGCTGTAGACGCCGGCGGTGACGACTGGAGGCGCGGCCGGCCGAGGCAGGCGACGGGAGCAGCAGAGGGGCGGCGGCGACGGCAGGGAGGAGGCGCAGGCGACGGCGCACCGGCGGTGACGGCCGGGGCGACGCGGGCTGGCGCAGGCCGGGGCCGGGGCGGCACAGGCCGGGCGAGCGAGGCCGAGGGCCGGGGCGGCACAGGCGACGGCGGCGGCTCGGTTTGCTACAGGCCTGAGCAGAGAGAGAAACGGAAGAGATGAACAAGAGGGAGGAAACAGACTTTGAGAAAAATAAAAGGAGAGACGGAAGATTGGAAGAAAAATAAAGAAAAGAGAAAAGGTGGGGATTTTGGGGATTTTTCTGGAATTCTAAATTTAGAATTTAAATTCAGAATTTCAAGAAGTATTAGGAATATCGGAAATTGGGGGGGAGATTGTTTGGAATTTTGGAGGGTCGCGAATGTTGGCGTATATATATATATGGAAAATCAAAAGCGTCGAAACACCTTTGGGACTGAAATATTTTTTTCGGAATCAAGGAAATTCGCCGGAATTTTTGGAACTCTCAAAGCATAAGAATATTTCGGGAATTTTGAGAATATTGGAATGGGGAATATTTTGGGAGTCGAGGACGGAGGAGGAAATAGTTTAGGAAACATGCGATCGATTGAAATATCGGTGTATTTTGAGAATTGGAACATTGAGGAGGTTTTAGGGTTCCGGGAGCGACACGAAACCCTAGAAGACAAAGGATGTCAGAGTTCACGATGAACGGGGAGAGTTCAAAGGACTGAACCGAAATGACCCGGATAGGAGAAAAGATAGGGATTTTATTATAGATTTATCTAATTATAGAAATAATCTTTGTCCTATTAAAATTAATTCTGGAGCTCCGAAAATTCCAAGGAAATTTCAGAGAGTTTATTAAATCGTGGGGAATTTACCAGAAATAAATACCACCACGAAACACATAGAGTTTTATCATCATAAATACTTAAACGCTTAAAATATTCCGACCAAAACCCCAGGAATATAAAAGCGTCCAAGCATTTATTTAAAATTTAAACTTGGGATTTTTAATATTGGAAATTTCAAAATTTTATTCAAACACGTTTCTCAAACAATTTTTTTTTGCGTATTCTTGTATTTCAATTTACCCCAAAAACAATTTTTAATTAAAGTGATTTTTAGGGCGTGACAGTCCGCCACCCAGTAGCCTCCCTTCCCCGCCGGAGCACCGTCGCCGCCGAGTACTCGAAGGTCTCCACCGCCTTTTCTCGTCGCCAATGGTCAATTCGTCACTGTTCGTTGCCGAGTGAATGTGAGGTAAGGTCGCCTCGTCAAGCTCGTCCATCTGGCGCAAACTGCAGCTGCCGCCGTGCCCTGGATCGCCAGCAAGCCTCGCCGCCGCTGTCGCCGGATGTCCACGTCATCGCCCTGTCCGCCGCCGCGTCACCCCTCCATCCCCTTGGCTGCCAGATCGACGCCAGGTGTCACCCATCCGTGTGCCGCGATTGGATTTCATCTGAGCCGTTAGATAATGGTTTATTTAATCCGAGCAGTTGGATCTTGATCCAATCCATCCTAACTGTCAAACCCAGTGGACCAATCCCGTGGACTCGGTCTACGGTGGACCACCCTTTGATGACACAATAAATCTCTTTTTTCTTTTCAAAATTAATTCATTATTGCATCATTAATACTTTAATAATTCCTATAAATGGTTTTAATCGGTTTAAACTTCCAAAAATCATAACTAATTCATACGAACTTGGATTGAGGTCGTTCAAGTCTCTAAATTCTTTAAAAATAGAGATTTATCCATTAAAAATATCCACATGTGCTGTTGCTATATACTTATGTACTGTTTTTGCTCGTTTTGTTATTTGCCTATAGTTTCGGATATTCCGGAAGAGCCAGTTTATGCCGAGGAGGGTTCGGAAAACTTTGCGGAGCAGCAAGGCAAGTTACACAGACCCACAACTCTTTGAGCATGTTGATCCTATGATTTAAATCTCTATTTTGATTCAAAAGTGCATTTATTTTAGAATGACATCAGGAAGGGAAACCCTGATCCTTGTTTACAGCACCTTGTTTTGATACCTTACCTTTGTACCTATTTGATTAATATGACTAGCTGGCTGAAGTACTAGTTAGCTAGAATAATTCTAGGATTGCTTAGCCCTACTTAGAAACTGTAGAATCATATAAAGGTTGTTAATCACATATGATTACACATAAAATGATGATGGTTCTATTCACGACGGTGGTCGTGTGAGACTAATTCTTAATTGGCAACTAAAACATGGATGAATGGTGGGTTGTGAGCACCAGGTTGGTTTTGGTGCTAGCGGTGCTCATGACAGTTAAGGACTGGTTCGCGAGCTACTGTTGTGAAGCATTTACCGTACTAACCACAAGCCAGCATGGACAACGGCTGGACTTGTAGTGTAGCATGTCCTAGCAGGAGACACCATGGTGTGTTTAGTTGATAGATGGTAGTGTCAATAAATCCACAATGGTAGTGCCAATAAGACCATATGTTTGGGAGCCAAGAGTTTCTCTAACCTGGAGGTTAGGCCACCTCTACTGGGAACTTGGCGGGTGGTCATTCTATTGGGCATGTTATGCGAAAAGTCCTGTCACAACTCCTTTTTGAGGTATCGTGGTGGTGCCAAGGCGCATGGTGACATGTTGTGGGGTTGTGTCTTATGGATAAAGTTGTACACCTCTGGGCAGAGTAAAACTGTTCAAATAGCCATGCCTGCGGTCATGAGCGAGCTGAATGATGTTTTTCATGATTAGTTCTATTTATTAATTAATGTTTAAATGAGATATGAGACATCCAGATTGGGATGGTTTGGGCCTGTGTAGCCAAGTGGGTTGTACAGTGTTGATTTAATACTGCTTAACTGCTCTACTGTTTTAATTCTCTCTTAACTATTTAGTTAAATGTTGTTTATGGAAATTAGCCCTATATGTCATTCTTTGCTATCCTGTGCACTTGCATATTTGTTGTGTGGCTTGTTGAGTATTCCATGTACTCACTTACAGTATCAAATCATCAGAAGAAGAATACTACAGTGAAGGAGAAGATTTGAAGGACTAGGCTGGGTCCAAGTCAAGTTTGCCTGTGGATTATGGAGACGCCGCTATCGCTAGTTAATTTCGTTGTTTAGACTTTTTATTTGTTTGAGATGTTCTATCTGCCTCTGTAATAATTATACATTTGTCACTTTATTCAATATAAACTTGTACTTTGTTATCCAATTTGTTATTGTGTACCTCGACTGATCCCTAGACGAGGATTTAATACACATGTAAGAGTTTGGAATTTCGGATGGAAATTCCGGGCGTGACAATGGAGGCGCACGCGCGAGGACGAGCTTGATGCCTCACGCCGCGACTCCGGCAAGCTGATCCCCGGCGTGCTTAATCGGGTAAGCCCATCTTAGCCCCATTCCTTTAGGATTTTGCTTAATTGGGGTTTCTTGAGTCGAGATTTGGGGATAGTTTGACATTTTGGGTTCTTAATCTCGGGGAAAACAAAATTAGGGTTTCGGCTGAAGGGGATTTTTGGGGATTTTTCATTTTCTTAACCCAATTTGGCTCCCCTCCTTCTAATTTCTACCCAAGCCGAGCGTAATGGCATAGGAAGCAAATAAATTGAATTAACTTGAACATTAACACATAAAAATTGAATATAAACAAGCCGACATTAGAGATTTCACGGCTTTAGGGCTTCTAACCGGAATGATGGATGCATGTATGCGGCTAAGGTGGCTCCGATACCACAATATTAGTTCTTATACTTGATCTTAACCTTAGCCTATACATGATCACCTTAAATTATGTGGAATTGATGGTGATTTACTGACCGATGGATGTCGAAGACATTAGTGCCGTGGTAGGAGTCGTCGGTGATGCCGTAGCTTGCCGATCACGGTTGATGTGTGGGTAGTGTCGCCCTTCCGGCCGCCACCTACACTAACCAACAATTGGAGAGGCAATCGACCTTCGGTCTCCTTCCAGCGCTCTAAGGATCGGTTAGGGTTTTGGGAGTGAGCTTAGGCGTGCGTAGATCGTAACCTACGTACGTGCCGTCACTCCCTATATATATAGCGCTAGAGGAGATAGGGGGCGAGTCCGTTAGAGATAAAACAAGCGCTACCGATCGTCGTGCATGCATGGGATTCGTTCCACGTTCGTTATCGCGCGTAGGTAATGGGGTGACTAAGCCCACGCACCTTATCCTGGCTCGGTTGCCAGTAGATCAACCAACATTCAGCAATTAGATCATTGCATCCAAGGTCTAACAACAAAACACATGCCCGGCATCTCCCAATTGTTTCCAGATAGCAACTCTCCTGCCAAAGGATTGACTATTAACATCATTCAGCCCGCTAAATGTACCCACAATCATATGAAACATGTTCTGCAAATGAAAATTAACAATAATCTTCAAGTGCTGAATAAATATAGTAAACCAAGTCAAACGTAATTATTGTATTGCTTTCTGGAAGTACTCTTGACGATAGTGTTACCCTTAAGACATCATCACTGTAGGGAGGATCAGGTGCGGTTATTCTTGCAATTTCACAGAATCATGTTGCCAAGAGTACTTTGACATCCTCATCGTGATGTTTCAAGAATTCATCTCTGGCGACGGGCTTTAGACATGGTTGAATAGTTTCCATCACTGAGGAACCTGGTGATTACTCAACTTCATGTAGGCATTTGGCAGCTTTCTGCAGTATGATCAACACTAACATGTCCAGAGCTTAATTAAGCGAGGAAGCATTTCAACCATGCAAGCCAGTCAGCCGGCCAATTGGCCACCATACTGTTCTTTTGTTTGACAAATAATTCAAAGGCATGAATACCACAAAAGTGATCTCAATTTAAATGGCAAGTGAACCATCAACAAGTTGGACCAATTAGTAAGCAATCAAATATTGTCGGTACTGTAATACTGCTATTGCTCCCGGTGACCCATTCTAGGAACACTACTGCACAGCAGATAACCATTCTCAATATATCAAATTTCTTCAGTCATTAATGCCAACAAAATTCTAGCGTCCCTTATAAAAAAAACCGAAATGTCTAATTTTAGATTTTAAACCATGCTTAAAGCCTACCTGTTTCAGCTAAACATACCAAATTGGCTGATTACGAAGGGGGAGGTTTAAATAATTATAGTGTCATGCCACACTGTCCGAATTCACCACTATTGTTTTGGAACTTATATTGCATCTTCGCAAAAAATTAGCACAAAGCATATAATACACAACTGGAAATGAAGACTACGTAAGTGGAAATCTTGAAGTAAAAGCACAAACTACTATAAGTTGTTAATTTAGTAGGCTCTTCTTGCAGAGACTAAGCTGTTAATTCATAACATTTCTTTTATATTAAACTAGCAAACTGCCTATGCGTTACACCGGGTAAAGTCGATTTTAATTATAGAATCGTACGTAATCTCCTAGCATCCCGAGTTGCACGAGAAGAGTGATTTGGTTATAAAGCTCTGCTTTGTGTGTGTTCCTCACTGTCTCCACCCGCTACACCGACAGCTGCCGCCACCTCCTTCCCGGGACGCGCCGCACCCTAGTCACCGCTGCCCGATCGTTGCGCCGCACCGACAGCAACCGCCTCTGCCACACACCACATCGACAGCCACCACGCTGGCAACCACCGCCCCTTCCTCATGACGTGTCGCCGTCATCGATGGTCGTTGATCCGCGCCGCATCTCCACTCTGACAGGCCGACGGCGACTAGCGACTACAAGAGCTTGGCCCTCTCCTCCACCTCTGTTGTCGTTCTCTCCAGTAGGTCGCAACACTGGCCTCTCCCCTCTTCGGTGCTGCGGCGAGCACTACCAACACTGCAGCCTCTCCCTCAAGCTCGGCGGTGATATAGAGCAGACGAGGTGTCTATACCCGTTGCACCGACAGCTGCCGCCGCCTCCTTCCTGGGACGCGCCGCACCCTAGTCGCTGCTGCCTGCTCGTTGCGTCGCACCGACAGTAGCCGCCTTTGCCACACACCGCATCGACAGCCGCCACGCCGGCAGCCACCACCCCTTCCTCATGACTTGGCACCGTCATCGATGGTCGTTGATCCGCACCGCATCTCCACTCTGACAGGCCGACAGCGACTACCGACTGCAAGAGCTTGGCCCTCTCCTCCACCTCCGCCATCGTTCTCTCCAGCGGGTCACAACACTAGCCTCTCCCCTCTTTGGTGCGCGGCAAGCACTGCCGACACCGCAGCCTCTCCCTCAAGCTCGACAGTGATATGGAGCAGATGAGGAAGAGGGCGGCGGGGCTCCTAGAGTGGTAGCCACAGCGGCAGCGGTGCCGAGCACAGATCGGGCCATTGCAACCAAATTTGCCATAGCCTGAGATGGTCATCCCCAATATCAAAATTTTGAAGAGTTATAAAGGCCTCGCCTCAGTGTACCCATTTTGTGCTTCGGTTCTTATTAGTTTTGCGGAAAACAAGTATACTGGTTTACATGTACATATAGTTATACAAAAATAATGGTAAAAGATTCACTTTGAAGATTGTGAAAAGTTGATAGTATCACTTGCCAAAAAAACTTAAAGACGCAGAAGCGATGCATTGACAATTGAAACAACAACGAACATTGAGAATACGGAAAGCTAACTGTGAACTCAAGCCCCGGATAAAGCACTCCTTCACACAGTTAATGCTCAGGGGCAACAACAGCAACGGTATCACTATATATGTAAAATTAAGAATTTGCCAGATGGCTAGAAAAATCCAACACAACACAGAATTATCCCAGCAATTGCATATGGTTGGAAATATCAGTTCAAGATGGCACCAACCTGCAGCCTGCTCAATACAGAAAATTTGGTCGTAATAGATTCCATTCATTTTCTTCAGAATATTACCAAATTCTATTGGACAAACCGTCTCGCTGCATCTACGCTCTTCCATGATGCCTTGGACAGATCTACAGCTCCTTCACCCCTGCACGACTTCTTTCTATATGCTGAAAAATCCATGAACAAATTTTCATGGCTACAGCCCGCATGAAGCACCAGCACCGTTGGGACCAAGCTGCACGAACACGAAACGAGAAGAAGAAAAGGAAAAATTCCACCGTGAACTCCTGCTTCCGCCAATCCATCGAAATCATCGTCCATCCATCATCCCACCATCAACGATACATCAGCAGCAGTAGCTTGATGCCTTTGCAATCAATTTGAGGTTGAGGCTCTTCCTTCACAGGAGCAGCTTTTGCAAGACCCTTAACAATAAATCCTTGCTGCTTAAGAAGAGCTATGGAGAGAAAAATATTTACCAACATATTTTAGTACTGAATGAAAATAAAAAAAGATGATCTGTGTTGGTTGATCTAATGGCCACCGAGCCAGGGCACGGCGTGTGGGCTTGGCCCACCCACTCCCACATGTTGGTAACGACGCGCGATGATCGGTAGCGCCGTTTTTCCCACTAACAGAATCGCCCCCGATCTCCTCTAGCGCAAAAGATAAAAGGGGCTACGGCATGTGAATAGCTATCCATCTATTGCACGCTAAGCCAACCCTGAAAACCCTAGCCGATCTTAAGCCCGCTGGAAGGAGGAGACCGAAGGACAATCTCCTTCTCCATCGTCGGCCAGTGCAGGTGGCAGCCAGAGGGACGACGCCACCCACAAGCCGACCGACGGACTACTACTCTACCATCGACAATCACAGCTACTACGACACCGATGGGCTCTACCTCAACCAGTCAGTGATTTCACCCAATTCTACAATAATTTGAGGTGATTATGTGTAGACTAAGGATTAGAGTAATATCAAGTCCTAATATTGTGGTATCAGAGCCATCCTTAGCCACCACATACGTCCATCATTCCGGTTGAAGCCCTAAGGCCATGGCAGTGACTAATCGGCTTTGGTTTGGGCAACAATTAGAAGGAGGGGAGTCAAATTTGGGATAAGAAAATTAAGAAATCCCCAAATCCCTTTCGGCCGAAACTCCCAAGCCCTAAGAAAATTTTTCCCCCTAAACCCCGAATCAAGAAATCCCCAAATCCCCTTTCGATCGAAACCCTAAGAATTTTTTTTCCCAAATCAAGAAAGAAAAGATTGAGGAACGGGACTAAGTTTCCATACCCGATTCATTTGCCGAAGCAGCGGCGCGGGGCATCAAGCTCACCCGCGTGTGCGCCTTCGCGTCCACGCCATCCTCGCGCGATCTGGTGCACGGCCTAAGCTCCACCGTGCCGACCGCTCCGCCGCCGTCTTGGACCGGTCCCATGCCTGCCTTCTTGGCCGCACAGGGCCGAGGCTCGCCCGTCGCGGCTGTGCGCCGCGCCGAGGAGGAGAACCAGGGCGACGGCGGCGAGGGACATCATGGCGGCGCGCGGCCTAAGACCGCCGCGCGCCATGGCCGCCGCCGTCGCCGCTTCGCTCGGCGTCAGCTTCAGCGTTTTTTCTCGCGTGGAAATCGGGAGGAAGGGATTGGAATGGGGATTAGGGTTTCGGCTCGCCGCCCATCGGTTTTGTCGCGAGTCCGTGAATCTCTAGCCGTCAGAGCGTATCTCGACGGACGTCGTTCAGCTTGTGCCGCGCCGATTTCTCGCGAGAGAATCTCATGCAATCCTGGCGCTCGATTTTGGATCTAACAGCATCGGCGCGTGGGCCTACGAGAGGACTGGGCCGCCACAGACGCGGGCCAGGCCGCCTCACTGCACGCGCTCGGGGGAAGGGCACAGTAACAGGCCGGGAGACCTCAAATGGGCCGCAAGGCCATATTACAGTGTCTATTTATTTTTCTTTAGTTTTTCCTTTATTAATTCCTATAAGCAGATTTAAATTGCTTTATGTTATTTCTTAGTGCTATTAAATCTCAGTAAAATTATTATGTTGCCATTAAATTTAAGTTAAAATTTTCCCTTATATTTTATGTGTTGAGATTTAATTTCCTTAAGCCATAATTATTAATTTATGATTTATACAGTGAGATTCAATTTCTTTTGAGCCATTTCTTAATGCTATAAATGAAAGTACAATTTATATTTCTGCATTAGAACTAATTTCCAACTAAATGAAACCAATGGGAAATTTAGTTGGAATATTTTATTTATTTCCTTTGTCATTTCGACCCAATGGAGTTATGGCTTGGAACATTATTATTAATGACATTCAAATTTCGCTTCATTTTGCTCAACGGGATTATGAAGTGAAATAATTTTTCTTATGCATGATTAACCAAACCAATGTAGAGTTAATTATGTATATTTTTCGCTGTTTACTAATGATTTGTCATTAATTTCAGCTGTTAATGACATCGTTGCTCAGATAAACAGCATTGAGCAACTAAATGGCACTAACTTCTAGGAATAGAAGGAGAAGGTGAACATTACTCTTGAGCTACTTGATTATGATGTTGCCTTACGCGAGGATGCACCCATTCCCCCTCCCGCTAGTGCCGCTAATGCAGTTAAGAAGGCATACGAGGAGAAGGCGAAAAAATGAAAAAAAAGACGAATCGCATGAGTTTAATGGTCATTAAGAACTCTATATCCCTTTGTATTAGAGACGGCATTTCTAATGCTAACAATGCCAGAAGGTACATAACTAATGTTGAGCAAAATTTTAAAGGCTCATCTAAGACTTATGCCAGTGTTCTTATCATGAGGATGCTCACCTCTCGTTACGACAGGAAAGGAAGTGTGCGAAAGCACATCATGTCTATGGCCAACATGGTAGCACAATTGAAGAGTATGGATATGGCTATCTCTGATAGCTTTCTAGTCCATTTCATCATGAGTTCCTTGCCACGGGACTACGATCCTACGATCCATTTAAGATTAACTATAATACTCAAAAGGACAAATGGTCTATTGCCGAACTCATTTCTCACTCCGTGGAGGAGGAGCGTCAAAAGACAGAAAGGCAAAGAAAACAGTCATTCCTCGCTGAGTCTGATAAGAGAAAGAGTAAGGTTGATGAAGCTTATGTAGACGAATCCAGCAAAAGACTTAAGACTAGCAGGCCTAAGCCTAAGCCAAAGGGAAAGTTTAAGCCACCTCAAGGTGCTCCATCTGGATCTGGTACGTCTACATCCAATGACATAATATGCAAGTTTTGCAAAAAGACTAGGCACATGTGTTGACACCGAAAATCACCAACAGCGTCGAGAACGAGCTGAGTATCTGGTTCGATGCACTAGACACGCGAAGGCCTGGGAGATCTGCTTAACTCCAGTGTAGGTCCTAAATTCGAGGTTTGTAGACGTGCCAGTCAATTTGACCCTGCAATTGACAAGGAAATAGAAATATTAGACCAGTGAGCCAATCGGCTAGAAGCCAAATTGGACTCGTTTCATCGGCCGATTGCTGATATGAACTAAAGCACTTTACATCGACTGGAAGCCGATGATGGCATAAATAGACAAAATAAATAGATCAATTGACTACCCTCCAGCCGACTGCGATAACAGTGCAGATAAACAAAATAACAATTAAACAATGCAGTCGACTTTATTTAATAAAAGATAAATTATCGGCTAGACACTCCGATAAAACATTGCATAGACACCCATCGGCTTAACGAGGATAAAATTATTAACACTAGTCTAATAGGTCGGACCTAACCGATGCAGCACAGACTGATAATGATAAAAGAACCTCGATGAGCCGATAGATCAAATGCAATCGTGATGTACTATACGATAATTTATCGGCTATACATTCCGATAAGACCCTTGCGTGAAAATCTATCAATCTAGCAGGAACAACTTATCGTTAGCAGTTTAGTAGGTCGGACCTAACCGATGCAGCACAAACTGATGATAAATTACACCCAGTAAGCTGATAAATCTACGAACGCGTGATGTGATATACCTACTCGGACTAAGAGATCAAACTTAACTGATACAGCCATAGACAGAATAGATACATCGTGGTAAGCCGACTACCGTAGACCGGCTAGAATATCGGACCTAACCGAGGAAGTCATAGCCGATACGATAATCGGGGTAACGAGACTTACCCTCTCACAGGAGGTCGAACTTAACCGATGCAGCTTGGCTCGAGAGGCAAAAACCCATCAAAAAGGGTGGCGATGCGCCGAAATTGTATTGATTTTTTTTGTCTCTACAAGGTACCTAGGCATACGTATTTATACCCCGAGTTATACAAGTCCTTATTGGACACGACACACGATTTCCTAATTACAGAAGGAAAACACTAATAAGACCCGATCGGACACGAGATCAGATTTCCTAAATGAAAAAAATACTAACATTGCCTAATTAATAGATAAAATATTAACTCTCTCTCCGTGGTCTTTACGATCCCTTCCCAAACTCGGCTTCCTCCGGATTAATTTCCACTAGTTGACTGTGATTTTTTTCCTTAACCAAATCTAATAAGGAATCATACCAAATTTTGGCGTTAACAACAGCAGAAATAGTGTAATGGCTTTAGAAAGTGGCTCGCTAAGCATGGTAACGTTATTATTGATATTATCTCTTATGTTGATGATGCACTCTATGTGAATTATGCCTCTAGTTCTTGGTGGATTGACTCAGGTGTAACTGTGCACGTCACCAATTTATTTTAGGAATTGCGTTCCATAAGGACTATCAGAAAGGAGGAGCGAAGTTTTAGAGTGACGAATGGTAATAAACTTCATATCGAGGCTATTGGAGATCTTCCCTTAGTTCTAGGAGGAGGCTTCAAGTTATTATGTAAAATTATTACATAATGTTATTTATGTTCTATCCGTCAAAAGGAACCTTATTTCCGTTGCTTGTTTAACGGAATATGGCTTTAGAGTTGATTTTGGAAACATTGAATGTTTTATTAAGTTTAATAATAAGATTGTGGGCCTTACTTTTAAGCGAGGCAAACTTTATTTGCTCTCTCTTGATAAATCTGCAATGATTTTGTGTGATGTTGCTAATCATGTTAAGATAAATAAGACCTCATAGAAATTATGGCATTGTCGTTTATGCCATATTTCGAAAGAGATGATGGAGCGTCTCATTAAAAATGAGATACTTCAATCATTAGATTTCACTGAGAAAAATCCATACTTAGACTGTATCAAAGGCAAATTCACTAAAACAATTAAGAAATGGGCCACTAGGAGTACGAAAATTCTTGAGTTAATCCACACGAATATTTATGGACCCTTTCCAGTGACATCAGTAGACGGTTTTGATTCCTTCATTATGTTTACTGATGACTTTTCCCGTTACGGCTACATTTTCCCTATTAATGACCGGTCTAAAGCACTAGATAATTTCAAGATTTTTAAGGCTGAGGTAGAAAATCAGCATAACATTAAAATTAAAGTAGTGCGCTTAGACCAAGGAAAATATTATGGTAAAAGTGCTCCATACGGGCAAATTCCAGGGCCATTTGCCAAGTTCATATAGGAAAATGGCATAGTTACCCAATATTCTATACCTGGTAAATCACAACAGAATAAAGTTGCTGAGCATCGTAATCGCACACTAATGGACATGGTGCGTAGCATGCTTAGTCACTCTAGCTTATCTGTGAAATTGTGGATAGAGGCATTAAAGACAGCCGCTCATATACTAAATCGGGTGCCTACTAAGGCTGTACCTAAGACACCTTATGAATTATAGACTGGTAGAAAACCGAGTATAAATTATTTAAGAGTATGGGGATACGCTGCTGAAACTAGACCTTTTAATCCACATCTAAGGAAATTAGACCCTAAGACTGTGAGCTGTCATTTCATTGGATACCTAGAAAGATCTAAAGGGTATCGGTTTTATTGCCTAGACCATGTCAATAAATTCATAGAAACAAGACACGTCATCTTCTCAGAGAATGATCAAATCTATGGGAGCTCACAGAACAGACAGTTAGACCTTGAGAAAATATGTGTCACCATGCCGGTTATCCAACAGAAAATCTGCCTGTCTCAGCAAGTGCCACAGGCATCCTCTTCTGGGGATCCATCTACAATTAAGGGTACTAATGAACCTGTAGCATAAAATAATGTACACACTGATGTACAAATTCCTCAGCCCGCTGGAATTCCAGATGAACTAAGAAGATCACAACGAGAGAGGAGATCTGCCATAGCAAGAGAGGAGATCTGCCATTCCTAGTGATTATGAGATTTTTATTGGAGAAGACATTGGAAAAGCAAATAATCCCACTTCATTTAAGGAAACCATCATTAGTGAGAATTCATCAAGTGGCTTGACGCTATAAAAGATGAACTAAAGTCTATGGACGCTAACAATGTCTGGGATTTAGTAGAAATTCCCGAAGGAGTTAAAACAGTAGGCTATAAGTAGGTCTATAAAACTAAGTATGACTGCAAGAGAAACATCGAATGATTCAAGGTGAGGCTCGTAGCTAAGGATTTTTCGCAGAAAGAGAGAATAGACTATAATGAGGCATTTTCCCCGGTCTCTAAGGACTCATTTAGAGTTATCATTGCACTGGTAGCTCATTATGATTTAGAGTTACATCAAATAGATGTCAAGACTACATTTCTTAATGGTGACTTGCATGAGCAAATTTTCATAGCACAACCAGAGAGAGACAAGGAGCATATGGGATACAGACTAAAGAAATCCATTTATGGTCTTAAGCAAACGTCTAAACAATGGTACCTTAAATTCGATGATATAATTAAGAACTTCAGATTTAAGGAGAATGAAGTGGATAATTGTGTTTATATGAAATATAAGGATGATAAGTTTATGATCCTAGTATTTTATGTGGACGATATTCTATTAGCAAGCAGCGATAACCATTTGTTGCATGAGACTAAGACATTTTTGTCCTCTTTGACATGAAAGATCTTGGTGAAGCCTCTTATATTTTGAATATTGAGATACACCGAGATAGGTCTAGAGTATTAGAGTTATCTCAGAGGTCATACATTGACAAAGTACTTGAAAGATACAACATGAGTAAGTGCTCTATCACGCCTGCGCCAATTGTTAAGGGCGATAAGTTTAGTTTATTCCAAAGCCCGCAGAATCAATTAGAGAAGGATCAGATAAAGTCGATTCCGTATGCTTCAGCTGTCGAAAGCTTAATGTATGCACAAATCTGTACGCGATCGGACTTAGCTTTTGTGATCAAAATGCTTGGCAAGTACCAGTCTAATCTAGATTTAGACCACAGGAAGGCTATTAAGAAAGTTTTGCGTTATTTACAAGGCACTGAGCATTACATGCTAACTTATAAAAATTCTGATAACCTTGAAGTTGTTGATTATTCAGATGCTAATTTTACAGGATATGTAGACACTAAGAAATCTACATCAAGCTATGCCTTCACTCTTGCAGGAGGAGCCATTTTATGGAAAAACTCTAAACAATCTCTCACTGCAGCGTCGACGATGCAGTCTAAATTTATAGCATGTTATGAAGCAACCGAGCAGACCGTATGGCTTAAAGGCTTTATTCCGAAACTAAGAGTGGTAGACAGCATCTCTAATGTATACTGCGACAATAAAGCCGCAGTGTTCTATTCAAGTAAGAACAAGTCAAGTGATGCTGCCAAACATATTGACATAAAGTATTTCGTTGTGAAAGATAGAATCCAAGATTAAACAATTAAAGTTGAGCACATAAACACTAAGTTAATGCTCACAAATCCACTCAATAAAGGCCTACCACCCAATTTATTTAATGAGCATATTGTCGGTATGAGATTAGAAAGTAGCCTATCGAGGTATTTTGGTAACTATAGGTACTGTTGTCGTAGTGACGTTTCATTGACCGCTGCGACACATTATCTTAGTTCATTATACTACTTAGACTAGACTCGTTAGCCTTAAGATCAAGTGGGAGAATGTTGGTTGATCTAATGGCTACCGAGCTAGGGCATGGCGTGTGGGCTCGGCCCACCCACTCCCACACGTTGGTAACGAACGTGAAACGAGTTCCACGCACGCACGATGATCGGTAGCGCCATTTTTCCCTCTAACGGAATCGCTCCCGATCTCCTCCAGCGCAAAAGATAAAAGGGGCTACGGCACATGAATAGCTATCCATCTATTGCATGCTAAGCCAACCCCGAAAACCATAGCCGATCTTAAGCCCGCTGGAAGGAGACCGAAGGACGATCTCCTTCTCCATCGTCGGCCAGTGTAGGTGGTGGCCGGAGGAACAATGCCACCCACAAGCCGACCGACGGACTACTACTCTACCGTCGACAATCACAGCTACTACGGCACCGATGGGCTCTACCTCAACCGGTCAGTGATTTCATCCAATTCCACAATAATTTAAGGTGATTATGTGTAAGCTAAGGATTAGAGTAATATCAAGTCCTAACACTGTGAAATAGATGCTAACCTGCAACTTTTCCTTTGCTCTCATCAGACACAACAGCATCAACCTTCTTAGGCTATTTACTAAACTTCGACCGGAATATAACGGTCTCAAACCCTTCCATGAGACGAACAATATGAGGCCTGTTTCCTTCACGAAGTAATTCCTGCATAAATGACAGTGAGAATTTCTGCATCTTCAGGGAGAGAGAGCGAGCACACGATAGAGAGAGAGGGAGAGAATAAGGGCAAAAATGAAAGGAGAATTTAGAATGTCAGCTTTCCATATTATTATGATGATAGTTATAATAGAATTAATAATATGCAACACCAGAGATGTCATCCTAATTTAGAGAGAAACGATCTGGCTACGAACTAAACAAAGGCTTGATCACCCAATCATGGTACCACATGTCATTAATTTGAGCGATTAAATTATGACACGCCATCCTATGGACTCAAGTCAGAAAGCAGAGACAAGATAATATGACCTCTGCAGCAGATCCTGCCCGTTTCCTCTCTTCAAGTGGTGTTTCTCTACCCATCCAGAAATAAATTTAAGTCTAGCAAATAGCACTTTGTTGAATCTAGCAGCTCTCTTGTTAGAACATCACAATCAACTGGGAAGAGATAGCATTTAATGTTAAAATAACTAAACTGTCCTAGGATTTGTCGCCACAACATATTACCAAATCAACTTCGAAGAGAAAGCAGGATCTTTTCCATTAAAGTCAGAAAAGGTTTTTCTTGGAAGAGGTGCAAATCCACCAAAGAGACCCCAGAATTCACCAGCGAGAAGCATTCTGAAATCAAGAATCAGTACATTAGAGAAGGCATAACATACATCGATAATCCTATTAAGTAATAAATTAAATGGAACAGTAAATTTGACATATCAGAATAAGAAAAGCATCTATCTATGCAAGTCCCTGAAGTTTAATTTGATATCCCACCTTCATGATGATTTCATATACATCATTGGCAACCAAAGGAGTGGATATCCCATTGCAATGTGGCAGAACAAGTATTTCTAAATTTGTGGGGAAAATAATAGTTACAAAATCAAGCAGTGTCTAAGCATATATCATAATATCTAATATCCCATAGTTTCTATGCTGAAAACAGTTTTGAACTTGCAAGGCTTAATACAACCTAAAGCTACCAATACTTGTGGGTCATCTTCAATAAGCATCAAGACACTGAGTAAATTTTTGCCTTTGAAACTTATGGTATATTGGTATATGACTCAATGCACAAGTGTGTTTGTATAGCAAGATACATGAAGAGTGTTCAGCACTTACAGTTTGTAAATCAAGCAGGTAGAAATCACTAAAGCATGTAGAGTGAGAAGAACCACCAAAGATTAAAAGATACTGATCATCATAAACAGCACGTGGTGGACGAGCGCCAGACATTGGGGGTCTTGGCGGTGCGGAGGTGGTGGACGAGCGCCGGTACCATAAAAACTCTAGACACCAGCGGTCCAATGTATCACATGTTGTCCTGAGAAAACAAAGCATGTTAAAGAAATTAAGACTTGAACATCCTGTCATAGGCAATCAAGTAGGACAACCAGTTGAATAGATTAATCCATGGGCACAAACACCAATTTCGCTTTGTTTCTTCTCGTTTATTGCTAGTTCAGCTCACTGCTGGTCCACTGCCAGAGTCAAAATAAAGCCAACCTACAGCAAAGAGAATCAAATTGTACTGGGTATGAAATCTGAATCAACGTCATATAATTTTGGCCAAAGGGAGTAAATAACAACTTTGCAGCGATACATAAATTACATGACCACCAACTCCATTCAATATGTGCCTAGTACCATCTTGAATTCCTGATCCTTCCCCAGGATAAATTGCCCACAACCTGGAGCTCTATTGGGCTATGTGAACAAATGCATTCGGTATTGCAAGATAAATCGCCCTCAATTTGAGAGATATTTTATGAGATCTTTTGCTTGTTCTATAATGAAAATCAGATACACTAAACAAAAACCTGCCACCGGTACCTACAAACAAGTGCACTAATTGTCTGTAAATTAAAAAAAACAACTTATTGGGTCAATTGGGGTCTACCCAGAAACCTGTCATATCAAAAATACTAACTTAGCTTCAAAAATTATTGGTAGGCTACATCAATACATTTTATAATCGGATCAGATTAATCTCAACATGCACAAGGGGTGGAGGAGACTATATCCATTGAACAACGTGTGAAATCTGTAAGACAAGAAGTTCGTTGAGGCATTCTATCGAATGGATGGATTGCACTAACCGTACGACCAGAAGAAAAGATGATACGCTGGTGTGCGAGATCGGGTGGCGTAGCCATCGGGAGCCCGGCGCTGGTAGCGAAGGCGGGAGGGTGTGCGTCAGGCGCCAAACAGCGGTGGGATTTGCTCGCGCAATCGCGCATCACGGAGTTTCCGGGCGGGCCACGCGTTTTGGGTGGGATCACACGACGGGACTGTGGGATGAACCGAGGATGAATACGTTGGGGGTCTTGGCGGTGCGGAGGTGGTGGACGAGCGCCGGTACCACCTGCGGGTCCCGCGCCAGCCGCCGGATCTGCTCCTCCGCCTGCTGCCGCGCATCGTTGTCGGGCATCAGGAACTGGATCAGCAGGAGCTCCAGTGACTGCGCCATCCCTCCCTGTCGCGGCTTCCTCCCTACCTTGCTGCAATCGGCCGGCGCCGGCGGCGGGGTGGAGGGGGGATCGGCGAGCCGGAGGGGGTCGACGACGGTGGCTCGGATCTGGACGGCGGCGGCACCGAGCACGGAGGGATCGACACAGACGCCTGATCTCCTTCTGGCCCGCACCACGTGCTCGGGCCCAGATCTGGACAGCGGAGCGGAGCAGTGGCCAGCGGCTTAGCACGGTTTGATAGCCCGGTGGGGAGGAGAGGCGGCCGCCGCCTTCCGAGTCGGGGGCGCAGCTCTCGAGGCGGGACATGGAGAGGATCTGCATGCCGCCTGCGCCGCCGACCGCGAGGAGGCGAGGAGGAGGAGGACGGCAGGGAGAAGGGGGCGACGAGGAGGCATGGCGGGGCTCGGCACGCTGGAGGAGCGGACGAACGGACGAACGGACATTCGGTATTTTTATAATAGTAGAGATTTAAGTTATAATCAGATGCTTGATACTCTGATTACTAAAGCTGTTAAATATATATTGATTACATAAAAATTAATTTCTATATTCAAGCGTAATCATGGGCCAATATAGCCTATACATACAATTATACAATGGTACAACGTACTTGTTTCTGGACTACGACACTTGCACTCGAATGAGTCCAGAAAACACCTAAGCAAGTTCAAAACATATGGTTCCACCCTCCCGACTATTTCACTTCAGTTGCTAGCTGAAAGGTTCCATACCTAAAGCAAGGAACAGGAGGAAATAATAATGGCTTGATTCACTCTGAACAATTAACACAGCTGCACTAAACAGATCGAAGAGCGATTCAGATGAACCTCTATTGCAGATTCCAGATTACGTGCTCATCAAATCACCAAGTGCATCTCCACAAGTATGATTATATTAGTGATATGCTCTAGAGGTAACAATAGAGATGATTATATCACATATTTTATTTATGAATTTTTGAATAAAGTATTTTATGAGATAATTAATCTATTATTGATCAATAAGTATTTGACTTATTCATGAGACTCTTTATATGATATGTTACTATTTTTAAATGATCCCTAATTATACATCATATATGGAACGGATATAATTTTAAGATCAGCACATGTATTCATTGATGATCATATCTTATGAATCATGGTGAAGATACGAAATCAATAATATGGACATATGTTAGATAACATGTTGTTGAATAGACCTAACATGAGACACTGCAAGATTTTTATATGATATGTCATTATTTGGTCTCAAGTAGTATTGACGTAGAACTCTTGTACCTAAAATTATCACGGTTCTCAACATGTGTAATGACCTATTTTGAGGCTGCCAAATGCTACTCCATAACTAAGTAGTTATAAAAGTAGTATGTGAGTTTGTTATGAAACATATAGTGGGATGTGAATAATCAAGATGGGATTTGCCTCTCTCAATTAATGGAAGAGATATCTCTAGGCCCTTCAATGTAATGGACTACCGAAATACATGGGCATGCCGAGTGATTAAGGAGTCAATTATGAGTTGAGTAATTCATCACATGGTCAAGTGAATAATTGAGCTAATAAAAGGATGGGACACTTCTCGCCTTAAGTTTAATCGATATCTATGACAAAGGGGTTCATACATGTATACACTACAGATTCAGCCAATATGATCTTTGTGGGCATCCGGCAGGTCAATATGCCTTGCTAGAGGCCTCTATTGACACGTGGACCAAAAAGTTGTTTTTGGGTTGCAACCAAATGCACATGAACCTATGGGGTCGCACATTTAAGGAGTTGGAACGAATTGTTCGGATAGAGATCCGAATATGGTTCAGTTTGGATAGGGATCTGAATAGAGTTTCTAATAGACCTGCGAGACCCAGTTAGATGCTCTATATATTCAGGGGCGAGGTGCGGTGGAAACTGACTCTACACAAGAAAGAAAAACCCTAGCCACACCGATCCGGCTTCAGATCAACAGACCCGATTCCTACAACCTTAGCACCACGACTCCTCTGGTTATCAACTGTGTCATAAATCCGGTTGACCTCGCCAAGAAAGCTAATCCCTGCCTGGGAAATAAAGAACACAAGCAAGAACCCAAAAGTACGCAACTTAATTAAAGTGACAATTGCAGATGAATGATTAAGCACTCAAAGTTGGGGTTTCATAACCGATGACGGTGACTGTTCGAAGACAGATTGATCTAAAGCAAAACCCAAACCCTAATGTGGGCGGCAGCTACTGAATATATAGTCTAAGAGTCGTCACAACCCCTGGACGCGCCCTCTAACGGGCTCTAAGACGATACACAGCCCAACAGACCAAAAGACGGTGACGCAGCACCCTGGCAGATTCTGGACGCTAACTTGTTTCGATGATTCCCGTTGACTCCGGTGGGATTTTGTGACATCCTGGCCCAATTAGGATATGGCCCATATGGCCCATGAGTGCTATGTGAACATGAATAGTACCACCTTGCTAGTTGAGCAAGGGTTGAACCAACTTATAAGGCCTTGTCCCTCCAACCATAGCACTTCCGGGTTAACCCTTTTATACGAAGCGAGGACGAAAGTGTAAGTGGGGTGCTATGTGTAAGTGGGCCCACCCGTCGGTTGGGCTGGGCTGCGCGGTTCTGGAGGGCAGGCTGTTACAAATGGTATCAGAGCCGACCCTCGCGGTTGCGCGTACGGGTCAGTGTGCGGGCATATGGCACATGGCGCATGTGGGCTCGGTGTGAGGCACATGGCATGGCATATGGCGCCGGCACTGGACGTACGGACGTGCGCTAAGAGGGGGCGCGTTCCTGGACATTTGCCTATATGCCTGTGTGGCTATGCGGGTAAGTTGGACTGGCGGGGACGCCAGGTCCTTTGAGGGAGGGTGTGTGTGACATCCTGGCCCAATTAGGATATGGCCCATATGGCCCATGAGTGCTATGTGCACATGAATAGTACCACCTTGCTAGTTGAGCAAGGGTTGAACCAACTTATAAGGCCTTGTCCCTCCAACCATAGCACTTCCGGGTTAACCCTTTTACACGAAGCGAGGACGAAAGTGTAAGTGGGGTGCTATGTGTAAGTGGGCCCACCCGTCGGTTGGGCTGGGCTGCGCGGTTCTGGAGGGCAGGCTATTACAGATTTGGACATCAAACTAAAGCCATTGGTTAGCTTATGAAATTATCTTTCCATGCATATGTGGATCGTCGAAAACGGAGTCCGTATGCTTCCTAGGCGTCCGTTTTACTGCAGGCTGGTCCTGAAGGCCGAGGCAGACTCGAACTCGAGTTGGACTGGGCCTCCAGCTTGTCTTGGGTGTCCTTGCGGTTCTTCTCCGCCTCCACACCTCTCTCCAAGTACTTCATGATCCTCTCCAATGTTCCTAAGTAAGATAACATCATTAGGTAGCAATCTATTCTCAAAACTATGAAAAGGATCGCTTAAGAACGAGCTCACCTCTAGATTTAATTGTCGCATTCGAGCTCGGGTCATTGGACCTTGCATAACGGTTGGAGGATCAGCGGGTGCATCCGAAGGAGTGATGTCCTTATCATCCTCCCCCTCTTGAAGTGGAGTCGTCCTCGACTCAAGCTCATCTTCTTCTCCCAAGTATGGCTTCAAGTCTGCAATGTTAAATATAGGACTAACCCCGAACTCGGGTGGCAACTCAAGTTTATATGCATTGTCATTTATTTTCTCAATTATCTTAAAAGGACCAGCAGCTCTTGGCATTAATTTAGACTTACGCAACTCTGGGAATCTATCTTTTCTCAAGTGCAACCAAACCAAATCACCCGATTCAAGTTTAACTTCCTTTCTACCTTCACTACCAGCAATTATATACTTTTCATTCATCTTTTCAATATTTGCCTTAGTGGTTTCATGCAATTTAAGAAAAAACTCAGCGCGCTCTTTAGCATCATTATGTGTTCTCTCAGTAGTAGGTAAAGGCAAAAGATTAATAGGAGCACGGGGGTTAAATCCATACACTACTTGGAACGGACTTACCTTGGTGGTGGAGTGTTCCGCCCTATTATATGCAAACTCCACATGCGGCAAACACTCTTCCCACACCTTCAAATTGCGTTTCAAGATTGCTCTCAACATGGTGGACAAGGTGCGATTCACTACCTCAATTTGTCCATCGGTTTGGGGATGACAAGTTATAGAAAACAGCAACCTTGTCCCCAATTTATTCCACAAAGTGTGCCAAAAATGATTCAAGAATTTTGCATCGCGATCTGAAACAATAGTAGACGGCAGACCATGCAAGCGAACAATTTCTTGAAAGAATAGGTCAGCAACATGAACAGCATCATCGCTTTTATGACAAGGAATAAAATGTATCATCTTAGAAAAACGATCAACCACCATAAAAATACTATCCCTTCCCCTCTTAGTCCTTGGCAATCCCAAAACAAAGTCCATAGATATATCAGCCCAAGAAGTAGAAGGAATAGGAAGAGGCATATACAAACCATGTGGGTTCAACCGCGACTTAGCTTTTTAACACGTGGCGCACCGAGCCACGAACCGCTCTACATCTCGTCTCATCCTTGGCCAAAAGAAGTGGTTGGCCAGCACCTCCTCCGTCTTCTTGGCACCAAAATGCCCCATCAATCCTCCTCCATGGGCCTCCTGCAACAATAAAAGACGAACGGAACCAGCTGGAATGCATAGGCGGTTAGCGTTAAACAAAAACCCATCATGTATCACATATTTGTTCCATGTACGCCCCTCTTTACAATTCGCCATCACATCTTTAAATTCATCATCATTAGCATACTGTTCTTTAATTGTTTCAAGCCCAAATATACGACAATCAAGTTGGGACAGCATAGTATATCATCTAGACAAAGCATCAGCAATAATGTTATCCTTTCCTTTCTTGTGTTTAATGACATAAAGAAAAGATTCAATAAATTCAACCCACTTAGCATGTCTACGATGCAGTTTGTTTTGACTTCTAATATGTTTTAATGATTCATGATCAGAGTAAATAACAAATTCGTTAGGCTATAAATAATGTTGCCACGTTTCTAATGAACGAACAAGAGCATACAATTCTTTATCATATGTGGAATAATTGAGAATATGCCCATTTAATTTCTCACTAAAGTAAGCAACGGGTTTACCTTCTTGCATCAGGACGCCACCAATGCCAAGCCCACTAGCATCACATTCAAGCTCAAAAGTCTTACCAAAATCAGGAAGTTGTAGCAATGGCGCGTGAGTAAGTTTGTCCTTCAAGAGAGCAAAGGACGCCTCTTGTTCTTCTCCCCAATAAAACGCAACGCCCTTCTTTGTCAACTCGTTCAATGGGGCTGCAATGGTGCTGAAATCCTTCACAAAGCGGCGGTAAAATCCTGCAAGTCCATGAAAGCTCCGTACTTGTGTCACGGTGGTGGGCGTTGGCCAGCTCTGTATAGCGTGCACCTTGGCTTTATCTACCTCAATTCCCTGCGAGGTCACAACATAGCCAAGAAACGATACTCGTTCGGTGCAAAAAGTGCACTTCTCGAGGTTACCAATAAACGTGCGCACGCAAAGCATCAAAAAACAGCACGTAGATAATTAAGATGTTCAATTAAAGACTTGTTGTATATCAAGATATCATCAAAATAAACCACCACAAATTTTCCAATGAAAAGAAGTAAAACCTCATTCATTAAACACATGAAAGTGCTAGGTGCATTAGTTAAACCAAAAGGCATTAATAACCACTCATAGAAGCTGAACTTGGTTTTAAAAGCAGTTTTCCATTCATCTCCTAATTTCATTCTTATTTGATGGTATCCACTTCTCAAGTCTACTTTAGAGAAAATTATAGAACCACTTAACTCATCAAGCATGTCGTCTAGCCTAGGGATAGGATGACGGTACCTTATTGTGATATTGTTAATGGCTCTACAATCTACACATATGCGCTAACTGCCATCTTTTTTTGGAACCAAAATAACTGAGACAGCACAAGGACTAAGACTCTCACGTACATACCCGCGGTCCAAAAGGTCTTGGATTTGGCGCTGAATCTCCTTAATCTCCTCGGGGTTGGCTCTGTAGGCAACTCGATTTAGCAGACTCGCTCCAGGAATCAAGTCAATCTGGTGCTCAATCCCTCGAATGGGTGAAAGTCCTGGAGGTAGCTCAGTGGGAAACACGTTACTATATTCCTACAAAAGGTTAGTGACAGAAGGTGGCAAAGTGCTAGCTATATCATCAGTGGAAAATAAAGCATCTTTGCATATCAAAGCATAGCACACATCATTAATCTCTACAAGATCAGTTTTAGTGGCAAACATAACAGGATTTTTCAATTTAATTGCTTGCTATTTTTCAAGTTTAGCATCAACTTGTTTAGTTTCACTAGCAACTCTCTCTCTATCAGCTTGTACAATTTGTGCAGGGGTCATAGGTAGCAAAGTAATTTTTTGTCCCTTATGCATAGGTGTGTATTTATTACTTCTACCATGGTGTGTAGCATCATTATCAAATTCCCATGGATGACCCAATAAGAGAGAACAAGCTTGCATCGGTACCACATCACAATCTATAAAATCAAAGTATGTACCAAGGGAAAAATGCACCCGGGCTGCTTGTGTTACCTTTGCCTTAACCGAGTCGTTGAGCCACTGAATATGGTATGGATGTGGATGTGGCCGCGTGGTCAATTCAAGCTTCTTGACCAAATCAGAACTCACCAAGTTGTTACATCTTCCTCCGTCAATGATGACTCGTGCACGCCGATTTTTAATGACGAATAAAATCTGAAACAAGTTGTGGCGTTGCAACTTTTCTGCTTCCTCTATCTGTGTACTGAGAACTCGCTGTACAATGATGGCTTGATGGTTTCCTGTGTCGTCTATGCTCAAAGAAAGGCCATCTCCACCATGATCATCGTCCAAGGCAGCTTCATCAACAATATCTTCCTCTACATCAGATGTGCTAATGTAGCCTCCATCTTCTGTAGCAATGTATGCCCGTTTGCTAGGACAATCCTTCTGCACGTGACCAAGTTCATGGTAGCGGTGGCACTGAATGAAAGAAGAGCGCCCGGTGGAAGCCACAGATGATGCACTCTTGGCCGGCTCCTGCAAACGAGTCTTACCAGATTCCATGGTACGTGCGGCCGAAGGTGAAGGAGCTGAAAAACATGTGCTCGATGGTGGTGGAGGACGAGCACTCGACGAAGGGAGCGGTTTCGTTGGTAGTGCCATCGTCGTCGTCTTGGGCGTGAAGGAGCTACTGAAGTTGCTTCTCCGGCTCCTTTGTTGTTGTCGTCCCTGCAATTTTTTTCTGCAAGCATAGCAAGCTGGAACAAACGGTTGGTAGTAGTAAATTCTTTATAATCAACAATATCCTGAATTTCACGCCTCAATCCACCATAAAAACGACACACTTTATCCTCCGGATCCTCTACTACCCCACAACGTATCATGCCCTTTTGCAGCTCTGCATAATATTCCTGGATAGATATATTTCCCTGATCTAAGCATTGCAATTTCTTACGCAAATCACGTTTATAAGAAGGAGGAATAAAGCGATCACGCATTGCTTCTTTTAGCCTATCCCATGACTCAGGTTGTAGATGCAAAGTAGCTAGTTCTTGCCACCAGATTATAGCAAAATCTTTAAATTCACTAGTAGCTTGTCTAACCTTATGTTAATCAGGTACAAGGTGGGAAGCAAATTTTTGTTCTACTGTCATCTCCCAATCAAGATATTCCTCAGCATCATATTTTCCATAAAAAGGTGGTATGGTAAATTTTATTTTAGCATAAGGATCATCATTATTAACATTACCACGATTACGCTGATTTCCATTACCTCCCATACCTGTACGATTGCGGCGAAGTATTCGACGCAGATTGTTCTCGCGTGTCGCCCTCTCATCAACTAGACCATCGTCACCGTAGACAACACCCTCATCGAGGATCACGTCGTCGTTCTCGTCTTTGTTGTCATCGTTGGTAGCTGGATGGTTGGCCTCAAGTTGTTGATCCTTCCCGGCCAGCGTGGACACTCGCCTGTCCACGCTCTCAAGCGAATGGCCGACGTCCTTCATGGCCGTTTTGACTACATCCGTTAGCTTGGCCACCTCTGCTAGCATCTGCTCCTTCAGGCCCTACAAGTCACTTTTCAAAACAGGCTCGTCGTTTGGCATGGTTAGTTATCAAATAAAAATCCCTATCAACTATTTATGGGTCGGTGGAATCACACCCTCACTCACGTCTTACCGAGTTCTTACCAACGCAAGCAGTGGATGGTACAACCGGCGGTTGGTTCGTGATACCTGTGAGGAAGTGGCACCGAGATTGCAAGGATCTTTTTCTGTCTGATCTGAAGAATATGTGGAGCTTAGAAGGCACACAAGGAGAAAAAATATATATATGTGGCACACAAGTCAGTAACAGATAGCAATGCTGAATTATAGTCCCAAATACCTGTTCTCGTTGCTGGCCTAAAGGTGTTCCAAGTACAGGTGTGTGACAAACAAGGTGGTGGAAAACAAGGATGATGAGCAGCAAGAGTATCAGAATCAAGGCACAAGGCAGCACACGCTAACACAGCTCAACTTGGTGTTCTCTATGTGCTCCTCTAAATATTGTTCCACTTTTGCCCCTTTCTTTTTTTCTCTTTTTTGGGCTATCTTTGTTTTTTTGGGAAAATTTGACTTTTTGTTTTTGTTTTTTTGATATTTCTTTTTGCCTTAGGAGCACACAAAAAGTAACCACAGAAAATTTGAGCTCAAACAAGTGAAAGACGTGGCCTGTGGAGTTTTCAGAAGATGCGCCCAAAATTGGGAAAAAACTTGCGGGCTCGAAAAGACGATCTACCGGGATGTTTTATGGCAAAATAAAATCGCTGAACCTACCAAAGTTGGGGACAGACGGATGCGAAATTTTTTTCTGATTCCGAAACATATATGGTTTGCTGAAAACGGAGTTCGTATGCGAAAGTTATGCCTGTTTTACGAACGGACTCCGAATTAGAGGACAAAATGAAAAGAAAGTGCGGAAAGTTGGCGTAGGCGGCTAGGGTTTGATAGAAACAGTGGGGGAAAACACACGAACTGGACTCGAACACGATCTAACCAGCAACAAGACCTCGACCTAGGACACAAACTCAACACGACAGACTCTGAGACTGAAAAATGCAAAGGCTATGGCGCGGATGGTTGTAGGACAGGAAAAACGAGTATGGCAGTGGACTATGGGACGAAAGCGAAACACCCAATTATGGGTAAGATGCGAACCTGACGGTATACCTAAAGCACTGATACCACTTGATGGGGGACGGGGGTTCCCGATCTTCCGTCAGGTAGAGATAACTATCGTTTTGGTGGAACGCGACACACCGATCCAGCTTCAGATCAACAGACCCGATCCCTGCAACCTTAGCACCACGACTCCTCTGGTTATCAACCGTGTCACAAATCCGGTTGACCTCACCAAGAAGGCTAATCCCTGCCTACAAAATGAAGAACACAAGCAAGAACCCGAAAGTACGCAACTCAATTAAAGTGACAATTGCAGATGAATGATTAAGCACTCGAAGTTAGGGTTTCACAACCGATGACGGCGACTGTTCAAAGACAGATTGATCTAAAGCAAAACCTAAACCCTAATGTGGGCGGCGGATACTGAATATATAGTCTAAGGGTCGTCACACCCCCTGGACGCGCCCTCTAACGGGCTCTAAGACGATACACGGCCCAATGGACCAAAAGACGGTGACGCAGCACCCTGGCAGATTCTGGATGCTGAATTGTTTCGACGATTTCCGTTGACTCCAGTGGAATTTGGACGTCAAACCAAAGCCATTGGTTAGCTTATGAAATTATCTTTCCATGCATATGTGGATTGTCAAAAACGGAGTCCGTATGCATCCTGGGCGTCCGTTTTACTGCAGGCTGGTCCTGAAGGCCGAGGCAGACTCGAACTCGAGTTGGGCTGGGCCTCCGGCTTATCTTGGGTGTCCTTGCGGTTCTTCTCCACCTCCACACCTCTCTCCAAGTACTTCATGATCCTCTCCAATGTTCCTAAGCAAGATAACATCATTAGGTAGCAATCTATTCTCAAAACTATGAAAATGATTGCTTAAGAACGAGCTCACCTCTAGATTTAATTGCCACATTCGAGCTTGGGTTATTGGACCTTGCATAACGGTTGGAGGATCAGTGGGTGCATCCGAAGGAGTGATGTCCTCATCAACTTCCACGCACGGTGTTCCAACCCCAGACGTGTGGATACCGATAGAGACGCTGCTGCGTTGTGGCATTGGTCGGCGGGGAACGTGAGAAGGCAATCGCACGAGGAGGAGACGCTTGTGTGAAGGAGGTGACGATCGGATTGAGGAGATCGACTACTTCATCTACATCGACGCACGCTTCATTGGATTAGGCTACTCCAATTCTGTTTTCCCTGCTCTGCGCATCGAGTGGTAACGATCCATGATCCTTTACTCCCATGGTTTCCTGGTTTACGCGGTAGAAAATTTTGTTTTGCGCTATCGTAGCCTACCCATAACCCTTCACTAGTATCAAAGCTTTCATGCGTAGTTTATGATCTGGATAGTCGCATATAGTTGATATATGGTAGTAATAGATGGGATCTATTATAGTCTAGATTGATCGGAACATGTGATGTACCAATGGGCACAAGGGTTGATGAGATCAATCAGTATCGGGGTTGGTTTAGTTCGCCAGATTGTCTAGTGTTCATCTAAGCCACGCGCTAATGGGAACCGAGTCCTTGAGATTGTCTCGGATAGCCTAATTTGATTATGCCGGTAAGGTTCTTTTATAGCGCTAATGGGAACTGTGATGGCAACGGGGTGCCCGATCTTCCGTTAGGCAAAGATAACTCTCGATTTGGTGGAAATTTGACACTCCCGATCCGGCTTCTGATCACCAAGACCCGAACCCTGCAATCGCAGTACCACGTCTCCTCTCGTTATCAACCGTGCGCTGCCCGGTTGACCTCGCCACGAAGGCTAATCCCTGCATGCGAATCGAAGAACACAAGCAAGAACAAGAAAGATTGCAACTCAATTGCAGATGAATGATTATACTCTTGAGTTGGGGTCTCACAAACCGATAAACGGCGAAACTGTTCAAGGACAGAATAATCCAAGCAAAACCCACCTTTAAACAACGATGGCTACTGTATATATAGGAGTTGGGACGTCCTAGGGTTATCCCTAGGGTGCACACCCCTTGGGCTTAGCCCACGACACAATTACAAGGGCTAAGGCCCAAAACAGACTCGGGCTGGAAGAGGTACGTGTCTTGTTTCGATGATTCCGGACAGCTCAGGAGGAATTTTGATATGGGACCAAAACCATCTGAAAGTAGACTCCATAAGCTTTCCAACAAGTACTCATGAGTCCCGAAAGTCCTTCTAGATCAGCGGCTAGGTCCGTTTGAAATTGATACTGTCAGGAGGCCCGAATCCGAATCCAAAACGTGCAGAACTTCATCTCTTGCCTTCTATGGACCAAAAAGTGACGTGGTGATGTAGGAGTAGACTTGGGTAAGGTCTTGGTTTGGTCCCCAATCAACTTCTTTTATCATCCATATGTTTCTTGCGCTCGTTCTCTTTCCCTTCACCCAAGCAAGTATCTCTGCAAACGAGAACACACAAAACTCATGGTGCAGTAACGGCTGTTCAAATATATAACGTATAAATCTTATGTAGAAAGTATGCACCTTTGGTTGATAAATACATAAAATTGCTAGGGTCATATCCGAGCTAGTGATGTCCTCATCATCCTCCCCTTCTTGACTGGAAACCGTCCACGGTTTCACCTTGTCATTAAGCCTGATGAACATATCTTTATCTTTCACCACATAGGGGGAGGTAATGTTGCGCATATGGTTGGATTCTGAAATTTTTAAACACGGAGAACATTTTGTATTGTTGTGCAGCTCACAACACTCCCCTTCTTGCAAACCAACCTGCAACTCATTTAAACAACTAGAGGAACTAGATAGAGAATTATTTATACTCATGCGGTCCTCTAGACAAGATATATTATTATGAAAAGGAGGTATATTAAAATTTGAACAAATGTATACTCTATGCACATTATATTCTCCTTTATTATCATAATTGCCAATAACATGAAAAATTACATGAGAAGGACATGACAAATTAGATCTAGCAAATAATTTCTTCTCTAAACAATTGAATGGACAAAGATCATCAAACTGAATATAGCCCCAAGTATTTAAAGAAGATAGCAATCTAAGCTCTTCATTCTCACTAGCAATGTGAACAACATGTCTAAAATCAGCACATGGTGGTTCAACAATATTACTAAAATGTTCATTCACTAGTTGTGGCACGGATATAAGTGAAGCATTGCACAACTCTTCTTTATGACAAGAAATAGGAACCAAATCATCGTGTGACAAAGGTAAGTTAACATATGATTCCACTGGAGATTGCTCTAAACTAACATGATTAGTGGACATATATAGCACATCAGAATTATCCATACCTTAAGTGAATGTAGCACTATTTCTGTTACCTTTATTCTCATTTTTAAAAACTGTAGGTGCACTCTTAATTAAACCATCTTGAAACATGCATGGAACAATAGGTGGATCTTCTGTCTCTATGTCTTTCTTCTTTTTCTCATTACCTTGGCTCTTCTCAAATACTGGTGGTGACGCTGTACGATTACACGAAGAAGGGAACGACTTAGTCGATCCTGCTGTTGTCGTTGTTCGTGGTGTGAAGGAAATGCCAAAGTTGCTCTGGTTCCTCTGTTGACATCCCTGCAATTCCTTCTCTGCAAGCATAGCAAGCTGGAACAAACGATTGACAGTACTAAATTCCTTATAATCAACAATATCCTGAATTTCACGCCTCAAACCACCATAAAAACGACAGATTTTATCCTCTGTATCCTCCACTACCCCACAACGAATCATTCTCTTCTGAAGCTCAGCGTAATACTCCGGAACAGACATAGTACCTTGTTCTAAACGTTGCAGTTTCTTACGCAAGTCACGTTGATAGGAAAGAGGAACAAATCTATTTCACATAGCTTGTTTTAACCTATCCCATGTATCAGTTGTAAGTTGAGATTACCTAATTCTTGCCACCAGATTTTAGCAAAATCCTTAAACTCACTTGTAGCTTGCCTAACCCTATGTACCTCAGGAACTAGGTGTGAGTTAAACTTTTGTTTGTACTGTCGTCTCCCAATCAAGGTATGCTCAGCATCGTAAGTACCAAAAAAGGATGGCAAAATAAATTTGACCTTAGCGAAAAGATCATCAACAAGGGGTGGTGTTGGGGAATGGTTTGCTGCCAATTGCTCGATGCTGTTAGTGAGGGTGGTAATGCTCCCCACTATAGCCTGGAGGTCTTCCTTCATAGCAATCATGGCAGCTACATTTTTCTCAATCTTCCGATCCAGCTTAGTGATCTCCTCTTTTGAAGCACAATCAGCGAAATCATTCACACCTGCCATGGTTAGTAGAAAATAGGAAGCAAACAGCAGAAAAGTGTTATCCCTATCAACTACTACTCTGCAAGGATAGTGGACACTCGCAAATGGAAGCACCTTACCGAGCTCTTATAAGGTTCTGAGACTAGCGAGCAAAGGATGGTACAACCGGTGGCTGGTTCGTGATACCTTGAGGGCGTGATCCAGCGATTGCAAGAGTCGAGACCGTGCTGACCAGAAGTATATATGTGGAGCTTGGGAGGCCAAAAATGTTAGTGGCACACAATTCAATAACAGATAGTAATGCTGAAAAAATGTCCCAAGCACTTGTCCTAGTTGCTGGCCTAAACGAGTTCTAAATCAGATGTGATTAAACAAGGGCGACAAACAAGTATGAAAGGACAGCAGCAAAGAAATAAGGACAAGGTAAGAACACAGCACAAAACAGCACACAGATGGCTCCCTAGTGTGTCCAATGTGCTCCTCTCCTTTTTTTTTTTTTTTTTCTCTTTCACACCCTTTTTTTTATTTTTCTTTTATTTTTCTGATATTTTTTTTCAACTAGGAGAACAGGAACAACTACCTCAGGAGGTGGCCGCTCAAATTGATATAAGACGTGGCCTGTGGAAATACATGAGCGTGCTTTAAAATTCGTGCTAGAACTTCGAAGTGCAAAAACCCAATCTTCCGGCCTGAATTTTGCAAAAGTAATTTTGGCAAACCTGACAAAGTCAGGAGGTAGCGGAGGGGAAATTTTTCGTAGATGTCCGTAGACTATTTATTTGCCTGATTCCGACTCCGTATGTGAAAGTTATGGCTGTTTCAAGGAAAGGTCCTCCGTATCAGTGTTTTGGTGGAGGCTGAAACAGAAACAGGTGGTGAAACCGGGGATGATATGGTGACGGTTGCTACTGGAGAGGTGGATGGCGATGTAGGGTGATCAAGGACATTATATATGACACTAAAAAAGAACACACAAAGACCAACACTTGCACCAGATAGTTAGTATATGGGAAAACAGAGACAATGGTGGTGGTGGCTAGGGTTTGTAGGGGTGCGGTGGATGGATCACGAACTGGACTCAAACACAATCTAAGCCAGCAATAGAACTCGACCTAGGACATCAACTCAACACTACAAGACTCTGAAACAGAATTATGCAAAAAGGCTAAACACGGTTGAGGACAATGGAAAAACCTACGACTACCAATTTTCTTCTTTTTCGTGGCTTTTTCTAGACTCTAGTATAGGAAAACAAATATTGAACAGGATGGAAAAGATATACCTAACGGGCAACCTTCGCTCTCATACCACTTGATGGCAACTGGTGCCCGATCTTCCGTTAGGCAAAGATAACTCTCGATATTGGTGGAAATTTGACACTCACGATCCGGCTTCTGATCACCAAGACCCGAACCCTGCAATCGCAGTACCATGTCTCCTCTCATATCAACCGTGCGCTGCCCGGTTGACCTCGCCACGAAGGCTAATCCCTGCATGCGAATCGAAGAACACAAGCAAGAACAAGAAAGATTGCAACTCAATTGCAGATGAATGATTATACTCTCGAGTTGGGGTCTCACAAACCGATAAACGGCGAAACTGTTCAAGGACAGAATAATCCAAGCAAAACCCACCTTTAAACAACGATGGCTACTGTATATATAGGAGTTGGGACGTCCTAAAGTTATCCCTAGGGTGCACACCCCTTGGGCTTAGCCCACGACACAATTACAAGGCCCAAGGCCTAAAACTGACTCGGACTGAAAGAGGTACGTGTCTTGTTTCGATGATTTCGGATAGCTCAGGAGGAATTTTGATGTGGGACCAAAACCATCTGAAAGTAGACTCCATAAGCTTTCCAACAAGTACTCATGAGCCCCGAAAGTCCTTCTAGATCAGCGGCTAGGTCCGTTTGAAATTGATACTGTCCGGAGGCCCGAATCCGAATCCAAAACATGCAGAACTTCATCTCTTGCCTTCTATGGACCAAAAAGTGACGTGGTGATATAGGAGTAGACTTGGGTAAGGTCTTGGTTTGGTCCCTAATCAACTTCTTTTATCATCCATATGTTTCTTGCGCTCGGTCTCTTTCCCTTCACCCAAGCAAGTATCTCTGCAAACCAGAACACACAAAACTCATGGTGTAGTAACGGCTGTTCAAATATATAACGTATAAATCTTATGTAGAAAGCATGCACCTTTGGTTGATGAATACATAAAATTGCTAGGGTCATATCCGAGCTAGTGATGTCCTCATCAAACCGAGTCCTTGAGATTGTCTTAGATAGCCTAATTTGATTATGTCGGTAAGGTTTTTCGATAGCACTAATGGGAAAACAAGTCCTTGAGATTGTCTCGGATGGCCAAATTTGATTATGACGGTATAGTTTTCCTATAAAAAATTTATAGATTGGGACCGCCGTGTGCGTTGCCCCTTAGATTTCGTTTGGGTTTAGGTCGTTAGGTAGAATGCGATTCTACGTCTAACTTGTTTTTGCAGAGCATGATGTGAATAGTGTGGCCCTTTTTTTATGTATGTGTGCATGTAATATTCTTTCATAGCTTGTGAGTCATGCTTATTTCAGCCTCGTTAGTTGTCCTTTTTGTAACGACCTGCGTGTCGATATTTGAACCATCTATGTAATCTTCTATTTCCAGCTATCATTGGTAGTAGCTTAGTTTGGAGGATATAGATATCAAGCATGATGGTCCAAAGGAGCTATGCGGAGGATATAGATCGTCTACATATGAATGACAGATGGTGATTTTATTGGGCCATGCTAAATTTCACGGTACTTGAATGCATTTATCTGTGTATTTATCTATCTTATTTTATGCAATTATATGTGATATGTTGACATGATAGGATAGAATCCTCAGAAAAAATTAGGTAGTACTAATGCCCTTCCATTGGTTGCACCTATCAAGATTGTGATCATTATGTGGTTGGTCTGCCCAAGCAGGGTGCCATTGATTGCCACAATAAGCTAGAATAGATGTCGGACATCTATGAGCGGAAACTTTTGGTTTACTTAACAAAATTATCAAAACAGTTTTGGACCTTAGGGCATAGGTTGAGGCTGGGACATAGAGATGTTACCCAACAAACAAGAGTCACATAGGATGTGATTAGCAAGGTGTTGCTTACCCATTTCACTAGTTCTCTAGCTCTGATGACAAAACTCACTAGGGATTGGTTAAGTGTGGATCTTGGCTCACTATGTGAAGTTAGAGGGAACTTGGTTACAAAACACATAGTGGGAGTTCTTTTGTTAAATTGTTTAATGGAAGATAAATATAAACATAGTGCTAAATCTTACATATATTTTCTGTTGTAGATCATGGCAGCTAATGCATTATCCAGTTTTAATTTGCGGTCTATTCTTGAAAAAGAAAAGTTGAATGGAACAAACTTTATGGATTGGTATCGTAATCTGAGAATTGTTCTCAAGCAAGAGCGCAAAGAATTTGTGCTTGAAACTCCTTATTCACAAAATCTACCTGCAACGGCTACTGCTGCTCAACGTAGGGAGAATGAGAAGCGACAAAATGAATATCTGGATGTGGACTATCTCATGCTTGCTACAATGTCCCTTGAGCTTCGAAGCAATATGAGCATTTGGATGCTTATAGAATTATCACTGGACTACGTAGAATGTTTGAGAACCAAGCAAGGACTGAGAGGTTCAGCACTTCAAAATCCTTGTTTGCGTGCAGGCTTGCAGAGGGAAGTCTAGTTAGTCCCTATATGATCAAGATGATTGGTTACATTGAGAGTCTGCAAAGACTTGGTTTTCCCCTTAGCCAAAAGTTGGCTACTGATGTGATTCTTCAGTCGTTGCCTTCAAGTTATGAACCGTTCATCTTGAACTTCCACATGAAAAGCATGAACAAGACCTTGGCCAAATTGCATGGGATGCTTAAGGGAGTCGAGGAAAGCATCAAGAAAAATACGACTCGTGTGATGATGACGCAAAAGCGTAAGCCCAACATCAAGAAAGTCTGTACTAAGAGAAAGCTAACTCCCGATGAGATCGCGAGAAATGTTGCTGCTAAGGCCAAGACTCAGAAGACTAGGCCCGCTAAGGATGCTGAGCGTTTCTTCTGCAAGGAGATAGGTCACTTGAAAGGAACTACAAGAAGTATCTAGAACAGCTCAAGAAGAAGCAGTTGGATGGAAAGAGTTTCGTCTCAGGTATTAATGTTATAGAAATTAATATTGCTACTTCCACTACTAATTCTTAAGTATTTGATACCAGATCGGTTGCTCACATCTGCAAGTCGTTGCAGGGACTGAAAACAAGTAGGAGCTTGGCGAGAAGCAAAGTGGATATTCGTGTGGGCAATGGAGCAAAAGTTGTTGCAATTGCAGTTGGCACTATGCCATTATCTTTACCATCAGGATTAGTTTTAGAATTAAATAATTGTTATTGTGTTCCAACTTTGTGTAGGAACATCATTTCTGTTTCATGTTTGCAAGCGGAAGGTTATGGTTATAGATCAGAGAACAATGGTTGTTCAGTTTATTTTAATGATATTTTCTATTTCCATGCACCTATGATGAATGGCTTATACATTATGAGTCTTGATGATATGCCAGTCTATAGCATTAATGCAAAAGGCCACATCCTAATGATTTGAATCACACATTTGTTTAGCATTGTCGTTTGGGTCATATAAATGAGAAACGCATGGAGAAGTTCCATAGAGATGGTCTTCTAGACTCTTTTGATTTTGAATCATTTGAGACATGCGAATCTTGTTTACTCGGTAAGATGACAAAGGCTCCTTTCACATGACAAAGTGAGAGGGCAAGTGAACTATTGGCACTCGTACATACTGATGTATGTGGACCAATGAGTTCAACAGCCAGAGGGGGTTATCAATACTTCATTACCTTCACTGATGACTTTAGTAGATATGGGTATATCTACCTAATGAGGCATAAGTCTGAATCATTTGAAAAGTTCAAAGAATTTCAGAATGAAGTACAAAATCATTTAGGCAAAACAATTAAGTTTCTACGATCTGATCGTGAAGGCGAGTATTTGAGCCTTGAATTTAGTAATCATCTAAAGGAATGCAGGATTGTCCCACAACTGACTCCGCCTGGAACACCTCAATAGAATTGGGTATCCGAACGGAGAAATCATAAATTGTTAGACATGGTGTGGTCAATGATGAGCCAATCTGATCTTCCATTATCTTTTTGGGGTTATGCTCTAGAAACAGCTGCGTTCACACTAAACAGGGTTCCATCAAAGTCTATGGAAAAGACACCATATGAGATATGGATAGGGAAGCGTCCCACTCTATTTTTCCTAAAGATTTGGGGATGTGAGGTTTTTGTAAAACGTTTACAATTTGACAAGCTCACACCTAAGTCCAACAAATGCTTCTTTGTAGGATATCCTAAGGAAACAAAATGATATTACTTCTATAATCGGGAAGATGGCAAAGTGTTTGTCACTCGACACGGTGTCTTCTTGGAAAAGGAATTTCTATCAAGAAGGGCCAGTGGGAGCACGGTGCACTTCGAAGAAATTCGAGAATCACCAGAGAATATTTCAACTCCTATACAGCTTTAACAGGATGAAGAAGATGTTGTTGAACTTATTGTAAAAACACCGGGCCCACGTAGGTCAGAGAGGTCACAGCGTGTACCTGCGAGATATGTGCTATTGGCCACTAAGCAGCGTGATATATTATTGTTAGACAATGATGAGCCTACAACTTATGAAGAAGCGATGGTGGGACCAGACTTTGAGAAATGGCTTGGAGTCATGAGATCTGAAATAGATTCCATTCATGATAATCAAGTTTGGAACTTGGTAGATCCACCTGATGGTGTAAAAACCATTAAGTGTAAATGAGTCTTTAAGAAAAAGACAGACGTAGATGGAAATGTTCAAATCTATAGAGCACAATGGTAGCGAAAGGTTTCAAACAAATTCAAGGTGTTGATTATGATGAAACTTTCTCATTGATTGTCGATGTTTTGTATCGGCAATAATAATATGGGGCTACTCGTAAGATCTAAACTTGATGGATTGCAAAGGAACACGAAACGATTTTATACTGGTTCAGGCCCTCAAGGTGAGGTAATACCCTACTTCCAGTTGTTGTGTATTATCTTTGAGGTTTCTCTGGTGAGATTGTATGTCTTCTTCTGCCCTTAGGGGGCTCCTTGCCTCCCCTTATATACCGAGGAGGCAAGGCTACAGGGTAGGAATCCCAGTCGGACTCCGACCAAGGGATTTCCCTCTAAAGATACAACCTACCCGCCTAAGACTATATCCTTTTCTTATCGTATAAGGTAATATTCATTGAGTCCTATTGCATCCCTAATCACATGGTTAGGCTTATCCTATATCCGAGTGGCCTTAATGTTACTCATGAGGTACCTAGGGCCCATAGCCTCCACACTAGTCGTGATGCTAAAGTCTATTCGGATCATTCTAGCGATTGTGGCGTATTTCGATTATGAGATATGGCAAATGGATGTCAAAATAGCTTTCCTTAATGGAAATTTGAGTGAGGATGTGTACATGACACAACCTAAAGGTTTTGTCGATCCACAATCAGCTGGAAAGATATGCAAGTTGCAGAAATCCATTTATGGGTTGAAGCAGACATTTCGGAGTTGGAATATTCGTTTTGATGAAACAGTCAAAGGGTTTGGCTTCATCAAAAATAAAGAAGAGCCTTGTGTTTACAAGAAGGTTAGTGGGAGCGCACTTGTGTTTCTAATCCTATATGTGGATGACATATTGTTGATTGGAAATGATATTCCTATGCTTGAATTCATTAAGACATCACTGAAAAATAGTTTTTCGATGAAAGACTTAGGGGAAGCAACATATATTCTAGGCATTAAGATCTATAGGGATAGATCAAAGAGGCTAACTAGATTAAGCTAGAGTACATACATTGATAAGGTGTTGAAGAGGTTCAACATGCAGGATTCCAAGAAAGGTTTCTTGCCCATGTCACATAGTATCAATCTTTGGCAAGAATCAGTGTCCTCAGACCACTGATGAGCGGAACAAGATGAATGTGATTCCATATGCTTCGGTAATTGGGTCCATTATGTATGCCATGCTTGTAAGCTGAGTACCACTTTATGGATTTTTAACCCAATATGTGGCCAGGTGTTCTTGACAGATACCTGCATCTCCAATTTTAATGGAGATCAGTTGTTGATCCTTATAAGGATATATCCTCAATACATACTAAATAATACAGATATTTGAACACATGTGTCCAGCAATTAAGCTTAACATGAAGCTTATTTGACTATTTAATCAGTTTTTGTAAAATCGCAAGGAGCCGTAAGAGAGAGGACCAATCTGATGTATGCTACAATTGTCGCGTCGAAGGGAATTCAGGTACATAGTCAATCCTGCTGTGTTTGCTGACTGATGATTTTTTGAATCTTATACTCTGTCTGTCAATTTTGACTGACTTCAGCATATCTTGAGCAGAAGGTTGTCGACTGCTCTGAGAAAATAGGCAAGGTCTTGACCGAGCTCGCCCCTCAGCTGCTCCAGCTTCGCCAGCTCCAAGTGGCCAAGGATGACCTAGAGCGGACCAGCTAGGAGAGAGAAACATGGCTGAGGGGGTCCATAGACAAGCTCAGGGACGAAAACTGGGCCCAAGCCCGATGCGGCTGGGTGCCCGATCTTCCGATAGGTTCGATTTGGCGACGTGAAGACGTTCATGTTTTGAGGCTTCCGATCAGTGATCGTCACCTTGCAACCGCTACACCCACACGTCTAGTTGTTATCAACCACGCTCTCACGTAGTCGACCTCACCATGAAGGTTTTATCCCTGCAAGCAATCGAAGAAACTCACAAGAACAAAAAATAACGCAATCTGAATTACAGATGAATGTTTAGCACACGAAGTTGGGGTTCTACAAACCGATCTAGACGGCGAAACTGCAATGGTAGAATAATCTAAGCAAAACCCATCTAAACAGTGATGGCTACTGAATATATATGAGTTAGGATGTCCTAGGGTGAGAGTTTTCCCTGTGAGGGGCGCACTCCTCATGGGTTTGCCCACGACACAAATACAAAGCCCAAAGGCCCAAACTGGCTCGGATGGGAAAAATGATGCAACTTGTTTTGGTGATTCTAGACAGCTCAGGAGGAATTTTGGTGTGAAACCAAAGCCATCTGAAATTAGACTTTATAAGCTTTCCAACAAGTACTTGTAGGCCCTGTAACTCCTTCTAGATCAAAAGTTATGGCCGTTTGAAGTTGACGCTGTCTCCTAGCCCGAAACTGAATCGAAAACGTGCAGAACTTCATCTCTCTTTCCCTTCATCCAAGCAAGTATCTCTGCAAACAAGAATATACAAAACTCATGGTGCAGTAACGCCTATTGAAATATATAACACGTAAATCTTACGTAGAAAGCATACACCTTTAGTTGATAAGTACATAAGGTAGCTATGGTCATATCCAAGCTAGTGATGTCCTCATCAAGCCGAGAAGATAAGAAGTAAGTCTCCTTGTTGTTGTCTTCCCGAGTGAATCCCAAGCACACTTCTCTGCATTATCAAGTCTTGACTATCTTATGTCGCAGACCTTGAGTCTGAGCTCAGTGCCTAGACCAAGGAGAACGAGCACCTTGAGAAGAGGCTGAAAGAAGTCGAGAAGGCCAAGGCGAAAGTGGAATCCGACTATGCCAATAAGTTTCCTGCCTGACTGTAAATTGGTTCCGACTGCTTATTCCAGCGAACTAATATGCTTGTTGATGTGTGAGCAGCGTCCCTGTGGAGGCCATGGGCCCCGGGTACCTCACCACCAGCATATGGGCCACTCGGATAGAGGATGGACCGAATCATGTAATTAGAGATAAGATAAGCACCCGGGAGGCTTTACCTTGTATGATAAGGAAAATAGTCTTAGTCGGATAAGTTTCTATCTCTAAGAGGGAAATCTCTTGGCCGTATCCGGCTAGGATCCTTATCATGTACCCCTGTCCCCCAGTATATAAGGGGAGGCAGGGCGCCCCTCAAGGGGCATGAGATCACCAGATCATCAATCGACAAACACCTCAGAGGAATAACACCACAACTGGACGTAGGGTATTACCTCACATCGAGGGCCTGAACCAATATAAATCTCTTTGAGTTCCTCTGCAATCCATTGAGTTTCCCCTCGCCGAGTAGCCCTATAGTTCTATTGCTGGTGTAAAACATCGACAGTTGGCACGCTAGGTAGGGGCTCCAGCGATTTCTTCATCAACAAATTTGATGGATCCAACAAGTGGAGTCGACGGCAACAAGTTCTCCCCTAGAGACACAATTTCCTTTGGTAGCCTCGATTTCATTGCCGACCAGATCGGTAACCTCACCTTGGCCGAAGCAGATCTAATCCAGCCGGCCGAGGAACCAGCCGACGTTGCGCCAGTTGGCCCACAGGACGCTGCAATTTCCTTCAACAACCTACTGCGGCAATCCTTCACATCGCTGGGCATCGGGACAGCTCTTTCCTTTGGCGTCCGACTCGCGGTAGGCCTTGAGCTAGCTCGGGTTGGGCCAACAAGGGGAGAGATCATCAATCTCTCGTACGGATTCGGCGACGCTGCGGATCTCCATCCCACGCAGCAGACCCGATCTCCTGCGATTCAGTTTGGACACGGCCAAGCGCCGTTTCAGATTGGATCTAAAGAGGTCGGGGTAGTTCTTACTCCGATAAACTACTCGGAGTCCGACTCCAAGTCGGATAATGGTTCGAATGCTAGTTCGGACTCCAGTCTAGCAAGTTTCCTCCTCCCCCGCGAGATCTTTATGGCTTCAACACCACCACCCGAGGTACGCTGACTACAAGAGGAGCAACAGGAGGAGGCGTGCCGACTACGACAACAGGAGGAGGCTGACCGTGAGGCTCGCAATGACGAGCTATGCAAGGCTGGGCGAGCAGCTCAGCAGCAGATTCTCCAGACCAAAGTCGGCAATCTCGATGTCTTCGTCACGCCACAACAGAATGTTGTGGCCACCGCAACCTTGCTGGACACGCTTTAGCTCGGGCCTGATCAGCAGGCCACCCCAACTATCGCCAAGATCAAGGCGATGATCACGCCTGCTGCCTGCCAGCAACATCAACAGCAGTCGGGCGACACCGTGGTACCGACTAACCGGTCGGGATCTCCAGCAGCGGGCTCATCCACGTCAGCACGGCGTCGGGTGGCTGGCTCAAGTCGGCCACGAGAGGAGTCCAGGCAAACGTCACTCGGCAATGACAACCGGCGGCGTCACCAGTATGACCACCGGCCTAACCAAGACCTCCGAGAGCGCCTACAACATGACCTCCGCCACACCATCAACGCCCGGCGCCATGAACGGCACGAAGACGAGCGCCGCCGACTGGAGGATGAAAACAAGCGCTTCAGTCTCCATCATGAGTGGTTTAATCGCCGTGGTCGAAGCCCGAGCCCTCATGAAGACGAAGGCATTCCAGCTTTCACTCGGGAGCTACAGGACGTCGACTGGCTGACTGGCTTTAAGCCCATAGGAATTGAAAAGTATGATGGCAAAACAAATCCCGAGTCCTGGCTCACCGTATATACCCTAGCAGTTCGAGCTGCTGGGGCCGACAACAAAGCCATGGCCAACTACCTCCCAGTCGCGCTACCGACTTGGTGAGGACATGGCTAATAGGGCTGCCGAGGCGGTCGATCGGTTCCTAGGGAGAACTCAGGGAGCGGTTCATCGCCAATTTTTAGGGAACCTACGAGAGGCCATCTTCTGAGCACGATTTGTATCAACTACACCAGAAGAAGAACGAGTCTCTACGTGATTTTATCAAGAGGTTCTCTAAGAAGCGCAACAAGATCCCAATGACTAGAGACGAGGCCGTCATCGCCGCCTTCCGCAAGGGGGTAAAGGACGCCCCGTTCATCACGAAGTTCACTCGGAAGCCACCACCCTCTGTCCGGGCTCTTTTCGACATGGCCAACAAATACACTGACTCGGCTGAAGCGGTCGCAGAGGCCCTCGATGAGAAGAAGGAGTCCCAACAGAAAGACCAGAAGGCGAAAGCCGACAACGAGCCATCTCAAAACAAGTTTGGCAGCCGCAAGCGGAAGTCGGACAACGAGGTGGCCAACATGGAGCGCACTCGGTCGCGGCCCTAGCAGAATAACGACTACTAGAAGGTCATGAGCGGGCCATGCCCCTTCCACCCCAAGGGCAAGCACGCGGCCAAAGACTGCTACATGCTTAAGAAGTTTGCCTCTGAGCAGACTTCGTCATCTGGCGCCGACAAGGACAAAGACAAGCCAGATCAGGGTCCGTCTGATGATTTTCAAGATCCCCAAGCCGAGCTCAATCACATTTTTGGAGGGCCGCTCGCGTACGAGTCCAAGCGCAAACAGAAGCTATCAGCGCATGACATCAACACGGTCTCTACGACGGACACCCCCCAGTACCTGCGCTAGTCAGAGATGGCCATCACCTTCAACCGCGCAGATCACCCAAATCGGGTTTCACACCCGGGACGCTACCCACTCGTCTTGGACCCGGTCGTCAGAAATATCAGGCTGAAGAAAACCCTCATCGACGGAGGCAGTGCGCTCAATATCTTATTCGCCAAGACTTTGGACGAGATGAGGATTCCTCGTTCAGAATTACGGCCGAACACTACGCCCTTCCACAGGATAATTCCCGGCCTGTCATCAACTCCACTCGGGCAGATCACATTGCTAGTAACCTTCGGCACACGAGATAACTTCCGCACGAAAAAGTCTACTTCGAGGTTGCCGACTTCGAGACTGCGTACCACACGATACTCGGACGACCAGCACTCGCCAAATTCATGGCGATACCGCACTACACATATATGGTGCTCAAGATGCCTGGGCCAGCAGGAGTCCTCTCCCTCTGTAGCAACGTCAAGCAAGCTTTCACCTGCGACAAGGAGAGTTGCAAACTGGCTCAATCACAAGAGGCGGCAGTCGAGCGCAACAGCATCCGGCAAGCCGCCACAACCGAAGTCGAGCAAGATCAAGTTCCGGCAAAAAAGGCGGCGAAGTCGGGAATTTCAGTAGACTCTGACACGAAGAAGATCCCCCTGGACCCTTCCAACCCCTCCAAGACCGCCCTAGTCGGGACCGGACTCAACCCCAAATAGGAAGACGCGCTCGTCACCTTCCTCCAAGCCAACAAGGACATATTTGTGTGGAAACCGTCTGACACGCCGGGCGTACCAAGGGAGGTGATCGAGCACGCCCTCAATGTAAAGACAAATGCCAAGCCAGTCAAGCAACGGCTACGGCGCTTCACTCAAGACCGCAAGGATGCTATTCGGGAGGAGATCACCAAGCTCCTCGCAGCCGGGTTCATCAAGGAGGTCTATCACCTGGATTGGCTGGCAAACCTAGTTCTGGTCCGGAAGAAAAACGGTAAATGGCGCATGTGCATCGACTACACCGATCTCAACAAGGCGTGCCCCAAAGACCCATTTGGTCTTCCTAGGATAGATCAGATGGTAGATTCCACGGTTGGGTGCGACCTACTCAGCTTTCTCGACTGCTACTCGGGATACCATCAAATCAGCCTGAGGGAGGAAGACTGCTTAAAGACATCTTTCATCACGCCGTTTGGAGCGTACTGCTACATCACAATGCCGTTCGGTTTGAAAAATGCTGGAGCAACCTATCAAAGGGCAATTCAGCGGTGTCTGCACACTCAGATCGGACGCAACGTGGAAGCCTATGTCGACGACGTGGTGATCAAGACCAAGTCCAAAGAAGACCTCATCGCTGACCTGGAAGAGACCTTCCAAAATCTTCGACGATTCAAGATGAAGTTGAACCTAGAAAAATGCGCCTTTGGAGTGCCATCCGGCAAGTTACTCGGCTTCATCGTCTTGCATCGTGGCATCAAGGCAAACCCGGAGAAAGTCAACGCCATAATGAACATGGCTTCCCCGACTAACCAGAAGGACATCCAGAAGCTGACAGGCTGCATGGCGGCACTCAGCCGATTTTTTTCCCGACTGGGCGAACGGGGTATGCCCTTCTTCAAGCTACTCAAAAAGGCGGACAATTTCCAAAGGACTCCGGACGCCCAACAAGCCTTTGAAGACTTCAAACAATTTCTCACATCACCTCCCGTGTTGGCGTCACCTATGCCCCAAGAACCGCTAATGCTATATCTGGCGGCAACCACTCAGGTAGTCAGCACGGTGCTGGTGGTCGAGCGATCTGAACAGGGTCACATCTAGAAAATACAATGGCCAGTATACTTTGTCAGCGAGGTGCTTGTCGACTCGAAGATGAGATATCGACAGGTCCAGAAGCTGTTATATGGCCTACTCATCACAGTCCGGAAGCTGGTGCATTATTTCCAAGCACATCAAGTCACGGTGGTCACATCGTTTCCACTCAGAGATGTCCTTCATAATCGCGAGGCCACCAGCCGAATCGCTAAATGGGCACTCGAGCTGATGGCGTTCGATATCACCTTTCATCCACGGACAGCAATTAAATCACAAGCTCTAACTGACTTCGTGGCCGAGTGGATAGAAGTTCAACTGCCAACACCAACAGCAAAGCTAGAGTACTGGACAATGTACTTCGACGGTTCTCTACGGATCGCCGGCGCCGGGGCTGGAGTCATATTGACGTCCCCCACCGGCGAAAAACTCAAGTACGTTCTACAAATCCACTTCCCGGCTTTCCACAACGTCGCCGAGTATGAGGCACTTATCCACGGGCTCCGGATTGCTATATCACTCGGCATACGTCGACTGGTTGTGCGCGGGGATTCTCAACTTGTGGTAAACCAAGTCATGAAAGACTGGACTTGTCTCGATGATACCATGGCGGCATACTGTCAGGAGGTCCGCAAGCTGGAAAACAAGTTCGACAGGCTAGAGATAACACATGTCCTACGCCAATACAACGACGCGGCAGACGAATTGGCAAATATGGGATCCAAGCGAGAGACGGTCCCGACAGGGATCTTTGTCGAGCAACTTATGGAGCCATCAGTCAAGAAGAAACCGGCACCGGAGCAGTCGGGAGGCGAACCTACCCCGGCTACAGATGAGGTGCTGCACATATGTCAAGACTGGCAGACTCCTATTATCAAATTTCTCCTGGATGACGAACTCCCAGAAGATCGCAGTCAAGCCGAGCAGATCATGCGTCGAAGCAAAAGCTTCCTACTAGTCGAAGACGACCTGTACTGAAGGAGCGCATCCGGTGTCCTCATGCGTTGCGTCACCACCGAGGAGGGCAAGCAGATCCTGCAGTCGATCCACTCGGGCATATGTGGCAACCATGCCGCATCCAGGACGTTAGTCGGAAAGGCCTATCGGCAGGGATTTTTCTGGCCCACAGTAGTAACAGACATAAAAGAAATTATTCGCAAGTGCGAGGGTTGCCAGTTCTACGCAAGACAAACAAATCTCCTAGCCCAAGAACTCCAAACTATCCCTATTTCTTGGCCATTCACAGTATGGGGGCTCAACATGGTCGGGCCTTTCAAGAAAGTGCCAGGAGGGTTCACACATCTATTCGTCGCAGTTGACAAGTTCGCCAAGTGGATTGAGGCCAAGCTCGTTGCAACTATAACAGCGGCACGAGCAAAGGACTTCATCATGAGTATACTATACCGATTCGGGGTCCCTAACCGCATCATCACCGACAACGGCACTCAGTTCACGGGCGGGGCGTATTCCAAGGCTTCTGTGAAATTTCGGCATCAAGATCTGCTATGCATCCGTGGCACAACCCCATGGAGCAACGCGCACAATAGGGCAGGTCGAACGAGGCAACGGTATGGTCTTACAAGGCATCAAGGCTAGGATATTCGACCGACTACAACCAAACGCGGGCCGGTGGGTACAAGAACTTCCATCTGTTCTCTGGTCTCTCAGAACCACGGTTAGTCGGGCAACAGGGCAATCCCCTTTCTTCCTGGTCTACGGTGCCGAGGCTATGCTACCGACAGAGTTACAGTTCGGCTCCCTGCGAGTCCGGGCCTACTCAGAAGACGTCTCAAACACTACCTGATTGGTCGAGCTAGATCAGTTGGAAGAAGCAAGGGACATCGCAACAATTCAGTCGGCAAGGTATCTTCAAGGTCTGCGTCGCTACCACAATCTCAATGTTCGTGGCCGCGCCTTTTTGGTCGGGGATCTCATCTTGAGGAAAATACAAACCACCAAAGACAGGCACAAATTATCCCCAATCTGGGAAGGGCCGTTCATTATAGCCGAGGTCACCCGGCCAGGCGCCTACCGACTGAAGACCGAAGACGGTGCCCTTGTCAGCAACTCATGGAATATAGAACAGCTACGTCCTTTCTATACCGGAGCTTTATAATACGCAACTCCTCCCAAGCATCTAGACCACGCTGAGGTTGCACCTGCCAATTGGGCACACCATGTCGGCCAGGCAACCCCCTTGGGCCACAATGGATCCGAAAGCTAATCAACCTGACACCCGAGCTGACCCAACTCCATCACATCCATCCTCACCAACAATGCCTAGAAGAGGGAGAAGCTACCCTATAAGCCCAGCTGTTGCCAATGCTGGCTTGTGGTATGTGCGGGAAACTGCTCAAGGGATTTCCGCAAACCGGTCCTTAATTGCCATGGGTGCGACCATCAAAACTATTCACCCACAGCCCACCATTAGAGTCATATTTTAGTTATATGATTATTCCTCACCAAAGTTCCATCATCTCGACCACAAGGTCATTCACCAATATAATAATGAGTAATTAATTCCCCAAGATGAGCTAGTTTATCCTAAGCAAGGCTAAGCAACCTAAGAGTATATTCTAGTCATATTGTTACCCAGGTTACAGAGGAACAAGGGTTTGTCAAACTAGGGGTATCAAACTATATATAGGTAATATCCCAGACCATATGAAATAATAAAACATGCAGGTTTAATTTAAGCAAAAACAAATAATTTGCATAATCTGGTACAACATGGTCAAGAACAGTGATGTAACTTGCCTTGTTCTGCCTCTGCAACTTCAGCGACGACCTAGTAGTACACTAGAGGCTTGGAAACGTCGGTTTCTAGCGACACACAAAGCATAAATAGATAGATGAGACCACCGAAACAGAGGCTAAAACCATTTTTAATGGATTCTTGGCATTTTTTGGATTTAATGAAATTTCAATAGAGTTAATCGGAGCTCATATGAATTAGTTATGAATTTTCAAAGATTCTTTGTATTTTTACTATATAAAAGAATTGCCATAACGATTATTGCGCATTTAAATGGCATTTATGGGTCAGCATGACCAGGGAGGGCTGGCGTGATAGGTGGGCCCATGACGTCAGTGACTGAATGGGCGTCAGGCGCATAGTGACCAGAGTCACACGCGCGGCCAGCGGTTAGACACGTGGCAGCCAACGTGACCGCCACGGTGGACGATGCCGCTGACGTGCACCGAAAGAGGTGACGCCAGGGCGAGACGCGGGCGCCTGTAGCGGGGTGCCATGAACGGCTCCGATCTGCTGAGGCAGATCAGACGACCAAGGAGCAACAGGGCTGTGCCCCGCCGGTGCGCGCCACCCGCGGCGGAGAATGCAACCCGATGGTTGCCGCTGGCGACCATCCGGTGCATGGGAGTGACGGTGGCACGGGGGAGATGGGGAGTCAGATGTGGCCTCACGAGGGTTCACGGTACTTGGAGCAGCGGTGTGAAGCCTCAGGATGGCGATCGACAGTGACGAAGGGGCGGACATTGACAAGGAGAACTAGCGGAGCTGTAGAAGGGATTAGAGGCAAAATGCCATGATTATTGGGTCGATTGCGAGTCTAAAGCCGTTTCCGGCTGGGGCTCACCTCAACCGCGGGATGGCCGTTCCGGCGGCGAAATGCATGGCCAATGGCTGGACGAATCACCTAGAATGCGGCGAAGCTTGCTTAGGCTACAGCAGCGGCGTGCTCAGCTGAAGATGGCGGAAGCAGCAAAGCTTCGGTTCACGGTGCGCCACGTTGTTAGTAGAGGCATGGCGAGCTCAGGTGATTTGGGCAAAGAAAGAAAATCTCTCTG